>CM076573.1:561801549-561951787 GCA_034641835.2 Pinus albicaulis | reverse complement strand
ACCCCCTAAACCCTAAACCTCTAAACCCTTAACCCCTACCCCTAACCCATTTAAGTCCCTATACCCCAAAACCCCTAACCCCTTAAACCCTAATTCCCAACCCATAACCCTTGACACCTTAACCCTTGACCCCTTAAACCCTAATTCCTATCCCATAAACCCTTAACCCCTAACCCCTTAAACCCTAATTCCCAACCCCTAACCAATTCAACACCCTAAACCCCTAAAAACCTAACCCATTTAAGTGTGGATTCCATTTAACACCCAAAACCCTAACCCCTAACCCCTAAAATCCTTCACTGCTAAATCCCCTAACCCCCTAAACCTCTAAACCTATAACCCATTTAACCCCCTAAACCCTAAACCTTTAAACCCTTAACCCCTAACCCCTTAAACCCTAATTCCCAAACCCTAACCAATTTAACACCCTAAACCCCTAAAATCCTAACCCATTTAAGTGTTGATTCCATTTAACCCCCAAAACCCTAACCTCTAAAATCCTTCACTACTAAATCCCCTAACCCCTAAACCTCTAAACCTGTAACCCATTTAACCCCCTAAACCCTAAACCTCTAAACCCTTAACCCCTAACCCCTTAAACCTAATTCCCAACCCCTAACCAATTCAACACCCTAAACCCCTAAAAACCTAACCCATTTAACCCCATTAACCCCTAACTTCTAACCCCTAAAATCCTTAACTGCTAAATCCCCTAACCCCCTAAATCTCTAAACCAACCTTAACCCATTTAACCCCCTAAACCTATAACCCCTTAAACCCTAATTCCCAACTCATAACCCATTCAACCCCTTAAACACCTAAACCTCTAACCCCTTAACCCTTGACCCTTTAAACCCTAATTCCTAACCCCTAACCCATTTAACCCCCTAAACCCTAAACCTCTAAACCCTTAACCCCTACCCCTAACCCGTTAACCCCTAACCTATTTAAGCCCCAAAACCCCAAAACCCTTAACCCATTTGACCCCTTAAACCCTAAACATGTAAACCCCAAACATATAAACCCCTAAACCCTAAACATATAAACCCCTAAACCCTAAACATATAAAACCTTAAACATATAATCCCCTAACATATAAACTCCTTTATAGTCGTTAGAAAGCTAGTCATTATTGAATTAGTTATTTAATTAGTTGTTAAGGAGATTAAATAATTATTAGTTAATTAGTTATTAGGGGATTCTTTAAGTATTCAAGAAAAATTAAAAAGGTTAAAGATAATATTAAGTTACTTATTAAAAATATTTAATTAAAAACAATTTAATTATTAAAATATTTCAATATTTCTATAAATATTATAATTATTTTAATAACTATTTAGATTAACTAAAAAGTATTACAAATTTATATCTAAAAAGAGGGAAATAAATATCTTAAATTAGACAAAAAGGATAAAGAAAGAAGAGGAAATTACCCTAAACATATAAAACCGTAAACATATAAACCCCTAAAAATTTTGATTAAAACATTTAATAAAACTCTCGGCCGAGAGTTTCATCGGGTACACTCTCGGGCACAAACTCTCGGCCGAGAGTTTCATCGGGTACACTCTCGGGCACAAACTCTCGTCCTAGAGTTTTTTAAACTTTCAGCCGAGAGTTTGGCCGCATAGTTAAATGTAACTTTAGGTGGGTTAAACTCTCGATCGAGAGTTTTATAAATTTCTCGTCCGAGACATTATCTCGGCCGAGAGTTTCTAGTCAACGAAAAACCCAGAAAATTCTGCAGTTTTCAGGAACCTGCAACTTTGGAGGGGCGGAACACCTACAAAAACAAAATGTTATATGTCGGAACAAGTACCATTATATTCATTTCTGAATCTAGTTTTTGATGATATGAGATTTGTGGAGTTTCATTAAAAAATTCAATTTTTTATTAATTTTTTACTAAACTGTGTCATTGTGGAATTTCATTGTTCGAAAAATTGCACTGAATGAAAATTCAATAACTTTCAAATGAGGACACCAAAAAATTTAAAAAAATCATATTGCACTTCCTCTCCCTATCTACTTCAAAAGGGTGCTCTCATTTTTCTTATTGACGATCACATTGAAAAGAAAAGAAAATGATCATAAAATGTACTGAAACATCATTGTTTTTTTGTCTTCGTCCATTTCAAAAAATAATAAAAAATAGTGATTTAATCCAAAAATTACCGAAAAATAGTCTGTGCACTAGTGCAATATATGCAGATTATGATGCTATGGTTTTTTTCCAAAAAACGAATAACCTTTCCTAAAAAAAGTGAAGGATCATAAAGTGACTATTTATGTTTGCCTGAAAATTTCAAGTATATGTAGTTAGTAAACAAGAAATTTACCCCTCTATATGTCAATATATATATATATATATTTTAAAATATGGGTATGGAAGTAAAACAATTCTCTACAATTCTTGTTTTTATGTCAAAGCATAATTTGCAATAAAAATATGATTTTAGTGGATTTGAATTTGAAAAACATAGAAAATTACAATTTTCAACGTCAAAAAAGGGCAAAAAGTGTTTCCTAACTTCACATTTTCACCCGCAAGTTTTTAAATGATATTTGAATATAATTTTATGCACATACATGTGTGTACATGTATGGAATTGATTTTTTATCAATTGAGTTAAATTAATTTTTAATAAATTTCCTTTTCATAAGAGTTCGGAGGAAAAGGGTATATGCTCAATCAATTAAGGGTCATGGTTCACACAATCGTAGTATGGTTAATATATATATATATATATGTGTGTGTGTGTGTGTGTGTGTGTGTGTGTGTGTGTGTAGAATCATATGTATGTATGTACATATATATATATATATTGGAATTGATTAGAAACTCTATTTTTTAATGTAGCTTCTCTCTCATCGCATGAGGGTGGTGGTGGTGGTACACATTCCCATGGTGGCTAATCAATAGGTGGTGTCCAATCGCATGAGGATGTTGGTACACATTCCCCTGGTGGCCAATCAATGGGTGGTCATGTTGGTTCTCAACCATCTCTGGGTGGGCATGATGGTGCTCAGTCCTCTTGAGGTGGCCATCAATCTAAATATTATTATCATGATTATTGTTTTGTTAAAGTATTTATATAGTTTTTTATATATTCAAAAACATATTTGTACATTTGTTCACATGTTTTTTTATTTACAAATAATTTTATATATTGATGCAGAAGGTGAAAATGTTGCTAAAAAAAAACATAGGCCAAATCGCGTAATTTAAGAAAAATATTGTACACCAACCACAAGTTATCCATCTGAAATTCTCGATTATTTACCTTGGGAAACAAACATCCAACAATGCACATTACAAAGTGCGAAAGTTTTTATTCAAAATTGAGAAAAGATCTTACGAGTTTGAAGCTCCCTATAGAGAGTCGAGAAATCTTAGTAGTAGTTACACACTCTCTAAGCACACTTGTAGATGTTTATAAAAATCTTGGGCCAACCACTGATACTTTTGTAAAAATTATGAGGAAAAAAAAGGAAGCAGTAATGGGTCCCGATACATGGGTCAATGTTAAAAACAAGGTTACAAAACAAATGGAAAAATTTATGTTTAATTTCAAAGAAGGTCGAAAAGAAAGATGTTGAAGGTTCAATATTTCAAGCAAGGTGCAATATTTCAAGCAACTTAATATAGCCCACCATTTGTATGATAGGCACCTTGCAGCCTATGGAAAACTACCATGGAATGACAAGGTTCATGTTTATTTTGCAAAACTTTTTTATGCAAAATTATTTTTGGGAATAAACTCAATTATAATGACCTCACTTCTGAATTTTTTGATCCTAGGAAAGGTCGATTATGTGACCGTAAGGGTGCTAAGCATGATACTGAGTTGTCTCGCCCTGAGCCACTTTTGGTAAGCTGACCTCCTCGTGTGGAAACTTTGCAGTCATAATAGATGCCACTTCTCAAATTAGTTGAGAAGCAAGGGATGCCATCATAGACAACATTCATACTAGACTTAGTGGAATTGATATTGGTCTGAATCGACAACGAGTGCGAGATAATGCACGTGCTAAATTTTATATAATACAGATGAGGAGATAGACAACATGAATATTGAAGAGCTTAGAACATATGCAAAGCATTGTCGCAATGGTTGGCAGGACTTAATTGTTCATGTGGAAGAGGGCGTGGGATCAGTATGTGTTAATATTTAGGGTGGATATTTCAATTTAATATATATATATATATATATATATATATATATATATATATATATATATATTTGTTTGTGTGTGTTATTCTAACATAATGTATCATATGTTCACCATTTTCAGTTTACACACATGTTGAATGAAAATTTTGATAATATCACAATCCAAAGTTCAAGTTCTCGCAATCGTGATGATATTTTGGGAAATTTTAGTATTTTTTAAGAGTTCATGATGTTGATGTACAATTATTATTCTATTATTATATCAACCTATCATGAGGTGTATATTTTTAAAATAAATAATTATGTGTACACATGTAAATAATTAAATGTTAACAGATTTCGTTTTTGTCTAGCGTTTTCGAAATGGAGCCACCATCTTCTTCCCTATTAGGAGATGTGTCAGATGTGCCAAATAATCCACTGTCATAAGTATTCAACTTTTCACTTATGTTTCAAGTTATAAATTGAAGTGCAAGTTTCATTAAAAAATGAGATAAATCTTGAGTTATTTTACAGTTCTAAAATTTTTGAATTTTAGGTTTATGGAGATGATTTATGTTCTCCAAGGAATTTATCGATGGAGTCGACGATGGAGATAGGAACATCCAAACAATTTGAAGAAGTTGTCTAACACTTTTTTAATAAATTGCATTAGTTTATGCATTTTCATTTGCAAAATTTTAAAATTTTAATATATATATATATATATATATATATATATATATATATCCAAGAGTATGGATCGATGCAGGGCCAACATAGGACAATGGAGAGGGAACTACATCAGGTATTGTATGAAATTTTATTTTATTTTTTCATTTTGTTTTTTTTATGAAGTTCTACATTCTCATTCAATTTTAAAACATTAATTATAATTTTAATACATACATAAATCTCTTATATATATATATATATATATGCAATTAGGGCCAACACGGGACAATGGAGGGGGAACTACATGAGGTATTGCATGAAATTTTAATTTTTTTTTTTCATTTTGTTTTTTTATGAAGTTCTACATTCTCATTCCAAAATTAAATTTTAATTTTAAAAAATATATAAATTTCTTATACATGTATATAGATGCAATTACACACATTGTGCAGGTTCCCCATTTTTCAGATGAGAGCACAAGGAGGCTACTGGAAAATACATTTCAGTCAAATTCTCTATATTGATGCACAACATTTTATTTAATATAGTTTTTTTATAATACATGTTATATTTACTTTTCTATAACTTGATGCATATGTAACATTTTACTTTCAAAATTATTTTTATATCTAGTACATGTGTTATATTTACTTTTATTGAATGATATACATTTTGGACATATTTTACATTTTGGATAGTTGTTACATTTACTTTTATTGAATGATTTTAAATTTTGGATAGTTGTTACATTTTGCATGTGGTCACATGTTTTTATAATGTTAGTAGATGATGAGATTATGTTTTGTTTAACTTGTTGTTTTGTCACTTGTTATTTAAAATGAATCTAGATTGAAATTGCAAATTACAAAACACACATGTGGTACATTATGAATTTGAACATGTGAATGTTATAATTAGGTGTAGATGTCTATTAAAGGTGATATTTAGGTACATTTTGAATAATCATGCCTCATTTAAAACAATCATAGATGGTTTTACATATTTAAGTTCATGAATATGTAACAATGATTGAAGTACATTTTCATTTAGTTGTTATATATTGCATGTGATCACATATTAGTATACTTTCTTAGCTTAAAGATGATAAGATTATGTTTTGTTTAACTTGTTGTTTTGTCAAGTTTGTTATTTAAAATGAATTTAGATTGAAATTGAAAATTACAAAACACGTGGTACATTATGCATTTGAAAATGTGAATGTTATAACTAGGTGTAGATGTCTATTAAAGGTGATATTTAGGTACTTTTTGCATGATCATGTGTCATTTAAAACAATCATAGATGGTTTTACGTATTTAAATTCATGAATATGTAACAATGATTGAAATACATTTTCATTTAGTTGTTACATTTTTCATGTGATCACATGTGGTATAATTTGTTAACTTATATGATAAGATTATGTTTTGTTTAACTTGGTGTTTTTTCAAGTTTGTTATTTAATATGAATCTAAATTGAAATTGGAAATTACAAAACACATGTGGTACATTATGCATTTGAGAATGTGAATGTTATAATTAGATGTAGATGTCTATTAAAGATGATATTTAGGTACATTTTGCATGATCATGTATCATTTAAAACAATCATAGATGGTTTTACATATTTAAGTTCATGAATATGTAACAATGATTGAAGCACACTTGCATTCAGTTGCTACGTTTTGCATGTGATCACATGTTGTTATAATTTGTTGACTTAGATTATAAGATTATATTTTGTCTAACTTGTTGTTTTGTCAAGTTTGTTATTTAAAATGAATCTAGATTGAAATTGCAAATTACAAAACACATGTGATACATTATGCATTTGAAAATGTGAATGTTATAATTATGTGTAGATGTCTATTAAAGGTGATATTTAGGTACATTTTTCATGGTCATGTGTCATTTAAAACAATCATAAATGGTTTTACATATTTAAATTCATGAATATGTAACAATGATTGAAGTACATTTGCATTTAGTTGTTACATTTTGCATGTGATCACATATTGTTATAATTTGTTAACTTAGATGATAAGATTATGTTTTGTTTAACTTGTTGTTTTGTCAAGTTTGTTATTTAAAATGAATCTAGATTGGAATTGAAAATTACAAAACACATGTGGTACATTTGCACTTGAAAATGTGAATATTATAATTAGGTGTAGATGTCTAGTAAAGGAGATATTTAAGTACATTTTGCATGATCACGTGTCATTTAAAACAATCATAGAGGGTTTTACATATTTAGGTTTATGAATATATAACAATGATTGAAGTACATTTGCACTTAGTTATTACAATTTGCATGTGATCACGTGTTTTTATAATGTGATATGTCTAAAACAATAATAAAATTTTAAAATTGCATTAAAAATATGGTATACAACATTTTACATTAATGTACATAGAAAGGCTACCATGGATCTCAGTTGATATAGTTAACTTTTATTATCTATAAAACTCGAAATTACAAAACGTTGTACACATTTTGCATTTGAATGAATCTTAGAATTTTCTTTAGATGTCTAAAACAATCATAACTTAAAATTTCATTATCAAATATGATCTAGATACATACATTTTGCAATCATGACATAAAATTAATTAACATGTATTAAAAATTACATTCATGTATGTAATCGTTTAAGACCAAAGAATGTACATGTATGTATATAAATTACTTGTTGTGTGCATTCAAACACAATATCAATAGAATCAAATACTCAATACACTTGTACATAACAGAAAATATACATATAACTAAATGTATTTCAATACATTATTAAGAGTGAACAGCTTAAGAGTGCACAAAAAGAAAGGCTAACAATTTGTATTTGAACTGTAAGTTCTCAAAAATGAATCCAAGGAGAAGAAATTGTTGGGAAGATCAATAAAAAAAATTCTAATGGAATGCCATCCTCAATGATCTATTCAAGATCAAATTTTGACATTTTCCATTTCTTAACTTCCAATTTTTTCTTTGATTGAACTTCTATCAACTTTATGTGCGTTGCACACACCAAGTGTCTATATTTACAACTTATGACATCAGGTTGATGATCTTGAAAGTAAACAATACTCTCACTTTGATGAGTTTGTTGGAAAAAATAATCTTTCAGTATAATAGACCCACTTTCATATATAAACATGTTATCATCATATGTTTCCAATAATTTCATCTTTTGTTCAATGCACCGCATCAAATAATACTTGACATTTTATAGGTTGTTAGCAGGTGCAATTATAGCATAAACATCTTCTGCACAATAAAACAAGTGTATATAAATTTAGATCATAATTAACATGAAAAAATAGCTTTAAAATTAACATGTACTTGATTTTATTATATATTTTTAGATCTCTATCATTTGAAATCAATTGAAATGTTACCTTCTCTAACAAGATGAGAAACTCGATCACCTCCAGATGATACTAAAGTCTCCTATGATTGCATCTCTTCAAAGTTTGCAACTTGCATTTTCCCCTTTGTATTTAGTTATGTATGTTACCAAACTTTTACATACATATTGTTGTCACAAACATCATTGGATTGTGTGTCCTCTATGCAAACATGAGAAAATCAAGAATCTTTTCTTTTATCAAATGAAAACACATTTCGGTACTACTTTGTTTTAATTGAATGAAATTTCGAATCCCTTTTACTGTTTCAGCATCATTTTCAATCAATCTATCTACATCTTGGACCCCAATATCTAAAAAAAAAAAAAAAAAAACTATACGAAAAATTCAAACAAGAATATAAATATGTTATTTAAAATATAATTTATATATGATCAAATATATATATCAAGTTGATTTGTATATATGTACATGTACTTTCGTATTTTCTCTGATGGGTTAGTCTTATGTCTTAGTGCAGTGATGCACCATTGAACAACATGTTTAGCTGAGACAAGTCAGTCTGCAGAGTATTCCATTTGAATCTCCGAAGTGTTCATTTTATGCATGCCCCTACACCATCATGTTCTCATTTTCCATGACCAGTCTCAAACAAATTCCAACAATGTTTAATGCGGGTTTTCATATGAAGACGATACAACCAAAATAATTATCGTGAATATTTGAATTAACCTACGCATATATTTGACCATATCCCATGTTCATTGAATTTTATTCCACGACCTTTCAATGAATCATAAATATTATCAAAAAATGTTGTACAAAATGTGTATCATGTGTATGATCATTGTTGATATAAAAGTGATATTCTTTAATAACATGTCGATTTTCACTAGTGTTTTCTATATGATCAACACTTTGTTTAGCATGTCTATATATAATATGGACAAGCATAGATACTTGGTCATAATGATATTATTTACTCTATATTTCATTTTGTGCAACAAGTGTGTAATTCTCTACAAAATCAACTATTGACAAAATGGTCCCTAGTGGAAAAATTTCACGTAATTTTTTGAATTGCAAGTCTTGCCATTGAGCTCTATAGGAATGTTTGGTGTATTTATGAATTTTTGCCTCAAAATTCTTCAAAAAATCTATCACAAAAATCTATTCTTCTTGTAAATCAATCATTTTAGTACTTGCAGTACTACTTGAACCAATCGGTGTATGAATATATTCATATCTCTTACATTTCACTTTTATGTTGGACAATTATTGATCATTTATATCAACGGGATATTTGTTGTGAAATAAGTCAAATTTCCACAATGATCATATTCTTTACCACCAACACATTTTTTTTTAATAAAATAATTCATGACTTTCTCTTGCACATAAAATTTGGGATATGAAATCATGGATAGTGGAAGGAGGAGGTCAATTTTTCCAAAAAAATTTATCAGAATTAAGGAATGTGTCATAATATAACTGAAATTACATATGATAACAATAACAACAAGTGTCGCGTACAGTGATAGGTTTAACATACCATGGTTTTTGTTGCACAAAAGCACTGATTGAGACATTAATTTCATGATTCTCTTCTATGAACTTATTGAACAACTCTATTTGAATGGTATCCAAGATATGTTTTGCATGTTCTTCATACTAATTTCGTGCTATTCTTCGCCGCATCACATCCCTTGTTTTTGGTGAAACACATGAATTTTTCATTCAATATTCACATATTATTTTTTTAACATCTTCTCCAAATCTATATTTGTATGGTTTCCTACAAATAATTGTCCAACAAGCGATCTCATCATTGAATATTACATCTATTTGCAATCAAAATTTCCAATGTTTTTGTAATGTTTTTCGTGAGTTCCTTAACGCTTCTGCCATCGATTTTATTAAACGATTTTCTTTAGTACTTGATGAAACCACTGTCATTTGTATTTCTCTGTGTGCATCTAAATCAATTTTCTTTATAGATATTCCAATTGATTTTAAAGAACTATTTATATTGTGTATCACATTTTTCTTCATTTTTTAATCTTTCGTTGATTGTTGACTACCCAATAGATTCGTAGCTTCTTTCAATTTTTTTGATGTTAAGAGACTTCTCAAAATTTGGGCTTGAAATGTCACATTTTCATCTTTGAATAACATATCAGTAATGTGCTTAACACAATATCGTATAACATGGTTAGATTTTTTATCTCCATATGTGTCAGTTTCAACATTTTCTAGCATCTCATCATCGATATCGATTTCATCTGTACATATGAGAATTAAATGTACAAAATGGGTTTAAATATAAAAAATAGAGTTTGAATTAAATTGAAAAATTAATATATATGTATAATTTCAATAATACACATGGCATATATATACATACCTGGTGATTCAAAATTTTCACTTGGTCTTTCAACATTTTCTATCTCATCATCAATGCTATGAGGAATATCTATCTTTGTTTACATTGCAAAATATTTTTCAAATTAGTTCATCAAATAAAAGTTAAGTTTCATAATACAAGTTAGTTAAATTTTAAATATCATTTATAATATTTACATTTACATACTTGCTTCAACTTCTAGTTGAGGTTGATTTTCCCTTTCAATATTTGAGCGTTCTTCTTTTCTTTCTTTGTGATATTCTCTCATGTATTCTCTACGAGCATTAAGGTTTCTTGTTCGATTATATTTCCTCTTGCAATTTCTTTGATTTCTCATGATAATTTAGTATGAAGCTCCATAAATTTTCTTCAAAATCCTGCAAAAAAAACTCACTATCAGAATTTAGACAAAAACTCCCTTTAAAAATTTATCACAACAACCTTAATTTAAAAAAAAATCACTTTAAAAATTCAGCACAAAAGACTTACTTCAGCCCAAAACACTTACTTAAAAAAAAAAATCATTTTAAAAAGTCTGCTAAAAAAAAGTCTTTTAAAAATGAATCTTAAAAAAATTCCTTCAAAATCCTGCAAAAATAACTCACTTTAAAAATTGAGACAAAATCTTATTTTAAAAAAACATCACTAAATACTCTATTTCAAAAAAAACTCACTTTAAAAAATATGCACGAAAGTCTTACTTTAGCCCAAAACACTTTTAAAATTCCGCCAAGAAAATGTGTTTTGAAAATGAAGCTCAAAAAATTTCTTTTAAAATCTTGCCAAAAAAAAAAACTCACTTTAAAAATTTAGACAAAAATTCACTTTAAAAAATCATCGCAAAAGATTTACTTGGGCCCAAAACACTTACTCTAAAAAAAAATTCCATCAATAAAATGTCCTTTGAAAATTTAGCCCAAAAAATCTCCTTTGAAAATTTAGCCCAAAAGATTTAGTATGAAAATTCACCCTAAATGAAAAAATGTGCGAAAATAATGATTCAGTTTTCGTTTATTTATAGAGTTTGCAAAATGTGTTTTTTGGAGGGGCTTTATCGATTTTTTTTGCAACCGACAGAATGAGCAACCAAAAGTTCAACTGAAATTTTCTGTCGTTAAAATTAATGGGATAGGACATCGAGAAAAGTTTGGCTGAACTATTACAAAAGTTTGGCCAAATTAAAACGTCTGCAACTACGTTGTAGCGCAGCTCTGAACATATTTCTTAAATTTTGGAATGGTTAAACTCCAATTTTTATGAATTAACTTTTAGAACCAAGGCTAGCATTTGCAGAATTCAATCTAGTTTCAACAAATATAACTTTTATGGAATTCCATAGATATTCACTAATTTTAATTAATTTTCTAATAAAATGAGTACAATTTTTTTTTTGAATGTCATTATGATTCTTTGAAATCAAAATTTTGTATCTCCAAAAATACACTGTAAAAAATATTGAAAAATTTATGGTGCATTACATTGGTTCGTCGTCTATAATGGGTAGTTTTTATATTTTTAGTTTATAACTAATATGTTGAGAAACTTGACGCTAAACTAAACATATTCAAAATCTGCAGTTTTTTCATATTGGTTCAATTCAAAAATTCTACTAATTATGATATGCATCAGTTGGTTTCGTAAATATAATGATACTGAAGTAGAGTTTGTCTAGATTGTTACAATACATTTTTTTCTCAAAAGCACCAAGTTAACAAAGAATACACTAGCGCTTAACAACATCACTTTTTATGAATCCCTTGATTGTTAAAAAACACACACTAAAAGAATTGTTAAGTTGACATATGAAATGTGAATAAAAAAAATCCAAAAAATAAGTAATAGAAAGCTAATAAAATTTCTCACAAGTTTTATTTTTATTGAAAAATGAAATTCAAAACAAAAAAAAATTGTTTTTACTTGCAGAAAGTTGAAGAACTTCTAAAAATAATATTTTTTCCACAAAAAAAGGTAAAAAGTGTAACCAACTTCACATTTTCACCAACTATATAACTAGTACTTCATTTACACTTTAAATTCATCTCATAACATTATTTATATTTACATCATTATTCAACAACATATGAAATTATGTAAAAAGAACAATATCGTCATCAATGCAATAAAACATAAAGGAATCAATAAAAGAAAAGCCTTCACACATAGAGACACTAGGTTTGGTTGGAGACCAAGGAAAAACTCATTATGGGGAAAACCTTTTCAAATTCTTCTTTTAATTAGATTGTCATTGAATGATTCAGCAAAAGAGAGCACAATGATCCATATCTTCATCCATACAACTATCAACAAAGTCAACTAAACAATATCATGAGATGAGCCCAACAATACCAATAATGAAAAACCCTGATTCGGGAACCTGTAGTCAATTGTTACTGTATGTAATCAATTATCGAATTCTATGGTCAATGGGCGAAAAATTCGTTCAACCGAAAATTCAACGTTTAGGTCACAGACGCAAGGAAGGTGTGTCATGCATGCGGCTTCTTGACCACTCTTTGTCAACGACCCCATAACAGTACACCCCCATTTCTTCAAATGGGATTTATCAGGTTCGAGGTGTTCACGCCATTTAGATTTCATCGTCAGTAAATATTTTTGTAAATGATGTAAACCCATTCTGCATGTTTATGATGTAAATAATCTAAGTAAGACCATCATGTGTGTAACGACCTAGGTAAGTCTAGTATTTTGGTGATGATTTCTATCCTAGGAGGTTTTATGTCTCACTGATTCATTTGTGTTTCTCAACACAAGTGATCGGCAGAGTTTTTCCTTCCAGCCTCACCCAAAGCTAGGGTGGATTTTGTCGTCAAGATACTAAGGGAGTCCTAGTGTTTTCTATCGAGTCTTTGTAAAAGTAGTTTGGGAATAATCTTAGCTAATTGGCTAGATTATTTTATTACAAGCTACTTGGTCTACTAGATCATGTTTTGAGTCACAAAATTGGGTAACTATCTGAGGGTCTATCATGAATGGGTTTTCCCCCTTCATGTGTCTAAATGTATTTATCTTATGTAAAGAGGGTTGAAAAAATAATTAAATCCTCTCTCAGTCAATTAATTAAATTTTTTAGCCAAATTAAATTAAAAATCCTAAGCCAAAAATTTAATTAATTTTAAGTTCAAAGTGATTTAAAATTCTTCAAAGGAAAAATTCGTAGGTCCCAAAATAATAAAATTTTAAAGGTCCCAGGCCAAGGGAATATTGGAAATTTTGAGAAATTTTGGACCCTTGGGCCTTGGTTGTTAAGTCAAAGTCAATTTTTTGAAATAATTAACTGAATATATATATATATATATATATATATATATATATATATATTATTTTTGATATTATTTTTGAGTAAATTAAAAGGGAATTAAATGATAAATTCCAATTTCCTTAAAAATTTATAATTTCGACGGACGAAATTAAAATATGATTAAATCATTTTTTATAGTCGAGATTACTTTGACAGGGATCAACCAGACTAGTCGTTGGAGATTTTATCTTATAAATTAGAAGTCTTTATCTGTCTTTTATCCATCCAATCTCTTGATCGTGTACTAGCACTTGAAGCTCTCCTATAATACTTTATAGAATAATACAAATGAAGTCTTTGAGGTTTTATTTTGATCGTGGTGTTCCTCTTCATCTTTTTATGGTAAACGTGTTCTTTATATTCTGCTAGCGATTATTTTAACGAATTGGTGATTAATGACTCTTGTAAAATAATCTATTGCACATGTATCTTTCTTAATTTATTGGGTTTAGGGTACAAATATTAATTGGATTGAGTTAGCAGTTATCTCTAACTCTTGAAAATTTTATTTTTTATCTTATTTCTCTATTGATTTAACGGTTTAACTTTAACTGTGCAGAAATATTTCGGATTTAGAATTGGGTGTTTGGGGAAGTCCTCGGCTAGACTAGCTGAATCCCAAGGAAATAAGATCCAAAGAGCCCTTCGGATCTAATTCCTCGGGCCTATCTTAAATTCTATTTTTACAGGGTTTTTCTAGGGCTTGTGCCTAAATAAAAAATGTATCTTAACTTTTATTTAATTTAAAGTTAAATCTTGCTAGTAAGAGACTTAGATCTTCAGATCTGGGATCGAAGTCAGACTTATGCTCCTCAGATATGATAGATCTGCAACTCTTGCATAGATTTGTAAATATATTATATAGATCTGTAATTTACATGTGTAGATCTGAAGTTTTGTAACATAATTTTGAATTCTAACATTTGGGTTTTTTGGATTTTCTTTATTATTGTACACATTGAGTATTGGTTTTTCGATTTTCATTTGTGCAGGAATAGATCTAAAAAATCATCCAAGGAAATCTTCATATCTGAGCCAGATCTAGACCCTAGAGGGCAAGATCTGAGCTCAATATTTGTTTGCAGGAATAGATTTGAAAAATCAACCAAGGAAATCTTCAAATCTGAGCCAGATCTAGACCTTTGAGGACATATAGGCTTTTGAAGCTATTTTGCAGAATTTTGGTCTCAAAAATTCTAATTTTCAAGCGGCAACATTATCCCAAAATTTCAAAAAAAATCAATGGTGGGATCTTCAAAGCCTTGGACTAAGGGTTTGATCTCTAAACCCTTATTTTCTGCAAAATTGTATTACAACAAGAAAATCACAAATAATTAGGCCATAAAAACACATTCTATATGGTCAAAGTTGTTTAGAATTGCCAAATCTCTTAAAGCCTTAAAATTGAAATTTTCAAGTTTTAATATATTTTTTGCTATTTCTGGAAGTATTTGACAGCTATTTTTTATAGTTTAATCTTGTTGATTTGTCACTGTTTCATTGCTGAAATAAAAATATCAGATGTGAAATTTCTCTTAATCAAGCCCTAAAAATTGATTCTTCTTCAAGTTCAATAATTTTTGTTATTTTTAGTCATTTTGGGTATCAGTGCCGGTATCGTTTGTTTGTTGATCTATGATTTAAATTAATGCTGCAATTTATATTTCAGATCTAAAATCTTGCTGAAGAATATACCCTTAGTTTGACTATAGGAGAAAATTTAATTTTTAGATTTTCATTATTTTAAGAATATCATTTAATCCATAAATTGTTTGACGAAGTGTTTATTTAGCATTAAAATTTCATGGTGTTTAATGATGATTAATTATTGAGATTTAAATGCTAGTTGTCTTCTTATGCTTCAGCTAGGTTTGATGATTATTGGCATCTGAACTTTTGAACGTTTTCTATTGATTAAAATTGTCTAATGTGTAATTAAGTCTTGTTTCACTTACTTGAATTTAGATATTTATTGAATATTAATATTTAAAAAATTCTTTCAAGTGAGTGTGATTGATATCTTATTATTGTGGATTTACGATGAATTGTATATCTTCTAATTGAGTAAATATTTTTGTATTTTCATAATTGGCACTCTCTCTTAAGCACTTAGTGGTTAGATCGGATTATTTATAACTTCAGTGCTTCAAGATTTTAACACCTTTCATCTTCGAAGCTTGTTTCATCTCACTCCTTCAAATTTTTCTCCTTACATTCTGCATTCTAAGTCAGCATTGCTGCATTCATCCAAACAACATTTTTTCATCAAGTACTTGTTTCTAATTTCCTTAGCAAGATAGTTGAATCCATAAGGCATTGGTATCAATCTTTCAAATATAATTGAATCCCTAAGTCTTGCTATATCTTTTACAAGTGTTTGGTTGTCTAATTGTGTCTCATGAACTGGTTAGTTCCCAACTAGTTCTCCTTCATTCTATTTCCATAGGGTCTACCCCCCTTAGCCTACTATAAGGAGACAACTCAAACAGAGAATTTGGGGATTAGGGTGACTGATTTGAACTGATTGTATTAGTTTGTTGTGCTAAGTGTCTTTTCAGTTACAAAACATGTACATATTTGTCTCCATTTGTTTGCTTAAGGATTGAGGAATTTAACCATGAAACATAGATGAAATTGTGAATTTTAAGCATGAAAATAATTTTAATAACACTCAACAACAATTTATAACAGAGGAATAAAACCACACACAAGATTTACATAGCAGGCATGATGAATCAGTTCACCCCTCATGGGCTACATCTGCTAATCCAGCTCCCAATGGCATGTTCATCTTTCATTATGCTCAAAATTTTGCAAATACATGTGTTTAAAAGCCTCCATTGGTTTTTTTCTTTGCACCAATCGCTCCAAAATGCTCAAATTAGTCTAGTTAGACTCTTGTTTCACCCAAATTGGTTAAAAATTGACCTGGCTAGGCTTTTTTTCCAATGTCTCATACAAAACCTCCATTAAAAATGGAGGACTGCAGTTAACTGCAGTTCAAAATGGCAAAAACCTCTGAAATTGGAGGGCGCACTAAAAAGCCCGCCAGTCACACTAACCATCGCATTTAATTTTATGGTTAAGCGGGAGGGGGTGGCCACATCTCGACCCCTAAACCCACAATTTAAACGTCGGCATTTAAATCATTGGCGCGGAACTTGGAACGGTGACGGAGTTCTGCTAACCGTGGGCATGTCCGTCAGAAATGACTTCAAATGTCATAACCATATGACAAGTCCTGCCGAAGTTAACGGTTATTAACCGCCAGTTGTAACAATATATGTCACGGGTTTGAAACTGCAACATGTGATTAATGCAAATGGGGCCGCCAGCGGGTTGGGACCGCCAGCGGTCCCATACGCATACCTTGCAAACAATAAATATATATGCCTCCCTTAAGGGGAACACACACAGTAGCCCAGATGGTTAAGACTCTTGTGCGCGCACCTAGAGGTTGTGGGGTCGAACCGCCCGGACCTCAACCAAAATTTTGGTCAACAAACATGGGACATGTGGCCAGCCTCAACCATTGGTCAAAATCAACAACGTACAACCACATCAATGAAACAAAAGGTGACACTTGGCGCAATATCATAGGCTTGGGAAAATGGAATATTCTCAGGAATATTCTTTTTTTTGTTGACTGTACACCTCCATGCTGACTAGGCATCCCAGTCAAACCTGTCGCAAATTTAGTTGTTTGGGAAATCGATCAGAACGTGATATCTCCCTCATATGACATCGGTTTTTCGAACCGTTCACAGTGCTAGAATTAGAATGACGATATCTACCTGGTCGCTCAAATTCGATACAGTTTCGATCAATTTCAATTTTGAGAAAAATTCATGAACTCCTTATCACACCTCCCCATTGGGAAACTTTTGGATCCCAAAAGACTTCATTACCTGTTCAATATATGAGGGTACATCTCCCTCACCTTTCCAACTTCCATCCACTTTTCCTTGCTTGGCTTACTTCCTTTTATACCAACTCGGAGGTAGTCAACACTTCCCCTCTTGGATGCTCTTGTCCTCCTGTCAAGAATTGTATCTTCCTTGAGCTCATCCAAAAATTCTGGCGAGAAATCTTCAATAGAAGGTAGCTGAACATCACTTCCTTGATCATCGATCAAAGGTGGCTCATACAAACGTAAGTTTTCAACATTAACAACTGAATACTTTAGCATATATGAAGGCAAGTCAAGTTGAAATGCATTGTTACCAAGTTTCTTTATGATCTTGAATGGACCATAGCGAATGGGTTTAAGCTTTTTACCTTCTCCTTGCATCATTTCTTTGCTTATGTGCAACCATACCTCATCTCCTTCTTGAAACTTGTGATCAACTCTATGTTTGTCATTCCTATCCTTGTATTTGTTTTGACTCTTCTCAAGCTGTTCTTGAACTTGTTGATGAATAATTTGAATTTTCTCAATGAACTTTCGAGCCTTGTCAATATCACTATGCCCATCAATTGTTACATCCTTCTCAAAGATGAAGTCTAATGGCGATTTTGGAAAATACCCAAAGCATACTTCAAAAGGTGATGTATTTGTAGAAGATTGATTTGCTCAGTTGTAATTGTGTTGAATGTAATGCATTTGCTCATCTCACAACTTGGGATTTTTGCTGCAATATCCTTTCAATAGATGCACAACAGTTTTTTTCACCACCTCAGTTTGGCTATCAGTTTGCGGATGAAAAGCAGTACTCTTTTTCAACTTTGTGTCCATCATCTTCCAAGGATTGGACCAAAAAATCCCAATGAACCTGAAATCCCTGTCACTAACAATAAAAGTTGGCAATCCATAATGAACCCATACATGTTGAAAATAAAGTTCAACAGTTATGTTTTTCTTACATGGCATAAGTATACACATTTTACTGAATCTATCCACAACTACATAAAGATAGTAATGTTATTTTCTTGACATAAGTATACCTCCAACAAAGCCCATGGATACACTCTCCCATGGCCTTAATGGTACCAGTAGTGGCGTGTACAACCCAAGCTTCCTATTGCTAGGCTTGCTTGTTGCACACATAGAACAACCTCTTATAAAACACGACAGACTATCTATCATGTGAGGCCAATAGCAATACATTTGTAGATGTGCCATTTTTTTACTTACCCCAAATTGTCCAGCAATAAGAGACGAATGAGCCTCTCTCATGACAGTTAGTCTCTCTCCTTGTGGTATACACAACTTGCCCAAATGAAACAACAATTTTTTATGCATGTGATAATCATTTTCCTCAACTTGATTCCCTTCACTCAAACTAGCATACACATCTTGAAAATCAACATCATGTGCATATTTTTCTATGTAACTCTCATGTACAATAGAATCATTTTTAAGTAAAGTAGAAGCACTTATGATTGGCTTTGAAAGAATATCACCAAATTTATTGAAAATATCTTTCTTGTACCTTACCAAGTGAAACTGTTGAAGGAAACCCATCCACCTGAAATGTCATGATTGCTGCAATTTTGTTTGCGACTGCAAGTACTGTAATGGTTGGTGATTGGTATGTATAATCATCTCTTTACCCATCAAATAGTGTTTCCACTTCTTGACACTTTGTACGAACGCATACATCTTTTTGTCGTATGTAGGATAATTAGTTACAGCACCAATGAATGTTTCAGAATGAAAAGTGATAGGCTTACCATGCTACAAAATAATTGCGTCCATGGCATAATCACTAGCATCAGTTTGTATCTCGAATGGTTGTCTCAAATTTAGTAATGCAAGGATTGGAGTTGAAATGATCTTGTCTTTTAGGGCTTCGAAAGCTTGTTGTTGTTTGCCTCTCCATTGGAAGCCTTTCTTCACACTTTTCACTGCATGCATAGGAGTTGCTATGGCAGAAAAATTAGCAATAAACTTTCTCCAATACTAAGCTACACCTAAGAAAATTCTTACCTCGGTTATTATTTTTGGAGTGGGCCAATTCACAATGGCTTCCAAATTATAAGGATCAATTCTCAACTCGCCTCCTCCTACAATGTGTCCCAAATAAACGAAATAAGTCTTTCCAAACTCACACTTTGACATCTTAAGAAGCAATTTCTCTTTCTTCAAAACATCAAGCACCATATTCACATGCAAGACATAGTCTTCTCTTGTTTTGCTGAAAATCAGTATATCATCTAAATACACAATCACAAAGTCATCAAGAAATAGATGCAAAACATTATCCATAACACGCATGAAAGTTGTCGGTGTATTACACAAACCAAATGGCATTACCAACCACTCAAAGAGTCCTTGTTTGGTTTTGAATGTAGTCTTCCATATATCACTTTCTGCAATTCTTACTTGATGATATCCACTTCGTAAATCTAACTTAGTGAAAAACTTTGCTTCTTTCAGCTGATCAAGCAAATCATCTATTCTTGGGAGTGGGTATCAATTCTTTCAAGTTGTCTTGTTCAAAGATCTGAAGTCTACAACATGCACCAAGTCCCATCTTTCTTCGGAATCAAGACCATGGGTGAGTCGCATGGCGAAGTTCTTGGCCTTATGAGTCTCTTGTCCAACATGTCCTTGATTCGCCTCTTTATTTCAGCATTCTCCGCTATCGACATGCGATACATGCTCATGTTTGGAAGAGGACAATCTAGATGCAACTAAATCTCATGTTGAATCTCCCTTTTTGGAGGAAATCATGTTGGCTCCTGAAACATCTCATGATGTGCATCAACTACATCATATAAATATAATTTCAACTTAGGATCACAATCCTCAAATGATTCATGACTAACATCAGCTTTAGGCTTAATCATTAGAAGAAAAACATTCTTACTTGAATTCACCAGCCTCTTTACCTGTCCAACATTTACCATAGCAATATTTTTCTTCTCACGATGTGCTCTAACAATGTACTCCTTGCCATCTTTGAATAAATAGTATTTGTTCTCATGGTGATGGAAGTTTTCTTTCCTATCATACAAGTAAGGACTGTCCAACACAATACTTGTTATGTCAAGCGGAACCCCATCTAATCATTAGGGGAATTTTCATTTCTAAAATGGGCCTCCTAAGGAAATAATAAAATAATAGCTAAACCAATAAAATAATATTTATGAATTTGCAATTCACTTTTTGCACCAAAATTCAAGTAACCATGGTTAAATTCATTTCAAAAGTTGTACTAAAATAAAATTAATAAAAAAATTGTATTGATGTGACTATAAATAAGAATAATGTTTTCAAGAAAAAGTCATTATCATTGCACAACTAATGCATTTGTCCTTTGTACTTAAATAACTTAAAATGAAATATAAATATAAATTCATAAATTATTAATTATAGAATATATTATTAATTAAAATTTATATTATATTTAAATTATATAATAACATGTAACTAATATACTATATGAAAATAACATAATATAATATATGTAATATATTGTTTATATATGAATTTTATATTACATATTGAATTAATTTGATTTATAATATTGAAATGACAATAATAATATTTTATTCAAAAAGTGTGAAATGACATTTATGATGAGTACTTTACTTTATGACTTTAAAAGTACTTAGAGCACTACCATGGTTAACCATGAGTTTTTATCCACCATTGAGAATGTGACAAGTAAGTACCTTTAAATCAAACAATGCCACCTCAACCATTAGGGATGATGTCATCCCCCAAAATGTGATTGGTTCTCGTAAAGTGAATTTTGATTGTACATTTTCCTTAGGAGACCCATTTTAGACCTCAAATTCCCCTAATGTCAATTGTGTCAACAAAATGTGCAGTTATTGCAAACTGCAATATACACTTTTTTGAAACCTGTAAATTTGCATCCTTACAAATCGAACCAAGTGGATATGGTTTTGGATGTGGAATGGTCTCAAGATTAAGTTTCTTGACCAAGTCTTTAGAGATTAAGTTTGCTTGTGACCCACTGTCAAACAATGTGTCAATCCTGGTATGTTTAGATATGACCCTCACATGAAACAGTTCAATTATTTCTTCTTCATTTGGAGCTTGTATGTGACAGTTTGATGTATTAGTATTGGGTTTAGTTTCAATTTATTTCCCCTTCATGTTCTTCAATCCCATGGCTTTAATTTTAGATTCATCACCTGAATCCTCTCCTATTTCATGTTGCGTTGTAGCTGCAGTTTTCTGTTTCCCTTTATTGTTCTGATGTTTGGGCCTCTTTTCAGGATGTAATTTCCAACAATGATTTTAATCATGGCCTTCTTTTGAAAAATGTTTACAGACCACTTTTTCTCCCTCTTTCTTAACAGATGCATTATTTTTTCCCTTACCTTTTGAGGTCTTCTCTTTGTTTTTCCCCTTAAAAGGTTTCTTTCTACTCTCATTAGAAATGTTTTTCCCTCTAGCTTCTAGATGTGTGGATTGAACACATACCTCATCTAGACTTGTGCGGTTAAACATGAGAACAATATGTCTTAGGTAGCTATGTAAGCCACCTATGCACTTGAGCAATGTATCTTGGCTCTACAAATCTACCCCTAATAAGAGAGATCTTCTCCTAAATTCTTGGGTGTAAACTTGCACATTTTGTCCTTTCAATTGTCTAAAGGTTTTCCAGTTCATTATGGCTTTCTGCATATGAACTAATGGATAAAATTGTTGTTTTATTGCAGTAATGAAATCAGTCCAGGATAGGATAATCTTACCATGCTTCTTGATCTCCTCCTTTGTCTTGACTTCCTACCAAACAAGTGTTGCACCTTCCATTCTCAATGAAGCTAATTGGATTTTGGTATAATCGTCATGAAGGTTATGAATTCTCAAATAGACCTCCAATTTCCTAATCCAATTATCAAACTTTTCTACATTGACTTCACCATTATTCATTGCCAATTCAAACTTAACATCAAGTTTTAGAAAAGGATTTTTACCAATGTTCTTTGACTTATGTGGCTAATTTACTGAAGATGAAGTAGAGGATGATGATGATGAGGGTGAGGATGGTGACTTTCCATTGCCTCCATTTCCTCCATTGCCCTTCTTTGATTTATCTTCATCATTTTGACCTCCTGATGATCCTTGTTCTTCCTTGTGAATTTTGAATCCTTCTCCTTCTAGTTTCTCATTCCTTTCTTGATAAAGGATTCTCACCATCTCAGTCATGTTAAGGAATGCTTTCCTGAACACCCTTTCTTCTTCTTTGGAATCCATTTGTTCATGGATTTCTCCTTCCTCTGGAGACATGCTTAATGTTTCTTCTGCTTCTTTATGAGGTGACCTAGGTGGTGGATAATGTGGCAATCTTGTCCTCCTTTGTTGTGGCTCACTTTGAGACCCTCTTGCTTCCACCAATTTTCCTTCTCCTCTCTTAAGCTTGAGACTAGTAAGCATGTGAACACTTGCAAACAATTAAACAAATATTTGCACACAACAACACCAGAGAATAAACTCTAGCTCTGATACCAACCTGATATGAACTGATTGTATTAGTTTATTGTGCTAAGTGTCTTTTAAGTTACAAAACATGTACATATTTGTCTCCATTTTTTTGCTTAAGGATTGAGGAATTTAACTATGAAACATAGATGAAATTGTGAACTTTAAGCATGAAAATAAGCCTAATAACACTGAAAAATAGTGTATAACAAATAAATAAAACCACACATAAGATTTACACAGTAGGCATGATGAAGCAATTCACCCCTCCTAGGCTACATCTGCTGGTCCAACACCCAATGGCATGTCCATATTTCATTATGCTCAAAATTTTGCAAATACATGTGTTTAAAAGTCTCTGATGGTTGTTTTCTCTGCATCAATGGCTCCATAATACTAAAATTAATCTATGTAGACTCTTGTTTCACCCAAATTAGTCAAAATTTGACCTGGCTATGCTTTTTTCCAATGTCTCCTACAAAACCTCCACTAAAAATGAACTGCAGTTCACTGTAGTTAAAAATGGCAAAAACCCCCGAAATTGGAGGGCACACTAAAATCCTGCCAGTCACACTATCCGTCGCATTTAATTTTATGGTTAAGGGGGAGAGGGTGGCCACATGCCCACCCCAAAACCCGCGGTTTAAACGTCCGCATTTAAATCAATGGCGCAGAACTTGGAACGGTGGCAGAGTTCCGCTAACCGTCGGCATGCCTATCGGAATTGACCGTAGATTTCGTAACCATGTGACAAGTCCCACCGGAGTTAACAATTATTAACCGTCGATTGTAACAACATATGTCGCGGGTTTAAAAATGCAACATGTGATCAATGCAAATGGGGCCGTTGACGGTCCCCCCCATACGCATACTTTGTAAACAATAAATATATATTTCGCCCTTAAGGGGTAAGACCCACACGGTAGCCCAGAAGGTGAAGACTCTTGTGTGCGTGCCTGAAGGTTGCTGGGTCGAACCCCTCGGACCTCAGCCAAAATTTTGGTCAACAAACAGGGGACACATGGCAACCTCAGGGTTGGCCACGTGTCACCCAACCATTAGTTCAAAATCAACAACGTACAACCACATCAATGAACCAGAAGGTGCCACTTGGCAAAATCTCATAGGCTTGGGAAAACGAAATATTCTCAAGAATATTCCCCTTTTTTGTTGACTGTACACCTGCATGCTGACTGGGCATCCTAGTCAAACCTTTCACAAATTTAGTTGTTTCGGAAATCGATCAAAACACGATATCTCTCTCATACTACATTGGTTTTTCGAACCGTTTGTTGTGCCAGAATCAGAACGACAAGATCTACCTGGTTGCTCAGGTTCGATATAGTTTTGAACACTTTCAATTTTGAGCAAAATTCATGAACTCCTGATCAGTGACATCGCATAATCTGAGTCGTAGTCGCAGTGCCTAGACATTGTGCGACAACATGGCTGAAAGGCTTCGGTCGAAATTTCTTCATGACATGATTGCAACTGAGACCCAAAACCCTAAAAACAGAGATGTGAGCTTCGGACCCTACAATTTCAGACCTATGCCAACCAATCTTTGCGAACTTGCCTCAGACATATGTGAGCCAAACCAAATAAGAGAATAAAAGAATACTCCATGGTGATTTCCAAATGAAATTGAGGTCACTTGTATTTATAACCTTCCAAGGGTGACCAATCTACTTTTGGGTCATCCTCATGAAATATGCACATGTGGGCTTTAATTCAAAAATACACTTTCGTCCATATGGTCTTGGATAGATGGTGATCAGGTGCTCTATTAAGACACTCTTTGATGTGGAGTCACTAGTTCAACTCCACATTTGATCAAGGTGATATATTGGACATGATGAATATGGAGTCATGCAAAGCTTACAAAAAAAATACACTTTCCTTTGTCCAAATACACTAGGGTTCTAGATAAAATTTAAATTTCACTTTTAATAAATAAATAATTTAAATTACAAATGATCATGAAGATCATGCTTTACATGTACATCAGTGATAAATATGTTAATATAAAGACTGGCCATAGCTACAAACTTCAACAGTTATTTATCATTTTTTGGATCATCTCGGCTTTCACATATTGTATGTGGGTTTCGAGGAGTCCTTCCAGTTCGGTGCTTCTACCATTTCAACCTCAAACAATGTAAAAACAATCAGATAGTAGTGACTTGGATTGTGTACTAAATGTGTAAATAAATTCCTATTCAATTCCCTTCTTAATCTGAAATATGAATTTGATATCTTTATGAAACCAAGCTACTTTATAGTGGTTTTCAACACAGTTGTAAAATTTTTCAAAACCTATTGGGAAGGTGTTGGAACAGGGTCCCCTAGATGCATTTTGATATGTTCCAACGCTACGGTTTTGGGTATATTTTTGTAGTAATTGGTCTTGTGCGGGGGCTTTGGGGCGGGTCAAAGCCCCCAATGTGTTGTAATGGGTCAAAGGGTAGACCTAGAGTCCGCAAACCACGGTTTGCGGACCACAGGATAGCGTTGGCTATGATGATATAAATATATGGGTAGTTTGAGTATAAGGGTAAGTAAGAAAGAAAGATTGATGCTACGAACGAACTATTGAGATCTGTTTTAGGTATTTTTTGGTAAATATTCCTACTGGCTGTGTGCGCAGAGATCCTCAGTCCTGTTGTGTGCGGACCCCACTGGCTGTGTGTGTGGCCTGTGACTTGGGTTTGTAACTGGTTTTGGATGTTAATGACTTTGGAATCTGTTGAAGTATATTTATGCTATCTAAACTAGTTGTGTTTATTACTGGAGTATCTCTGTGTTATTGAATAAGCTGTGGTTGTGATGTTCTGTGGTGATAATTGCTGATGTGCACGTGGATGCGAATGTGTTGATCAGACTTGTTTAATAATAATAGCTTTGTTTATGTTTACATGTTGATTATACTGTTAAGGCTCGATAATAGGTTTTTTCCTATGCGAATCTGATAGAACTCGACGAGATCTACCTTAATTACCTACTCTCTCCCAGGGTACGGAAAGTTGGTTCCAGCACCCACTCATACTACTTTGGGTGAGACCTTGGCCTATGAAAATGGGTCATTGCCGAAAGGGCCAGTAGTATAGGGGTTTTTTGGCAAACCTTAACTCCAAACTTGGGTCAAGACCCATCAAGCCAACAAATGGTTCCATTGCCAGGACCGGGAGCATTTTGAGAGAGAGATCGGGTAATGCCACAAGGTCGTTGGAGACTGAGAAATTGGAGCTCGAAGACTGGTTCGAAAGACAGATTCAGGAATTTTCTGTAAAATAGAATCGCAGCACGAAGCTAACAGCTGAGAAGTGGAAGAACAAATATATTTTCACCGAAGTATATGAAATTTTCTTTGTAACTTTTTCACACGAGCTCCAGGAGTGGCTAGCGAGGCTAGTAGAATTCCAGACATGTTAGAAAGACGATCAGGTTATGTAGTGGACTCCGGAATTGATTCAACAGTTGGAGAAGGCTGACAACACAATCACCCACATGGTAGATCATTGGGTGGATAATGTGATAGGAGGATTTGTAACGAAATTCGTAGTCGATCAGTTTGTATCCTATTCTGAGGTGGAGCGGAGGTTCTTCAAGGGATTATGAGGTAGGTTCTTGTGAACATTGCTGCTACTAATTAAAATATTACTGTGCGAAAAGGAAATTTTTGTGCAGCCACACCGAATGAATGACCTCTGATCAGAGTGAGAGTACAACACGAAGTGGTAAGTACTACCGAGCCAACCGAGAAGGGGATAGATCCGTCTACAGCCCATTAAAAGTGTTGGTTGCGCATGCAGGAACTAGTCCTCCGGCTACACCATCTTCAAGTCAGCATAAGGGCAAGAACTCCCTTACACCTCTGCCACCATCGGAAGAAGATATGGCTGCACACATGAAGTTTCCCACCTTCAAGGGTGTAGGAGACGAAGATATGGATTGATTTTGGTACGTAGCGGAATCAGTATGGACTGCGCAGAATGTGGCTAGCGATGCTGTAAAAAGGGCGCAGCTGTCCCTCGCCTTTGAAGGAAGGGCCCCGGATTGGTACATGGGGTACGTACGCCAGCATGCAGATCCATCTATTCAAGAGATTAAGAATGCTTTAAAACAATAGTTTCGGAAGCCTAAGTCCTACGCTCAGTTGGTGGTTGACTTGAAATACTTTAGACAAGGACCCACTAAGTCAGTATGGGAGGCTGATCAGCGCCTAAAGAAGGTTATTAGAGATTGGGAATTTTATTATGATGATAGACAGCACAAGGAATGGTTCATCGCCATCCTATTACCTCACCTGCGCGAACCTATGGGTCAGCGAGAAATTGTGACGCAAGAGAAAGCCTTGGATATTGCTATGAAGCTAGAATCTGAACCAAGAGACAATGCCCAGCTCGGGGTACAGCAGATCCAGGGACAACTGGAGGCAATGCACCTCGAAATCCAGAATTTGCAGAAAAGCAAAGAAAAGAAGCTAGCCCAGACGTATGGTGCATAAGATGTAGGGTGTCAAGCCACACCAAGGATCAGTGCCCTCTGCGGATGGACTACATGCAGGCTAGGGGGCCCAACCCATTGCGCCCCAAACAGGCCGTGGGACCGAGCGGTTCAACTTTATGGTGCACTGACTGTCGCGTAGCTGGAATACACGATACCAACCACTACCCCCATCTTGGTGCTTATGTTCCATAATTGAAGCAACAATGGTGTTGATTCTGCTCATCTGTGGGACATGACGAACACAACTGTCGAACGTATGACTTAATGATAGACCAAGGAAACATGTACATGGTACAGGCTGACCCATTTTCACCACTATCTCCCTCGAGATGAGGAGGCTCCCCTACCAGAGGCCAGGGAGGGAAAGAGGTGGAAGCGCAGGTCGAGGAAGAGGGCAATTGATATGTTATAACTATGGGGAAGTAGGGAACTTCACAAGGGACTGTCCAAACCCTGTCCGACAATATTGCAGATATTGTAGACAATTGGATCATGTGATTGAAGATTATCCAGTACTGATAGCAAAAATGCAAGAAAAACAGTAGACACCAACGCAGAATGTGTAAAGGGTTAAGGTAGAACCACATGACGAGGGACCTAGTATTAATGTCATAATGTGTAGCGGCATGGCCACTGGAGGAGTTGAGAAAAAAGATGTGGCTGAGCCCCTTATCCGAAAAGCTACTATCAAAAAGGAAAGCTTGGACCTACAGAAGGAGAAAGAAACCTTCATCGAGGCTCGCAAAGACTTTACCAATGATGAGGCATCTACTTCCAAGGCTCCAACAAACCTAAGAGTGGATGACGAAGTTAAACCATTCCTACGAGCATGTATGAAGTTGCTACGCAACCAGACAGTAGAAAATCTTCAAGCACTAATAGACAGTTGTGCAGAAAGAACTTACCCTCCAACAGAAGTTAATGATGTTCAAAAACTATACAAGCATAAGAAATGCATTGGTCAGGAAATGTGGCTAACAGCGCAGATTAGTGATTATAAAATGGATCAGGTCATCCTGGATCTGGGATTCGATGTCAATGTCCTGCCCAAACAGATGTGGAAGAGGATGAGAGAACCTAAGATGGAATGGTCTACTATACAGTTGTGCATGGCCAACCAACAGAAGATCATACCGCTGGGAAGACTGTCAAAGATTATGGTAGACATTGCAAGGGTTAAGGTATACGCAGATTTTGAGGTAATTCAAATTGTGGAAGATGTGGACCCTTATCCTGCGCTCCTAGGACTGGATTGGGCTATATACATGGAAGGCTTTATCAACTTGAAGAAGAGGATCATGGTTTTTGAAAATGAGGGTACGAGGGTAATAGTCCCTCTAGACCCAGCGGAAGGAGAATGGTATACAGAACCTGTGCGCGAAGAAGACAACGTCGATCATATCTATAAACTAACCGCCCGGGACGTGGATTGGATTAATCCTATAGCTGATGGCGTGTTTTGCAGGGAGAAAGACAGTGAATGCTTCTCTGACTCTGACGGGGAGATTGAAAATTGGCAGAATCGGTTACATGATGTATCTGCGCTACGGTGTCTTAGGATCACAAAGAGCTTCCGGTGTATCTCCTCAGAGGTAAGAGAGTTGCCTTACTTCGATAATTCTGGTAGTGTTAGGGATTTTCTTAGAGCATTCGAAGCAGAAGTCCCAAGGGAGAGAAGAATGTGGGCGCTTAACCTAGCCATGCGTGCGACCCTACGTGGTGGTGGGAAAATCATAAGGGAATGTTCCAGGATTGGGAGGAATGACGCAAGATGATGATCATATGGTTTGAATCTCTGGTTCACCTACGTGTGGAGAATTTCCTTGGCCAAGGGGACCCACACAAGCACTTGGCCGCTTGGATGGAGGTGTGGTGCGAAAGCACCAAGGACGAATGGGTCCACCTGTTCATTCATGCCTTGGGGCCAATCCCCATAGCATGGTATTTGGATGCAGAGCTACATTAGCGTACCCGCCATTGGGAGACCATGAAGGACGATTTTGTGGGGACGTTTGGGTTGATTGGTAGAACTAAGGCATTAGACGAAGCCTTGCAAGACATAGATGCCCTAGTATTTGATGAATTGCGCCCTCGTGTGGAGTATGGGGCACCAGCTTGGGATACGCAAATGCAAGATATTGTTAACTGTCACAATATATCAATGGGGGAATGTGACGAAGACCCGTGAAATATCACTATCTCGGAATCAGAGGGTGAACGCGTAGTTGCTGGACCCCCATTGCAAACCGTCGATGTGACCAAGCCTCTTAAGATTAGGGAAGTCAACATTGGAACAAAAGAACAACCTAAGCTAGCTAATATTGGGGATTACTGGGATGATGATACCGTTGGGAAAGTCACAAAACTTCTCACAGAGTACCAAGACCTGTTTCCTACGAAATTCTTAGAACTCAAGGGTATTATAGAGGACCTGGGGGTCATGCGCATCACTTTAAAACCAGATGCGTGCCCTGTCAAACAATGGCCTTACCGCTTGAACCCTAAGTATAAGCAGAAAGTCAAGGAAGAAATTGACAAAATGCTAGCCATAGGTATCATCGAACCAGTAGAACAGTCGGATTGGGTAAGCCTTATGGTGGTTCAAGAGAAAAAGACTAAAGGAGAAATATGAATCTGTGTCGACCTACGCAAACTGAATGATGCCTGCGTACATGATCCCTTCCCTACACCATTTTCTAATGAAATTCTCGATAGTGTGGGAGGGCAGGAGATATACTCGTTCACTGACGAGTTTTTGGGCTACCATCAGACCAGGATCGCAGCAAAACTACGTTCGCCACCGAATGGGGATCCTTCCAGTACACCATCATGTCGTTCGGGCTCAAAAATGCCCCTGCCATATTTTTGTGGGTAGTAGTCGTTGTATTCAAGGAGTTCATTCACAAGTTCTTGGAGGTATACTTTGATGATTGGAAAATATTTGGATTGGTAAAGAAGCACGTCTCAAACCTGCGCATGATGTTGGATGCCTATCGAAAGCACCATATTTCCCTAAACATTAAGAAGTGCATATTCTGCGTACCTTTCAGGATCTTGTTGGCCCACATAGTCTGTCGGCAGGGACTGATGGTTGACCCCGCCAAGGTAGCAGTTATCATCAACCTAGTAGTCCCCACGACTGAGAAACAACTGTGTTCCATCCTCGGGCACACGGGCTACTACAGGAAGTTCATTCAAGGGTACGCACTGATCACGGCACCCATGGAGAAGTTGCTAAAGAAGGACGTTTCGTTTTTTTGGGACGCGGAGTGTCAGAAGAGTTTTGAGCTACTCAAGGAAAAGATGGTCTCTGTGCCTATCCTCATATTTCTTGATTGGGCAAAGTTTTTCCATGTCCATGTAGATGCTTCAGGGATCGCCCTAGGAGTTGTCCTTACGCAGTCTAAGGAAGGGGACATTAACCACTCGGTTGTCTTTGCTAGTAGAAAATTCTCTAGTGCGGAGCGCATAGTATTAAAAACCGGCCGGTTTGAACCGAAAACCGGTCAAACCGGCCAGTCAGAAGCTCAGCCAGGCCAAACCGGTGAGAAAACCAGGTTTAACCCCCCATGTCGCCTGAGAAAACTGGTTAACTGGTGCTAACCAGCCGGTCACATCCTCTTTTGCTGCAGGGACCCACGCACGGCCATCAGTGAGCTTTAGGGCTAATATGGAGGGAAGGGGAGGGTTGTTTCCCTCCAAAAACACCCTCCCCAATCTTTTATAAGCATGGGCAGCCTCTCCTTTGTTTCACACCATCTCATTTGCAGTTTGTGAGTTTGATTGAGAGCTTGGAGAGTGTTGAGTGTTTCTCAGAGCAGCCATCCTGGAGGCTTGGAGCTATCTCGGAGATAGTTTGGAGCTCTTAGTAGAGTTGCCATCTTCAAGAGGACGCTAAGGAAGCTAGTTTGCATTGATAGGTAAGGATTTTCACTTGAAAAATCCATCATTTCATTGTTGTTCATGTATTTATTTTCTCATATGTTTAGCTATGCTATTGCTCTCAAATCTCTAGTCCTGACTCCTATCATCTATGCTATCAAATTTTGTATGTTTGAATGTGCATTTTGTTTCGTAAATTTAGCCTTAGTTGTCCATTTATCTTAGCTGCAATTTTTTTAAATGGCAGATTTATTTCCAAATTTCAATTATTTCAAGTCAAGATGGCTCCAAAAACCAAGGACAGTGCATGGGCCCATTGTGATGTGGTTGATGGAAAAATGATATGCAAATTTTGTGAAAAATGTATTGGAGGTGGGGGTATTCTTATATTGAAACAACACTTGGTTGGGATAAGAGGCCAAGTAAAGCCATGTGATGCACCTAATGAAGTGATAGGTATGGTTAGGGCAGAATACCTTGCCAAGTTTGAAAAGTTTGAGGAGACTAAGGCTAGGGAGAAGGCCATCCAAGATGAAATTGCAAGGAAGAGGGAACTAATAGATATGATGAGACAAAGTGGGTATGATGATTATGAGATTCAAGACTCCACTTTTATCCCTTCCACCAATGACCCCTTTCACTATGTTCCTCCTGTTGGCCAAAAATCAAAACCAACAAAGAGACCCAACCTCCAGAGTTATTTCTCATCCACTGCTAATCCCACAGCCACTTCCTCCCAGCCAAGTCGTCAACCCACTTTGGATCAACATTGGAAAAAACAATGCAAAGAAACTTCTTATCAGTACATTGCTAGATGGTGGTATGATTCAGATATCCCATTTAATGTTGCTCGCTCACCTTATTACCAAGCTATGTGGGACTCTGCTTTAGCTACAAGAAAGGGCTTCAAAGGCCCTATTGTGCATGACTTGAGGGGATCTCTTTTGCAACAAGAGATTTGTAATATTGATGAGTATTTGGCTGAATATAAAGAGTCATGACTCAAAATGGGTTGTTCCATCATGTCAAATGGATGGACTGATGGAAAAAACCACACTATCATTAACTTCCTTGTTTCTTGCCCTCGAGGAACAATGTTTTTGAGATCAGTTGATGCATCTGATAAGGTGAAGGATGTAGCCCTTCTATTTGAGCTTTTGGATGAGATTATTCAGGAAGTGGGGGAGCAGAATGTTGTGCAGGTCATCACAGATAATGCCTCAAACTATGTTCTTGCTGGAAATATGCTTAAGTCCAAGTATAATACCATATTTTGGACTCTATGTGCTGCACATTGCATAGACCTCATGCTTGAGGACATAGGCAAAGTGGATTGGGTAAAAAACATTGTAGAGCATGGCAAATGCATTACAAAATACATTTACAACCACTCATGGGTATTGAGGCTAATGAGGAAAAACACTGGGGGAAAAGAGCTTGTTAGTCCCGCCATTCAAGATTTGCAACTCACTTCCTCACGTTGCAATGTCTCAATTCTCAACAGAAAAACCCGCAAAAAATGTGTTCTTCTGATGATTGGACTGAATCCCGGTGGGCTCATAGACAAGATGGAAAAGACAACAAAAAGAAAGTCTTTGACATTTATTTTTGGAAAAGGTCTTCAGAGCTGGTAAAAATTACTGAGCCCCTTGTTAAGGTGCTAAAGATGGTGGATGGGGAAAAGATGGCAATGGGATACATTTATGAGGCTATGGATCAGGCAAAGGAGTAGATATGGGCAGTTTACAGGGACAAGTTAGCTAAATATGGCCGGATATGGGAGATCATTGATAACAGATGGAACAATCAACTCCATCATCCTATACATGCAGCTGGGTATTTTTTGAACCCAAAGTATCATTATAAAGCTCAGCTAGGAGATCAGCAGGATGGGGAGGTCAGATCTGGATTGATTGATTGCTTGGAGCGCATGGTCCCTATCCATGCAGACCTTTTGGAAACACATAAACAACTTACTCTTTCCAGTATGGCAGCTGGTGCCTTTGGAAAGAACTTGGCAAAAATGGCAAGAGATGTGGATCAACCACGTAAGCAATTCCAATTTGTTTTTCTTTTCAAGTTAAATTGTTTGTAAATAAGTAATGAAATGAATTATGTTACTAATGAATATCTTTTTATTTGCAGCACATTGGTGGGAGTCATTTGGCAGCCAATGTCCTCAATTGCAAAAGTTTGCAATTAGAATCCTCAACCAAACTTGCAGTGCTTCAGGTTGTGAGCGCAATTGGTCTGTTTTTTAGCGCATACACACAAAGAAGAGAAACTGTTTGGAACATAAACGATTAAATGATCTTGTGTTTGTGCAATACAACCTTCGCTTGAGGCGGAACCAACTGATGAAAAAAACACCTGATCTAGATGCCATTGTGTTGGATGATATTGATCCAACATCAGAATGGGTGGAGGAGACTGAAGATCCAGTATTTGAGGCAGATTTTGATTTTGATGCAGCATTGGCGAGGGGTGAATTTGAAGCAGATTTGGTGGCACCACTGGACGGAGACCCAGGATTGGTAGTTGCATCAAGGAATGGAAAACAACCAATGGAAGGCACTAGTCATGCAGCTCGAGTAACTCGTGCTTCCACTAGGTCCACTTCTATTGTTATTGGTGGCAGTGGTATTGAGGTTGCAAATGAGCCTAAGGTTGAGGCATCCTCAGACTCTGATCCAGATGATGTCTATGCGGCTACCGATGTTGATCCTGTGTCTAGTAGCGGTGATGAATTTGATGATTGATCATGATTCCTGTGTAGTCTTGTATTAGGCCAATGGCCTCATAGCTTGTAGCATTGTTTTTGGACTTATGAGCCATTTGGAGCCTCATTGCTTATGTATTTTTCGATGATATGTATTGCACTTGGTGCCATTTTGATATATTCACCTTTGCACGGTATATAAATGAGCAAACTTTGCATATTTTGTCTCTATTGGCTTGGAATCATGGTTGCAAATCTTTAAAATAGTTTTTTTTATTAAAAAATAATTATTTAATGTAATTTTTTTAAAACTGGTTCGTTTAGACCTGACCAGTACCGATTAGACCGGTTTCGGTCCGGTTACCAGTTCATTCGATCCACCGATCCGATCAGTGGTTTCGATTTTTAATACTATGGCGGAGCGTAACTACTCCACTACTGAGCGCAAGGGGCTAGCTATGGTATATGCCCTGCAGAAATATCGACATTATCTGCTGGGAGGGCACTTCAAGATGTTCACAGATCACTCCGCTTTGAAGTACCTAGTCAATAAGCCTGTGTTGGGGGGGGAGATTTGCTGATGGTTATTGTTATTTCAAGAATATGACTTTGAGATCATTGTGAAGCCGGGGAAACTAAATGCTGGACCTGACCACTTGTCCCGAATCGAGAGTGGTGAAGAACCGACCAACCTAGAGGAAGGATTGCCTGATGCGCAGCTTTTTGCTATTAAGGTGGTTGATGCGCACTTTGCCGATATCATTCAATTCTTAACTACGTGGATGGCACCTGCAGAATATTCAGTACAATAGAAAAAGGAGTCGGTAACTTGCGCAACAGACTTTACCATCATAGCGGGCCACTTGTATAAGCTAGGAGCTGATGAGGTACTGCGAAGATACGTTCTGGAGCATGAAAGACAAGCCTTTCTCGCAGAAACCCTCAGAGGCGTAGCAGGAGGTCACTACACAGGGAAAGCAACGGCGTAGAAGATCTTAAGAGCTGGGCTATGGTGGCCCACACTGCATAGTGACTCTTACGACTATTACAAAGCCTGCGACACATGCCAAAGGACAAGAAGACTGTCGCGTAGGGATGAAATGCCCTTACAACCACAGATGGCCCTGCCATGCGCAACAATCACCCTCAATCAACTTGCCTTATGCACGCAAGTCTAGGCCTGCGTAGAGGTGCACCTAGACTTGGCTCGGCTTCCGCACGAGCCATTGCAGGTTCTCCATACATCCCTCTTTGAGGAAATCCAGCACAGAGACCGGTAGGTGCAGCAACAGCTAAGTACAACAGAGCAGACAATCATTGAAAAGACCACTAAGGCATCCCAGGCACAGGCTGCGTGCATCCTTGTCGCCACACAGCAGACTGAGTTGGAGTGTCTAATTAGCAAACTATGCGCAGATGTGACTAAAGACATCCTGGCCTCTGCCACCCCCCAGGCCAATATTGAGGGGCTCGTTGCAGCCCTGAAGGCTTCTAGGACCGAGATCCAGAATGTCAAGACCGAGATGGAGCAGCAGATTGCTGCATTGTAGGCCAAATTGCAGCCGGAAACTCTGCCTGAGGTACGAGCCCAGCAAGTTGTGCTGGTCACAGAAGCCACGAATACCATTACACCTCAGATTGCTCAGGGTGCATAATTACTTGAGACAGCTATGTAGTTGTGGTCTAAGGTGCAGTGTGACCCTCTCCTGTGCGAATTTACTCAAGAACTGTGCTAGAAGGAAGAAGAGTTCGAGCAACTGGAAGCTACAATGACCACTCTGATTCCAGCTCAACGCCTGGCACGTCTGCGAGCCAACCATGCACTCAAAGATGACCTGGAAGAGCTTCGCCACAAGAAGAAGGTTCTCAGTGACCACCTCAAGCTGTGGGTCGATGAAGCCCTCAAGATATCTCAGGACGTAGATGTTGTAGTCAAACCACTGAATCAAACCCTAGAAAGTGTCACTGCTGCCACTGAAGGCCCAACTTCGCAAAAGTTGGTGGACATTGCACAGAACGTTGTCGCGCAGAGCGAAGAAGTGTTGCCCCCTCTGGTCAATTCCATTAAGCACCTCTAGGCAAAGATGCAAACCCCACGGCCGCTGTCACTCGGGACGAGTCACAAGATTGTGTTGGGTGCATGTTGGAATAGAGTCCCCTAGCTGCGTTTTGATATGTTCCAACGTTGCGGTTTTGGGTATATTTTTGTAGTAATTGGTCTTGTGCAACGGCTTTGGGGCGGGTCAAAGCCCCAATGTGTTGTAATGGGTCAAAGGGTAGACCTAGAGTCCGCAAACCACAGTTTGCAGACCACAGGATAAAGTTGGCTATGATGATATAAATAGATGGGTAGTTTGAGTCTAAGGGTAAGTAAGAAAGAAAAATTGATGGTACGAACGAACTGTTGAGATCTGTTTTTGGTAGTTTTGGGTAAGGACTCCTGCTAGCTGTGTGCGCGGAGATCCTCAGTGATGCTGTGTGCGGGCCCCGTTGGTTGTGTGCGCGGGCTGTGACTTGGGTTTGTAACTGGTTTTGGATGTTAATGAATGCAGAATCTATTGAAGTATCTTTATGCTATCTGAACTGGTTGTGTTTATTACCGGAGTATCTTTGTGTTATTGAATAAGCTGCGATTGTATCTGCGATATATGAATTAGCTGTGGTTGGGATGTTCTGTGGTTATAATTGTTGATGCGCACGTGGATGCAAATGTGTTGATCAGATCTTTTTAATAATAATAGCTTTGTTTATGTTTACATGCTGATTATATTGTTAAGGGCTTGATAATAGGTTTGTTCCTGTGTAAATCTGATAGAACTCGACGAGATCTTCCTTAATTACCTACTCTCTCCCAGGGTGCGAAAACCTGGTTCCAACACCCACCCATACTACTTCGGGTGAGACCTTGGCCTGTAAAAGTGGGTCATTGCCGAAAGGGCCAGTCCCTGGGTTTTGTTGGCAAACCTTAACTCCGAACCTGGGTCAAGACCCCTCGAGCCAACAGAAGGGAGTGTCTTTTATGTTTAACATAGTCATCATTAACAAGAAATATGAGGGTAAAAACTACAATAAAGAAAGTTCTTTGTGATATATTTTTCATCGACCTTATTACAAATTGGAAGTAGTTACAATCAAGTTTCTTAAAGTTAAAGCTCGTGTCTACTAGCAAATAATTGAATGCCACTCAATCCTTCTTTAAACTGTTCAAGATTTTAATTGGCAAGTGTAAGGGTTGTGAATAATACTATAAAGTATAGCTTGTTATGCTTACAAGTTTAAAATAACTACAAATGTTTATATTCAATTTTGACTGTGTGTGTGTGTGTGTTGTACCCAACCTGTTATCCCTTGAAAATTTGGGGGTGCACTCTAATTGTTCTGGAGACGCGTCCCTTGTCCCCGTTGTTCCCCCATTCCCAAAATTAGTGCAACATAGGAAAAAACCAACTCTTATGTGGACACATCTGATGTGAAGCACCAAAATCTAATCAATCATTCTTCATGGTATTGTGGGGTTTCACAAATAGATAAAACTTTATCAACCATACCTAGAATTGTTTCAATTGAATTTGCTTCCTTTCTGGAGTCTTCTTTGGATTATTGCATCTTTAACCAATCTTTCTTGAGATGCCCTGATTTATTGCAATATCAACATTTTAGTTTACCATTTCTTCCCTTTTGACTTAGATCTTAACGTACCTTTCAACTTCTCCCCTTGTCTTTAGATCAACCCATAGCCACCATTGCTTCTAGTGTTATATTAGATTTCCTCCGCACCTCCTCAAACAACAATGCTCCCACATAGAATCATAATCAAGAGTGTAAATTATGCTAAAGCTAATAGAAGTGATTAAGTGATCTCAAAATTCATGCAATAAACACAATAACATGAATGTCTCATCTTCATCACTGAATTTTACATCCATACTAGTTAATTAGCATATAAGAGTATTGAAAATATTTAAATAATCAGTTCTTTTGGTACCTTTTTTCATTTGTAAACTTTACAGTTAACTCTTCAAGTATATTTGGTTTGTATAAGCATCTTGTTGTTTCCTCTCCAAACACAAATGAATGGTTCTAAGAGTTCTTGCATCTAGATCTTTCTAGTCCTCGTCAATCACACCTGCAGGTCTCTTTATCTTGACATCCAATGTCTTGTCTTGTGCACCAACAAATCTTGCATCTTGAGCCTTCACAACTCAAAGTTATTCTTTTCATTGAACTTCACCTCGAACTTTCCATTTCTTTCCATTTGAAATCTTTATTATTGACTCTCCACCAAAATATAAATAGAATAAAACCACCTCCGTGCAGCGGCACTCTTGACCAGCCTCATCCTCTCCATTCAGCGATTCTTCACACGAATTGCATCCTCTATGTAGTGGCAAACTCCCCTCAAATCCAACCTAGTCACTGCTACAAAGCACACAGCCTCTACAACTTCCAGCAAATCGAACAGAGCTTGAACAAAACTCGGTCCCTCTTCTTCACTGTTTGACCTCCACTACAAACCCTCATCCTTTGCAGCCTCTAGCAGAGAAAGACTCCACAAATTGAACTCCACGCAACTTCCTCATTGCACACAATTTGAAGGACTTTGTTGTCCATGACCTTAGGGAAAAACACGCATCCCTTTGAAAGATGTATGGCTTTTAATGGAAGCTAGGGTTTTCTTTCATCTTTTGCAGCCACCACAAGATTGGGCACAATCCTCCTCATCCAGAGCCTCCATATGTGCATCGAGAGGGAAGAAGATGCAGATAGTAAAACTCGTTGGGTATTGAGAGATTGACTCAATAACCATTCATTGCCGCAACCCAAAACAGATGGAGAGCCAGAGAGACTTGGCTCAGAAACCTTGGATCTTCCTGGGTAGTGCTTTCCTTACACTTTAATGCCACTTGTTGGTCAAATGAGCGAAGATAAAATGAATTGTTCTGTAATTTGAATGCGAAGAAATAATTATAAAATAATATAACCGAATATCATTCAAAAAGATAACACATATTTACTTGATTAAACCCTGACCATTTGTCAAGGAAATATCCACAGGCCAAGGTATCAGTATTCCTATTGCTCAGAAATCAAGATTACAATCTTCTCACACCAGGGTTACAAAACCCTACATAACACCTCTTGACCTACATAAATATCTGTTTATCTTGGCACCGTTACATGAACTGCCACCTCCACCATTTTACAAATTATCAAATATTTACTTGAAGTAAATTTGGATTTTAAAATAAAAATTTCTTTTAAAAGTTGTCACAATTCCAACATAAGTAACTATTGGGTGGCCTGAAAAATCATGATTCCCCTCCCTACCCACACTCACGGTGAAAAATGCAGGTGCGTAATAAGCATGGGATTACAATTGAACCCTGAACTTCACATGTGCAGGTGCGTAATTGCTATCAACATGTTACGTATTAGGGGACAGGTTAACAGAGTATGCTCATTTGATGCCTAATCAGATCACTGGCAGAATTTGAAATTGGCACGAGATATCAGGAACCGTGTATTCAACTTAAATGGGATTCCTGAAGAGATGATCAATGACGAAGACAAGTCAATAGTCCATTATATCTATTAAAGTCCCGAGGTTAATGGTAATGAGATCAACCTGAGCACAGATTATTGTTCTCAGTTTTATTGGTTGTAAATAACTTCAGAGAGTTATACTTGAGACTTTCTGCATTAATTCATGTAGTCAATAAGTGGCCTTCTTATAGTCCATTATTTCTGCTTAGGGTTTCCTAGGTTAAAGATATTGAGGGCAAGATGACGAGCGTTTATCAATTTCAGTTGCACTGAAAACATTTGTTGTAAATAAGTTCAGAGAGATACACTTTAGACTTTCTGCAGTCATTCACCTGGTCAATGAATAAGAGTCCTCCTTAAAGTACATCTTTACGGAGTTCTATTAGGCCTCGCTACTCAGGAAACAAGATAAGAGAGTTTATGAAGTAACCCATATGTCAATTTGGTTTTCGCAAGAAAGAAAGAATCAACTCATAATATAGGATTTGAAAGACAACCCTGAACAAATATCTAGGCAATTTTGAGGTTATAATTATGTACAGTCTTATATCTGAGAAACCTTTGTAGAATTGTGCATCTAGTGTGCTCTTCCCTTACAAGGAATTTGGCAAGATATAAAAGCTTGTTTTAAAGTTGAAATTGCATACTTTACCTTGAATTATTCGTTTAATATGCAATTTCAATCCTTATACATAACCATTGGTACATTTTGCAGGCATATCATTCAAGGATAAGGAACTCAGGAATAGAGCTATTTCAAAGTTTCGAACAACCTGAGTATGGGGAAGGAGGAAGAACTCAGAGAAATGATGGTACAAGCTGCACTGGCAAGATATCTTAGTGCAAGAAAGAAGTATATCATATACACCGAGGTTGTGCTGAAAGAGCATGTAACAAAGGTAATCAGCAGTACAAACTTTTAATTTGAATATCTTGGATGATTCATAATAGCAATATTCGGGCAATTTGTCTTAGCGAGCTTAAATACTCAGCAACGTAGGCCAAAGAAGTGTTACGCATAGGTAGAGTTTCCGCAGACAATCCATTTGCATGAATTGTTCCGTCACTTCGACCATTAATTTCTTTAGTGAAATCATTCCAAGAGAAATTATTGATTTGTGATTAGGGTCATCTTAAACTTTCTGCTTGTTATCATCCTCAAATCTGATAATACTTTCTGTGAATGAAAAAGTGCCTCACGTTCACTAAAACTCAACTGTATGAAAATTTAGCCTTGCTGCCAGTATCACCAGTAATCCCCACAAGAACATAAACCGTCTTTGAAATGATGGAAGCGATTGACATCTCTCATCACAATTTGTCGTCCAGTGGACTGGGAAATGAATTTGATGGCAGTATGGCAGTCACCACATACACGAAGGTTTTTGATGATTCTAATTTGAGTCATAGGAGATAAGCTGATTAGCCCAAATGCAATTGCCAGCTTCTCACTATGATGAGTAAGAGTGTATTCTTGCTGCTCTAACTTCATATCATGCAGCACAGAGTTTGTCTGAGGCAAATATCCCATCTCTTTTATCTGTCTGATTAATTCATGCAACTTGGTGTAGATCTCAGTTGTTTGTGGATGTGATGTGTCTCCTACCCCAAATGCATGCACCGTGTTTTTTACCTCAATCCAACTATATCCTCGTTCCTTTTTCACCCCCATATTTTCCATCATTTTCCTCACCTTAGTTCTATCATCCCACCTACCAGCTGCAGAATATAAATTCGACAGCAGAACATATGTTGCAGAGTCTTGCGGTTCCAGCTCTAATAAACGATCTGCCACACGTTTGCCCATCTCTGAGTTACCATGGATTTTGCATGCACCAAGTAAAGTTTGCCAAACTAAAGCACTGGGTTCAAATGGCATGTTGTTTATGCAAGCCTCAGCCTTGTCCAAGTGTCCTGCACGTCCAAGAAGATCAACAATGCAGGCATAATGCTCCATTGTTGGTGAGATGCCATACTCTCTACTCATTGAATCAAAGTAGTGACAGCCTTCATGCAATAGGCCTACATGGCTACATGCGAAGAGCACACCGACAAATGTAATGTCGTCTGGCTTCACACCTGCCTGTTGAAGATGTTCAAACAGCTCCAGTGCATCTTTGTCATGACCATGTTGAGCGTAACCCACAATCATTGAATTCCATGTGACTAAATCCCTTGTAACCATTTTATCAAACAGTTTCCGTGAATCTTCTATGTTACCACATTTGGCATACATATTTACAATGGCACTGCCCACAAAGACATCTGAGACAAATCCATTTTTCATTGTGCAGGCATGGATCTGCTTTCCCTGCTCTAGAGATGCAAGGTCAGCACAAGCTCTGATGATACTGGCGAAAACAAACGTGTCGAGCTTCATGCCAGTGCGTCGAATCCGGCAGAAGCATTTCAGGGCTTCTTCGCCATAACCATATTGGGCATACCCTGAAATAATCGTTGTCCATGAGATCACATCTTGTTCTGGCATTTCCTCAAATACTTGACACGCATCTTCTATGCTCCCACATTTGTTGTACATGTCAACCAGGGTATTTCCGACACAGACATTGGACTTGCAGTCCAATTTGATCACAAAGACGTGGACCTGCTTTCCCAATTCCAAATCTCTTAAAATTGCGCATCTTCCAAGAATACTAGACAAGGTGAATTCATTTGGCTTAATACCTTCCTGTTGCATTTGCCTGAAGGATTGCAAAGCCTCCTCGTCATTCTCAGTCTGAACATATCCCTTGATAAGATTAGTCCATGACACCACATCTCTTTCAGGCATTCTATCGAATAATCGCCGTGCACTCTCAACGAACCTGCATCTGACATACATAGTAAGAAGAGCATTCCCTACAGTTTCCTCTAGCTCAAACCCATTTCTAATTACAAGGCCATGCACCCCCTTTCCCTGCTGCAGAGCTTCTGGGCCCGCACACGCACCAAGTACACTGGCAAAGGTAACATGATCCGCCTCTATATCTGTCCATTGCATCCAGCCATAAAGCCTTAATGCCTCCTGACAATACCCATTTTGAGTATATCCAACAATCATAGCATTCCATGACACCGCATCTCGTTCAGGCATTTTGTCAAACACTGTCCATGCATCCGCTACATAACCAAAACTCGCATATGCGGTAAGAAGCGCATTATTGAGAAAGATATCTGATTCATACTCAGTCCTGACAATAAGCCCATGGATTTGAAGCCCCTGATCCGGATTTCCGAGCTCAGCGGATGCCCTGAGAATTCCTGCAAGTGTAACGTGGTTGGGTTTCTTTCCTTCCAATCTCATCCTCTTAAACAAAGTCAACCCATCCTCGCACCTTCCGCTTTGAATATAACCCCCTATAATTGTAGTCCATGAAACGACATTTCGTTTAGGCATTTCGTCAAACACTTGGACTGCATCCTCAATCCGCCTACATTTCACGTACATGTTAACAAGTTGATTTCCCAGAAACATATCCATATCGTATGCATTTTTCTTTATGTGAGCATGGACGCGCCTGCCATCCATCAAAGATTTAATCTTAGCGTATTCCTGCAACAGGCGCACGTATGTGTTGAAGCATGTCCTGCTATTATTTACAGTCTCTCCTTTAATCGCATTAGCAGCTTTACTTGTAATGTAACGCCCACCACAAAACTGCATCAGGTGATTGCATAGTTTATGATGGTGTATTGGTTTTTGCTGCAGAGCTGCCAGTGTTCTGATGATAACAGTATTATTGAAATCCAACATTGCGTTGAAAGAGATTTGATTAATATTTCATCCATTATTAACGGATTTATGAGTAGTTAACTACCTTGATAAGTATGCGCAGGTTTGAGGAGCCATTGGTTCTCTGAATACTGAATCCAAGTGAAGTGAAACCCAGAATTTTCCATGAGCGTTTCAAGATAAGGAAGTCAATCGCTCAATTAAAAAGAATAAAGCCTACCCCGAAAGTGGGAATAGTTCAGTGATCAGAAGATCAATAAAATGATATAGAAAATAAGTTAGAACTCATTAAAGTCCATAGGCGTATTTTATATATATTTCGGAAAGCCGGCCATCTGAACAACACTTGGGCACAACGGAAGGACAATTGAGTATAGCTCTTTAAAAGAATATCTATCGTCAACAGCAGGATTCGAACCTGCGCAGGCAAAGCCCAACAGATTTCGAGTCTGTCTCCTTAACCACTCGGACATGTTGACGCGATTGAATATCCATCTAAAAACCAAATTAATGAGAAAAGATACCATTTGCCCAATGTCTTAGAACAAATAAACAATTGTTGTGACCTGAAGTTGTATGATCATTATTTTTTTTTTCAATGTATTCTCTTTTCTTTTTAAATTAATAGGATGCTAACGATTAAGGTTGGGAATATTTTCATGAACTTTGACTAGTTTTACTTCTTCTAAGTGATTTACGCCTTTAAATTTTTCCATAAATTTGAATTAATTAGTTTACATTTTATGATTTATATGAGATTTTTCTAAATATTTATGCAAAGTAGACAAACCAATTAATTTACACTTATATAAATTTATACTATTTAGTTCTATACATTTATCCATATTTACTAATATGGTTGATATACTTTGATTGACGTCATTTTCCATCTATTATACACGCCAATGATGTCGATCAACATATATCATTCATATTAATAAATGTGGTTGTGTTAGTTGACGATTAAAGCATGTGGAATTGATTCATTAACCATGGTTGACCATCGTTGAAGAGGATTAATCAATTGATCAGTTAAAAATGTTTATGTTAATATTAATGTTAATGTCGAGCTAAAGATGATCGTTTGCAGCTTAGCGACCTTGTGGCCCTTAGCTCCGTCATGCCTTTGTTCCAACCGCCTCATTGGTCGTTGCAGGCCTCTTTCCTATCAGGTCAGCTTCTCTCTCACTATGCCTTCCCCTCCCTACGCTTTGCCTTCCCTCTTTAAGCCTTTAATCACTTCCTCTCCCCTATGGAATCTCGATTTGGTCAGGTGGTCAATCATGACTAATACGCCCTCCCCCTCCTTGCTCGACCACGAGATCGTTGCCTTTAACTTCATAGTCTCAAATGGCTTGAAATTTCAAAAGGCCTCAGCTTCGTGTTTCGTCAAAAAGCTTGATGAGATCCCAAAGTTTGAGATCTCTGCTCCGCAGGCCCGAGTTCATGCGCTTCAACTAGCAGATTGTGGCCTGGTGGGTTAATTTATGGGCTTGTGGCCCTCCCCCAAATTTGTTTGTCAATGGGTTTAGAACGATTGGAAGCCCTTGATCAACGGGGAAGTCACTTCATCCTTTTGTGGCAAGGGCTTCTTCAGTTTCTTCTCTGAGAAGAAATTGGATCGAGACAAAATATTCCTAAGTGGTTCATATTTTATGGGAGCCCTAACTTCAATTTGGATTGTGATGTTCCTACTACAGTCCCAGTGTGGTTTAAGCTTCCCTTTCTTCCTATCCACTATTGGAACGATGATGCTTTCAGGAAGATTGGGAACATCCTAGGGAAATATGTGGATTGTGCAGAGCCTCATGATGGGATTTTTTCCTTTGTCGGAATTTGTGTAGAGGTAGATCTGTAAAAGGGTTTTCATGTGGCGATCATTTTAAGCTTAGATAGTTGGTCACACATCTAAGAGGTGGACTATGATCAGCTCCCCTTTAAATGAAAAATATGTCATGATTATGGTCACTTAGCCAAAAATTTCCCCAAGAAGCCAAAGGAACCTGAAAATTAAGGCAAATTCAGAGAACAATGGAAACATGCCAAAAGAAGGAAAGGACCTCAAAAGCAACAAATTCCCCCTTCTCAGCAGTACAAGCAAGCTCCATTAAAGGAACCTAGTCCATCATCCCCCAAGGCCATCTCAGACACTGGATTGCAACATCTTTCCTTGATCTATCTTCAAATCAGGTACGCTTAGTTTCCAATGTATGTATGTCAATTCACTTTATAGAAAAGCACGAGTGTTGGGATTCTCTTCACAACCTTATTAATTATGAATTTGGGGCTTTTTTTATTCTTGGGAGGGACTTCAATACTACCCTAAGTAGCTGGGAGAAAAACAAGGATCAACTGTCAAAGATCCCTTTCAAGAACAAATGGAAGATTTGATGTCTTCGGCTAAGCTTGTGGACATTAAACTAATTGAATTTAAATATAGCTAGAATAACAAGCATGTAGGTCCAAATCATATCGTTGCCAGATCGGATCAATTCCTAATCTACGATGATTTTCTTCACAACAATATTTCAATAAAATCCTCCATTCTCCCTTGCAATGAGTCCAACCATCGCCCTATTCATCTTGACCTCTCTCCTCAAGTGAACTATTGTCCCATCCCATTCAGATGCAATCCTATTTGGATCAATCACCCAAAATTGAGGTCGTAGCTCAATCTTGGTATCCCTAGGTAGAAGGTAGCCTTATAACGCTTTGGGAGAAAAATATCAAAAGGATAAAATTTTGTCTTAAATCCTATGCTTGATCTATAAAGTCGGATAGCTAGGGAACCATTCAAGATAGAGTGCACAATCAGCGACCTACACTTTGCTTTGGAAGAGGAACCTATAACTAAAGAATTGTTGCGGTAGGATAAGAGTTTGTTTGATAAATATCACGCGCAACTAAAAGAGGAAGAGGACTATTCGAAATGAAGTCCCGAAGCGTTTGGATTTAGGGAGGAGACAAAAATACAAAATACATTCATAAACAAGCTAAGAATTGGGAAAGGAAAAAAACCATTCGGGAAATAATGATCAATAGGGCCAAGGTGGAAAACTTTAATACAATAAAGGGAGAGGCAGTTTCTTTCTTCTGCAACCTCTACTCCCAAAGTGAACCTTCGTCTGAGGAATTAGAAAACTACATGCTGGAACACATTATGCATCGTATCTCTAAATGCATGAACAATAAATTAACTCTCCCTCCTTCTGAAGAATAAATTTGTAGAATTGTCTATTCCTTCCATCTAGACAAGGCCCCAAGTCCAGATGGAGTCTCAAATGATTTCTATCAGCATTTCTGGGACCTAATTAAGTAGGAATTGTGCAGTTTGATCAGTTACTCCTTGAAAAATGGATGTATGGGAGGAGGGATACACTCCTCTTTCCTTGCCTTAGTTCCTAAAGAAAACAATCCCTCCTCTTTCCTTACTTTTCGGCCCATATCTTTATGCAATGTCTCTTATAAGATAATCCCCAAACTTATTGCAGAAAGATAAAAAGAACTCCTCCCTAATGTTATTTCTAAAAATCAAGGAGGTTTTGTCCCTGGGAGACATATCTTTGACAACATCATTTTGGTCCATGAAGCAATCTTATCCAACAGTGAAATAGGGGATAAGGGAATGGCCATCAAGCTATACATGGCCAATGTGTTTGATAGAGGTAGGAACAACTTCCTCAACAAAGTATTGAGCAAGATGGCATTCAACGACACAATGTGTTGGGTACAGAGCAACACAGCAGAGCAAAAAGCAAACAGGGAGAGACAGGAGAAATTAAATTAACACACAGACTGAAGAATAAACAACAAATTTCTATTACAAGAGAGGCCTTGCCTTGCTTTGCTTGACATGCTCAGGAAGAGGCAGGGAATACAAATTTATAGTTGCAAAAGACATGTCTACAATTTTGCATGTGAAATATATGGTTCTACTATGGAGCCCAAAAATTCAAAGGGCGGTGACGACATTGGTCGGTTGGGACTGCGTGGGCGGCGAGGTTAGGATCGGCGTTGTTGTTGAATGCGGCTTCACATTTAACATTCTCCCTCTTGAAGCTGAATGAAGAATCTTGAATCAAGTCACATCGATGCCTACCATGCCTCTACATAACTCATGCTTACTTCCTGGTAGAATCTTAGTGAGCATATCAGTAGGGTTCTTATTTGTATAGATCTTTTCCAAAGATAACTACCCTTCCTCCAACACATGTAAGATCCAATGGTACCTTAAGTCAATGTGCTTGGTTTTTGAGTGAAATGCTGGATTTTTCACCAAGTGAATGGCACTTTGACTATCACAATACAACACATACTTGTCCTGCTTGATTCCTATCTCTCCTAGGAATCGTTGCATCCAAAAAATTTATTTACAAGCCTCTGTTGTAGCTATGTACTCTGCTTCTATTGTAGAGAGAGCTACTATTCTTTGTAGCCTTGACACCCAAGATACAGCTGCGCATGCAAATGTGTACAGATAACCCGTAGTGGAATTTCTAGTGTCGATATCTCCAGCCATATCTGCATCTAAAAAACCTTCAAGCACATCATCATTATGACCAAAACATAAGCAATAATGACTAGTACCCTTACGATACCTGAAAATCCATTTTACTACTTGCCAATGTTGTTTTCCTAGATTGGCAAGGAATCTGCTCACAACTCCCACTAAATATGAAATTTCTGGTTGTGTGCATACCATGGCATACATCAAGCTACCAGCTGCTGAAGCATAAGGAATATTGCTCATTTCTTCCTTCTCTTTGTCATCACTGGGACATAACTTGACACTCAACTTGAAGTGGCCTGCAAGGGGTGTACCAATTGGTTTGGCATCCTTCATATTAAACCTGTCAAGCACCTTCTTGATATAATTTTCTTGTGATAGCCACAACCTTTTGTTTTCCCTGTCACGCATGATCCTCATGCCCAATATCTGTTGTACTGGACCCGAATCCTTCATTGCAAACTTTCTTCCCAAATCCTTCTTCAACCTATTGATCATATTCTTATCATGCCCAACAATCAACATGTCATCCACATATAACAATAATATGAGATACTTTCCTTGATCATACCTCTTGATATAGACACAATGGTCAGCCTCCAACCTATGAAAACCATGTTCTAACATGAATGAATCAAATTTCTTGTACCATTGTCGAGGTGCTTGTTTCAACCCATAAAGACTCTTCTTCAACCTGCAAACAAGGTCTTCTTTACCTTTTTCTATGAAGCCTTATGATTGCTTCATATAAATTTCTTCCTCTAATTCTCTATGAAGGAAAGCAGTTTTTACATCTAACTGTTCACATTCTAAGTCTAAAGTAGCAGCAAGACCAAGAATGACTCTAATGGATGACATTTTGATAACAGGTGAGAAAATTTCAGTGGATTCAATACCTTCATTTTGGGCGAATCCTTTCACCACCATCCTTGCTTTATACCTCTCCTTCTTTTCGTCACATACATGCTTAATTCTATACACCCATTTGTTTTGCAAAGCCTTTCTACCTTTTGGAAGATTTACCAACTCCCAAGTTTTATTTTCCAACAATGAGTTCATTTCTTCCTCCATTTCTTTCTTCCATTCTTTTATGTGCTCAACTTTACAAGCCTCTTGAAAACAATTAGGCTCACCTCCATCAGTGAATAGGATATAGTTTGAGGGAGGATACCTTTGTGAAGGCTTATGAGGCCTAGAAGATCTATGAACCAACTGTGGTGGTGCATTGTCAGGTTGAATCTCATGTAAAGGTTCCTAGAAGATTCCTTCTTCTTGGTGTTCATCACTTTCCTCTTGCTGTCCTTACTGCTCTTGAATTTGCTACCCATTTTCCTGCATTGGTGGGATGTCTTCATGTTGCTCTTCAAACCTGTCAATAACTTTCTTGACTTCCACCTCACCTACATTCCTCTTAAATATTTCTGACTCATTAAATATAACATCCCTGGTTCTAATAATTTTATGTTTGACTGGATCCCATAGACGATAACCAAATTCTTCATCCACATATCCCAGAAAAATGCATTTCATTGATTTATCATCTAGCTTAGTTCTATTTTCTTTGGGAATATGTACAAATCCTTCACATCCAAAGATTTTAAAATGAGAATAATTCAACTTCGTACCAATCCAAACTTCTTCAGGGATGCCTCCATCCAAGGCTGTAGACGGAGATCTATTTATGAGGTATCAAGTTGTCCTCACAGCCTCTGCCCAAAAATTCTTGTCCAAATCGGAATTGGAAAACATGCTCCTTACCTTTTCCATAATGGTGCGATTCATTCGTTCTGCAACACCATTTTGTTGAGGTGTACCAGGCACAATCTTCTCATGCTTTATGCCAAACCTGTTACAATATTCTTTGAATGTATTTGAGAAATATTCTCCACCATTATCTGTTCTTAGGCACTTGAGCAATTTGTTAGTCTATCTTTCAACAAAAACATGGAATTTTGAAATATTTCAAACACTTCACCTTTACTTTTCATGGGATAGGCCCAAACCTTCCTAGATGCATCATTTATAAATGTTACAAAAAATGATGCTCCTCCTAATGACTTGATGTTAACAGGTCCAAACACATCTGAGTGTATCAATTCTAACACATTTTTCTTTCTGTCATGACCACCTCTAAGAAATTAAACCCTTATTTGTCTACCATATATACAATACTCACAAAGATCGAGATTGTAGAATCTCAAACATGGTAGTAAATTTTTACCAACAAGGATTTTTAAACCATTCTCACTCATGTGACCCAAGCACTTATGCCACAAATATGACGAATTTCCTTCTTTTGTGACAACAATCAAATCTGATTTTGCTATCATTGTCTTCAATGAGTATAGGGTTCCTGTCTTGGGGTCCTTTGGCCACGACCAATGCTCCTTTGCTAATTTTCCAGCCTCTTTTTCCAAAGCTTGTGGAATAGCCTTCATCACCCAGCCGTCCCATAGAGATCAAACTCATGCGCATTTCTAGTACATGCCTGACCTGTTTCAACAATATATCTTTTCCATTCTTCATCTTGATTTGGACATCTCTGACTCCAACAATACTGCAAAAGCAATTATTCCCCAAATGCACTCTACCATAATCACTAGGATTATATGCAACAAAACTATATTTGCATGGGGTTACATGGTGAGATGCCCCAAAGTCAAGGATCCAATCAAAGCTATCGCTAGATGTATATAAAAATGTATCCTCTACTAAAACAGTAAACAACACATCACCATCTGTGACTACAACAGTAGTCTCATCTTCATTTGTGTTGGATGACTTGTGATTTGTATTGGCTCATCTTTGATCCTTTTGTCCTTTCTTCAAGGCTCAACATTCTTTCTTCATGTGCCTGGGTTTGCCACAATGAAAGTAGATGATCCTTCCCCTCCTTGATTTTTATCGGCCTCTCGATCTTGATATCCTTTGTTGGCCTCAATCAATCCTCCTACCACGATCAGCTAGAGCTAGAGCTTCTCCTCCCTGGTTTTCCGCAATTGACTTGCGTCACAACTCCTCATTCATTAAACCGTCGCTGACATCATCAAACTTCAGGGTCCCTACAGGTGTTGAAGTACTCATAGCCACATTTAAATTTTCCCAGTTGTCTGGCATAGAACACATTAACAAAACATCTGTAATTTCATCTTCTACATTTATTTTAATAGAGGCAAGTTGACTAGTTATAATATTGAATTCATTCAAGTGCTCCACAACTGAAACACCTTCCTTCATTTTGAGATTGTAAAGCTTTTTCATCAAGAACACTTTGTTTGATGTCGAGTTCTTCTCATATAGATCATGGAGCTTCTGCCATAATCTTTTTGCTGTCTTTTCTCCAGACACATTGAAATACACATTATTTACTAGATATTGGTGGATTGTTGCAATCGCCTTTCTATCTATCTTATCCTATTCCTCATCTGTCATCGATGAGGGTTTCTTTGTTACACCCTCAATTGGAAAATACTAATCTTTTAAAATCAGTATATCCTCCGTCTGTGATTTCCATAGGGAAAAATTAACCCCGCTCAACTTCTCCATATCAGTGACTGTTGTCTCCATTCTTAATAAAATTCACACCCAAAAAATTTCACTTATAAAGTAATACCTTTAAAAAATAAAGGCCAAAAATCAACCTTCTTTAAAATTATTATTTTAAACCATAGTGCCCTTACTTTGATGACCTTCGTTTTCCTTTTTTAATATGTGAAACTTAAATTAATCATTATAAAACATATATAATGATTATAAACCATATAGAATGTTATAAGAGCCCATCTCACCTTAAGCACAAAACTTTAAAGTGACTTCGTAAATAAAATAAGGCGTCAAGCACAAACTTAAAGTGAAATGTGCTAATATATCACCATTTGTCGTGTTTTATGCAAAGTCCTTTTCCTATGACGTTGCCTTCGGCCGTTAACCAAATAAAATACTTAATGAGTCCATGACCTTAACTAAATAAAGTACTTACTCAGTGCACTGTTGCTTCCACTGGTTAGGACATCATCACACATACTTCTCAGGAGTTCGAGCAGGGGACTTTCCTATGCATCTATGCATGCAAAGTTTTCATTTCTCTATGCAAATCGGCAATTTTAGTTCACAGGGCTCCACACAGTGTCAGACTCTAACCATTTCTTAGTGTCTTCAACGCTCACACCAGCAGTCTACGCCTCCCTACAAACAACAATATTACTCGCAGCGCAGTCACTGTCTCTGACCAGCAGCTCCATGTTTACTGCAAGTTCCACGCTCCACGATATTCTCCACACTCACAACTTGGCTCAACGCTAGTCTCCACGACTAGGCTCTGATACCAATTTTTGGGTACAGAGTAGCACAATAGAACAAAAAGCAAACAGAGAGAGGCAACAGAAACTAAATTAACAAAGAGACAGGAGAATAAAACAACATATTTCTATTACAAGAGAGGCCTTACCTTGCTTGGCTTGACATGCTCAGGCAGAGGCAGGAAATAAAAATTTATAGTTGCAGAAGGTAGGTCTACAATTCTGCATGTGAAATATATGGTTCTACTCTGGAGCCCAAAAATTCAAAGGGCAGTGACGACATTTTTCGGCTGGGACTCCGTGGGCGGTGAGGTTAGGTTCGACGCCATTGTTGAATGTGGCTTCACATTTAACGGAAGCAATCTTCTCCAGCAGAGAAAGAGAGGATAAGGGAATGACCATCAAGATAAACATGGCCAATGTGTTTGATAGAGGTAGGAACAGGTTCCTCTTCAAAGTATTGAGCAAGATGGCATTCAACGACACTTTCATTCAATGGATTTCAATGTGTATAAGCTCTCCTTGGATCACTCCCTTGGTTAATGGCAGAGTTACCAACTTACTCCTTTCTTCTTGAGGACTTCATTAGGGATGTCCCTTATCTCCCTTACATCTTAGCAGCTAACACCTTGAGCAGAAGAATTGAATATGAACATAGCTCGGGACGCCTTCTTGGTCTCATATTCACTCTTGCTACCAAAAGTGTCAACCATTCCCAATTTTATGATGATATTATTATGTTGATAATCACTTCCTTTCTGACTCAAGATGTCTAGCCAATTCAGCCAAATTGCAAACATATACTTGGAACATTATGATGGCTAAGCATCTCCAAATTGATGCCATTTTTGGCTTCAACGCAGTTGAAGGTTGGAAATATTTCAAATATTTAGGAATCCCTATCTGTTTAAAAATTCTTTCTCCCTAGGCTTGGATCTTTGTCCTCTCTAATATTAAAAACAAGTTTGAATCTTGGGGATCTAGATGGCTCACTTTGGTAGGTTGCATCATTCTCATCAAATTTTTGCTATCATTCATCCCTTTGTATAATTTTTTTGCTCTACTAGCACCTCAACATATCTTGTTGGCATTAGGGAAGATTATATACAAGTTCCTTCAGGAAGGAAGAAATGCCTCTTCCAAAAAATTCCATTTGGTCAAATGGGCTACCATTTGGGCCCCTTAAGATCACAAAGGATTGGGTATCAGGGATCCTGCCCTTATGAATCATGCAATGGGAGCTAAAATTGCCTAGAAATTAAAATCAAGCTAGAACTCTTGGTGAGCCCAAGTTCTCTCTAGGAAATATCTTTTCTCCAGCTCTGGAAAGAGATTATAACCTTCCTCCATTTTGAGATCTCGCTCACCTACTTGGAGACTCATCTCTACCTCAATGAATTTAATAAATAACCATCTCAACTAGACCCCCGGAAATGATTCCAATATTCGTCTATGCTCTGATTCAATCATGAATCACCCCCCTCTCCAAGAATGCGCAACCCTCATGTCGCTATGTCCCCATATTTCCAGTCAAGAGATCTCTTCATTAGCCCAAATTTGTAATTGGAAAAGTGTTGGTGTCTAATCTATATGGTCTCTTGATGGTGTCCCCTCAGATATTTCTAATCTTGTGGATTTTCTCAAAAATAAATTGTCAATATGTGCTCCAATAGATCGACAAACAAAAGATAAGTTGGGCGGGAAATCACATGTGCACTCAATGAAAGTGAGGTATGAAGAATCACTGTTCTTAGAGAAAATCCCCCTTAAATCATCCATCTGGAAAAAGCTTTGGTTAAGTAATCTCGTTCCCAAAGTTAATTCTTTCTATTAGATTGTCCTCCATAAAAAATAAAATTAAAAATATTACAACTAAAAATCTTGAAAGAAAAGGGATCAGTGGGTCATCACACTGCCCCCTCTGTTGCATGCATGAAGAATCTATCCCTCATTTGTTTTTATACTGCCCATGTTCTCTTCAAGTTTGGGCAACTTCATTGGGTACTTTGTTTGCTCGCTTGAACATGCCCAATGACATCTCTCATTTCATCATAAATTGTCAAAAATTCTATTCTGGAAACTTTTCCGGCAAGCCTGTCATTAAATGGATCTGGACCTCCCTATTGAAGTTCGTCTATTGGAAAATTTGACTCTCTCGAAACAGTATAATCTTAAAAAATGTCTCAATCTCTCCCCACATCATAACATCTAAACATCTCTCCTTAGGTGTGGAAACTAATAGGGTGGACATAAAAGATCAAGATCTTGTTTTGGATGGATAGGAAAGGAAATGGATGGATTTGTTGGCTCAACCTCCTATTTTTTCCCCCACTTATCAACCGGCCCATGTGAATTGGAAGCTTCACCTCAATGATGCAAAATTTAAAGTTTGGAAAATATGGCAGAAGAATTGGATCATTTTCTTTGCTGGAGCCTTTAAAAAGAATCCAGGGTTGGCAGGAGGGGGAGATTCTATTATCATGATGGATATCTGGAAATCAAGTTTGCTTGGGGCTTGGTTCAAGGAATGAACAATCTTGCTGAGATGTATGACCTCTACCTTAGCCTTCAACTAGCCATAGAACATGACATCTCTTCCATTGTCATCTTCGGGGATTCTCTCATCACAATCCATTATCTCCATTTGAGCTCCCTTCCTAAGAATAATCTCCTTTTACTTCTACTTGGAAGAATCAACTGCATACTAAAATCTTTCACACTCAAGACCTATTACCTCTATGGGAAAAACAAAAAGGCGAGTGCTAAAGCCAACCTTGCCTGCCATCGAGAAGAAGGGAAATGTGATGTCAATGGCTCCCTTAGTTGGAAGGTAATTCCATGATAATCTCAAATAAAGACCCTAGCCCCTCCATTCTAAATAGAATTAAAGTTTTGAATATGGCTTGGAATAATTTGATTAATTCACAAGGAAAAAAATATGGTGTTGACCTCCCCTCCAAGACTTCAAATTTGGCCAGGTTGGAGTGCAACTCGAGGATCAACAGGTGGCGCATTAAGCATTTCAGATCATTCGAGGTAGCAGACTCCATGAATGTTGGCCTTGGGGACATTTATGTTAGACAAGTGTCATAGATCGACTGCGGACTTCTCTGCTCTCTAGTATCCATCTTCGTACCAGGCCAGATGGGTTGCATATGGGATAACCTTACGAATTTTTTTATTGTGCCATATCCTGCAGTGTGGGAGAAATTGGAATTCAATCTAGCATTCATGGAGGCTGATCGCAGCCTTACTTTGCAAGAATTGGCTAGTTATTGCATAAATTGAACTACTTTGCAAGAATTGGCTAGTTATTGCATAAATTGGAGTTCAGTGGGGCATGATTTCCAACGTTATGTTCCTTGAAAAAAGATTTCCAACGTTATGTGTGGAGGGAGGGGTGGTATATAGTTATTTTGAAGCCTCTCTGTATTCGCCTTCCCTCGGGAACAGGCAGGTCGTTTTATGGCTTTTTGTGGATTCTAATCTCCTCTATTTCGATGTCAATTGTGGGCTCAATTTGCAAGATAACGTGGTTAAGGAACCAATTTCTCTCTGGAACAAAGTCCGGGTGCTTCAATTGTTATTGTAAAGGTAACCAATTCAGTTAGATTGAGTTCTCTACAGTCCTGACGATCAGAAAAGTAACTCCAGTGAGGCTCTTGGGTTTCATACTCAGCATACATATTTGGTTCCTGCCTCTTGTCTTGCACTTTCGGTTATGGGTCTTAACGAGAAGTGTTTTTCGAAGAGCCTTCTACTTACTCTTTTCTTCTCCCTCCCTGTGCATTCTCGGTCCCCTACGAAGGCTTGGAAACAATTTCAAAATGGACAGGAAGGAATCTTCCCCCTCTGACATGGTCTTTGACAGTCCAACCCATTGTAACCTCTGCCTGCACATCCTAGTGGACAGGTAAGAGGAAATCAGCGAGCTCTGGAAGCAAATTTGTCTTCTATCTGCTAGAATTATCTCATTGTGAGAAGAATTTCATAGTCAGCAAGTCAGAATGAACATGTTGGAAGAGGAAGCGGGTTGGCTTCGTGGCCATCAAACAAACCTGCAAGACCAGATCAAGAGGACAACAAAAGCACTACCAACAATGCTACTGGTAACCTCTGTGACAATATGTCCATCAAATGACCTACATAAGAAATGTTTTCTTATAGTAGATGTATTTCGTTATGCCGGCAGTATTGCAGAGTCTATCTTACCAATCATTTTTGTTTTTGCTCTACATATGTTAGTAGCAAAAGTTTGGTTGTAAGACTTGAATTTCATCTCTTTCCTAGCCTGGAATGTACTTATGGGCAGAATGTAAATCTCCCCTAGTTTTCAGATGCCACAACGTGCAAAATTAATGAAACTGTTTTATCATTTTTATAAAAAAATAAAATAATAATGTTAATATTAATATTAAAGTTAACATTAATGCTAATCACAATATTAACATTAATTTTAATGTTAACATATTAATGTTAATATTAATATTAATATTAATATGCTAATGTTAATATTAAAAAAATTAATTTTAATTTTAATAACTATATATATTATGTATTAGAATGTTTTTTTTCTTAAAAAAAACGTATTTTTATTAAATAATGAAACATTACATTTTGTTGATGCACCATACTGCGTTTTGCTAGAACTTATTGAAATCAATATGATTATATCTCGTAAAACATGCCTACAATCAAACATCTATGGCCTATAAATTGTATACATGAAAGAAAACATAACAATTCCGGCTTAAATAAAGTTGTACTAATACATATATCATCATCTAATCTAATTAAATACCAAACGTTCAAAAAATAGTAGCATATATTTTGATCCTATATTTTACTAAGACTATAGAAGGTCTTCATCCAAAGGTCTATGGAAGTAAGTGTGAGCATCATCCTCTAATTGTTCAATAATTTTCCATGCTCCTAGATTGAATTTGTGACCTCTCAATAGCAAAGGTACTTTAATAAAGGGGGCTCGACCAAATAAACTAACCCTCAAGGTGATGTATGTATTATAATGTTAATATTGAACAATAAGTAAAAAAAATGATTTACCATTATCAAACATGGTTCACAACAGTTGATGTTACATTAATGCTTAATATTAATATTAAAATTAATAGTAATAATATTATTATTGATATTGATGGTAATAATAATATTTTTTTTTAAAATTATTAATAATATATTCAATCATATAATAATAATAATAATAATAATAGAGTCAACATTAATATTATTATTATTAGACATTTTTAAACCATGACTATGATCAACCAAGATTGACCTTGGTTGACTAAGTTTGAGTTACGTTGACTAAGATGACTATGAATGAATACGATTGACTATTGTTGACTATTGTAAACATAGGATTTACCAAGTTAGATTATGATAAACTATTAAAAATATATTCAATCATATAATAATAATAATAATATAATGTTGAGAACTTTTGGTGAAGTGTGTAGATTCCTCCTCCTCCTCCTCCTTATTATTATTCAACTTTATTAATATTATTAATATTAAATATTATTGAATATTAAACCTTATTCACAAACCTTAGTCTAATTATTAAATAATAGTCTTAATCACAAACCTTATTATTATTAGGGTTTTTTTTATTGTAAGCTTAGAAGGACTACATCTTTCATCATGTTGAGAGTGCAAGCTTATGTGATCCATAACATTTTTAATCATAAATCTTTCGGTAAATCACATAAGAAATTTAGGAAAAATTTCTTATGTGATTTACCGGAAGATTTATGATTAAAAATCTTTCATCATGACAAATTTCTTATGTGATTTACCGGAAGATTTGTGATTAAAAATCTTTCATCATGTTTAATATATCACCCTAGTCGGGGTAGGGAATTGAACCAATGACTTCACATCAAGGAGTGTCTTAATATAGCACCTAATCACCATCTATCCCAGACCCTGTGGACATTATTATTAGGGCTTTTGAAAAATGTTGGCCAACCCTATAATATTATTGTTATAGGGTTGACCAAGTTTCATGTCAACTATTAATAATATATTCAATCATATAATAATAATGATGATAATAATAAGTCCATGGGGGTAACGCAATTGGTTAATCTGAGAAATGTGAAATTGTTAAAACTTGAAAGACCTAGGTCAAATCCCCCCTGTTGTGACCCAAGCTACAGGGAAAAGGACATATTGTAGCCCCCCGGAGGTTTATTGGTAGTTCAATTTCACGCGGGTTGTTTGGGCTCCTCTGGGTTACAAAAATAATAATAATAATAATGATAATAATAAATTTAAGGTGGTTGTTGTTATCATTGTTATGATTATTAACTTTATTTATATTATTATTATTATTAAACATTTTTAAACTTTGACTATGATCAACCAAGGTTGACCTTTGTTGACTGACGTTGATCTAGATTCACTTTTGTTAGCCACGATTGACTATAATCCAATATGGTCAAGTTACATTGACTGAGGATGACTATGAGTGAACAAGGTTGAGTATTGTTAATTATGGTGAACATAGGGTTGACCGAGCTTGATCATAATAAACTATTAATAATATATTCAATCATATACTAATAACAATAATATAGTCAACCCTATTATTATTATTATTGATCGTCAAATTTATTTATATTAATATTATTATTATTAAATATTTTTAAATCTTGACTGCAGTCAGCCAAGGTTGACCTTGGTTGACTAAGGTTAACAATGATTAACTTTAGAAAACCATGGTTGATTATAATTGAATATGATTAATATATTCAAAATTAAGAGTATTAGTAATATTATTAATTAACTTTATTAATATTAACAATAATGTTAGAAGGTTGAGAAAATGTGATCACGGTCAACTATTAATATTATTAAATCATATAATAATAATAATAATAATAATAATAATAATAATAATATTGTAATCAATCTTATGATTATTGTTATCAGTCAACTTTATTAATATTATTATTATTATTATCAACTATTTTTAAATCTTGGTTATGGCCGATCAAGAATGATCTTAGTTGAATGAAGTTGACAATGTTTAACTTTGGTCAATATTGGTTGACTATACTTGAATATGGTTGAGTTACGTTGAGTGGGGACAACTACAAGTGAACAAGGTCGATAGTTGTTAAATATGGTAAACATAGGGTTAGCCAAGTTTGATCATGGTCAATTATTTAAACATTGACTATAAAGGTTGACTTTGTTTGACTATATTTGACTAATGTGGTTGACTATGTTTGATTATTGATATTAATTAATAATATTAATAAGTGAATATGTTTGACTAAAGTTGAAGCATGTTGACTGTCAAATATAGTCAAACGTGGTCAAACATAATGAACCACATTAGTAAATGTGGTTGACTAATTTGTAATGTCGCATTGCAATGTTGGATAAATTGTAATATAATGTAACATTGTGGCAATGTTTGTCACATTCGGACATTGGATAAATTACAATATAATGTAACAGTGCGAAAATGTTTGTCATATTACGACATTCGATAGATTTGTGTACCACTTCGACGTCACAATATTATTATTATTGTTATTATTATTATTTCGGTCAAAAACTAGTATTATATTATCATCTTAAAAATAGAATTTACAAGAAGAGCCACCGTGGCTCGATTACATTCAGTCACCCTCAACGACATACAATGCCCATGGAACTGGGGTGTTGGCCAAGGCATTCGAAGCACTTGGTTATGTTCCACAAAATTACAAAAAACAAATCGAAAGCTATCATCAAGGGGGTGGATACAGGGGACCTGACGGAGGAGCCATGAAGAAAAGATCCTCGTGGTGCAGGTGGTAGCTGATGTGATCCATTTGAAATTCCAGGGCATGGACGTGGTCTTGGGAGCGCCTCAGAATACAACGTAAACTCTCCAGGGCCTCAATGGTCTCTGTCTGCAGGCTTTGAACAACGTGAATGTAAGCCTCTATTTCATTTCGGTCCTCGTACCTCTGCTCTCGTAGGGTGTCCAAGTTGATTTTAATCTGTTGTAGCTAGGTGGAGATGGTGTCAAGGGTGATCGACACCTCAATGTCATTGGGGGATTGGGTTGGGGAGACAGCCATGGCCGCTGCTGAGTGCGGGCTCTCCGTAGACTTCGAGTGTGAACTGGGGTCTTCTATAAACGCTCTAAGATACATTCCTCGATTGAAACCATCACAACGGGCCCGTACACGCTCTCTCGACATGCAGAATTCCCTCTCTACCTCACTCTTGGCTACTCGAACGCTCCAAGTCGCTTCTAAACTACCCGTCCGAGACTCCCATGTTCTGTCACCTAACCCTTGGCTGAGGTTAGCTCGGACCTCGACCTGTGTCTCTCGGGTGCCATAGATGAGGGACACACAACCACCCCCGATCTTTCTACTACCACCTAGGGAGCTATAGAGGTTCCACCACCCACAAATTAACACTACTGGGAGGCTATATTTCTTCGCTAGTCTGAGGCAGAACCACCCAAGAGCTTCGACGCTAAGGGGTTGCTGATATACCGTTTGTGGAATTGGATTCAACACCTAAGTGGCGAGCCAAATTCTCCCAGTCAAGAACACGTCCATTGTCTGAATTTCCTTGTTTCCTCCCTCATCCTCCTCTTGGTGCACCTCGCGCATTCCAGAGTCGCTGCTAAGGTACCTCCCCGCTTCCCACCGTTTGCCTCTACTTCCCGACAGATCTACTCCTCTACTCTGTCCAAGCCAGCAGAGCTCAAGCTAGGGCTTGAGAGCTAGCAAGTGATCGTCAGCACAGGCCGCTGCTCCAACCTTCACCATTGCCCGCGGAAATGAAATGAGCAGGAGAACGTCCTCCATTCTCCTTAACATGACCACCCTGTCTTGATATTGTCTGCCCCAAGTCTCTTTACCACTCACTCGTGCGAGCATGGTGAATCAGTGGGCGCGTGGCTTGGGGTCGGGTGGGCCTTAATTTCCCCCACCCTCTTGTCCAAGTGATTGGACACCCCTAGCGGGGACATGAATGTCTTCATCCATTAGGATTTTGATGTCTCGAATTTCTCTAGGATCTAAGTCCACTTTGGTGAGACTGTCATTCTAGCTACCACAAAATTCGTGAGGTGGCTTTTTTATGCCTCTATTGGCCAGCCAGTCGGCCACCTTATTCCCTGAGTGAAGCACATGGCTCATAGTGGCATATTCCATTTGACTGATGAGTCTACTGAAGTGGGAGAGTTGTGCATCCAGCTGCTAGCTCTTAGCGATGCGCTATGGGTCTGCTCCGTTAATTATTTCTGGGTCATGTCCAGAATCAACTGGAAGTCCCCAACTATATGGATACGCTTATACCCAAGTTCTTGTGCCAGATTCAGGCCCACTTCTAATCCGGTTAGCTCTGCTACATTGTTTTTCGTCATCCCAAGGGACCCAACGAATGCATCCTATGATGCTCCTTTAACATCATGGAGGAGACCTCCATATCCAGCCTACCCAGGGTTTCCCTTGGACGCGCCATCAAAGTTGAGTTGAATACATCCATGGGAGGGAGGGAGAAGGCAGATGGGGGGGGGGGGGAGGGGGTGACTGGAGATTTTGGGGCGGGCAGGGGTGGACCAGGTTGGGGGAGAGGTTCAAGAGAACGCAGAATGGCTAACTCGGGGAAAGGAGCCTCCAAGTTCACGGGGTCCCAAGGGTCCGCAAGAATGGATTCTCAGAGGTTTGAAAGGGCTAGGGACCATGTGGGCGGGGTGGATAGATCTTGATTATAAAATATCGCACGATTACACCCCTTCCATGTGTTCCAAAGTAGGAGACTGGGTAGAAGCCACCATGCTCTAGAGACCACTAGGTTGGAGAATTTATGGATCAAATAGTCTTCAAGAAAGGATCTGGTGCTTTCAAGGGCGACATCTAAGGGTCAAAAAATATCAAAGGCTTGCGACTATACCTGCTGAGTTAGAGGGCACTTCATGAAGATATGGGGCTGGGTTTCTTTGGCATGTTAGCAGAGGAAGCACCGGGACGGCCCAATAAAATCCCTCTTGAGGAGACGATCCCATGTCAAAACACGTTTGTGCACCACCAGCCAGAGGAAGTGGGCTACCTTTGGCCAGAGGTGGCCAATCCAGATTATCTTCCATACCTGAGTGTTGGGATTTACCTGCACCGCCGAACGAAGGAGGTAGGCTTCCTTGACTGAAAATATCCCAGATGTCGAAAGGCCCCATCGAAGTTTATCCTAGCCCTGAGAGGCATGATTTTTTGTTGGGCGAGGTACTGGGCTAGCCATTCATATTCTTGACAAGGTAAGTCAATAGCCCAGTCTTCTACAGTTTTCCATTGTCTCCAACCATAAGTGTCCATTTGATGGTGCCAATAATCTCTGATATTCATAGCTCTGCAAGAGTGTAGAAGGGGCATGAGATCCACCAAGGAGGGATCTTGAGAGAGGCAGGGGGATTGCTACCATGAGTTTATCCAGATTGGTTCACTAGTACAAAATGGCGAATCGTTGTCTAGTGGAGTTCAGGGTGTTGGTTCCAATGAATATATGGTAGTTGAACCAGGAGTTGAAGGAAGCGAACCACCAAGACCAAGCATGGCACATGGTGACTCATGAGGGAAGTAGTTCTCGTGCAGTTTGGAAAATGCGTTCTTGTTCTACTAAGCGTAGTGTTGCTTCTCACGCTACTAATAGCACTGATATTGAGGTTGGAGAGGAGTTTGAGGAAGCATGGAAGGTAGAAGTGGTGGAGAATTACAAAGAGAACCCCATGATGGGCTCCATTTTGCTCTTTGGTATTTGGGCGTGCAAGATCTTCTGTTCATTGAACCAACAATTAACCGTTCAACCAACAATCAACTTGATTGAGTTGATTAGGTATGATTCAACTTAGACTAATCTTCAAAACTATGCTTTGCACTATCCCATATTTATCACACTAATGCTACACAACATTGAGCATTTTCACCCAACTCTCATGCATGCACACAAAATTTTCATTAACATCTATAACCCTAACCAAGTGAGAATTCATCAACAATTTGCACCAAAGTTTGTTATAGTGTTGAAATTTCATAAGAAATTTAGATCCATGGTACCTTAAATAAATTTTGAGATAACATCCACAAATTCGACCACAATAGAGAAAACTTGTGATAAATTTTAAACCTACAAAAATTAGGATTCATGTTCCTAGGAACGATCATAAGAAGTAGTTGACATATAGGTCGAGTTTTGAGCCTTGACACATTGATAATGCAATGTCTTAGGTTAAAACTCACACATTGAAAAGTCATCAATGAAGAGAAGACAATATCATTATGAATTACACATACTCCAAACTTCCTACCAAATTCTACGTAGTTGTCTGCAACTCAGTTATACATCATCTTATAGTAAATAAAAATTCCACAAATCCTTCTTCACATAGCTAATAAATGGCCATTGGAAGAGCACCCCTTATATAATAGTAATAGTAGCAATCAATAGATTATTTCATATTGAACTTCATAACCATAGCACTCCCATGTATTGTATGATGTATTGTATCATGTTGACTGCTATAACTTGTACTTTCTCTCTCTGCTGAATTTGAAGAATAATAAGAAGATTTGATCAAAGGGTTTTTCCCACATTACGGTTTTTCCCTGGCATCCGCCAAAATATTGTGTCCTCTTGTCTTGGCTTGTCTTATAGTTATTTGCTTATGTTCTATCAACATTTACTGTCAATGTTAATGTGATTGCTAAATAGGAAATTGAATTGGGCTGAAAGATTGAAGTAAATTACTCCAAGCATAGAAAATACCATCGTTAACTAAAAATTAACACATTTTTTTATTAATATATATGTTCCAACATTAATTAAAATTCGTTTTAGATCCAAAAATATAGGATCCAATCAACCCAAATAGGAACATAAATTATCATGACAATAGTTATCTCATGATCCTCCGAATGATCTCGAGCTCCACCTGGAAATAAAGCCATTTATTGGACACACATCACCGTTCAATCTAACAAACTAAATTCTCTAGAAATTACCAAAGTAAAATCAAAAAATTAAATTATGCCCCTACATCAAGACATGACCGTCTAAAAATTAAATGACCATCTAACAAGTGGAGCAGAAAATGTTTTTACAAATGCGGGTTCTCTTAGTGATTTCGATATGGCATCCCCCACAACTACTTGATATGGCCAGTCATCATATATGGACAAGGTCTTTATGATTATATCAACTAATAGTGATGCACACTAAATATTGAATTCTCCTACACATTCATAGTAATTAATTCATTTCAAAAAATAACAATAAAAGTATAATTCAACAAGAAATGAGGAATTACAATATGAAAAATTTATCCAAATGATCAAACAATGATGTTAGTGTGAAAAAATTAATCCAAAATGGAAAAATATTATCCACATCAATGCCAAATTTAATGTATGATAGGTTAAATCTGAGATGGAACAATAAAAAATATTAGAACATAGAAAGGGTTTCCAAGTCCATGTGTGAAGGTTCGCTGCTACCCTAAAAGGCTGGAAATATGGGTTTTTTTGGGGACTTAGAGTGATTTCCAAGTCTCATCAAGGATATCTAGTAGGTCATCGAGCCTTTAGAAAAAGTGGGAATGAAAGGAGACTTGATCCTTTTGTTCAAAGATGCCCTTGCACATGGTGGCTCGGGACCATAAATGGAATTTCTGGTCCTATATAGTATTAAAAGGGTGTGATAAGGTAAATAATATTACAATTCTGGATTTCATGACAGGAGAGATAACAAAAAATAAAAAAAGAATATATGGACAACCATCTGATTTGGAGATTTAATAGGTAGTCGATCTTGAGTTTCAGCAAATGAACTAAAAGACCAATTTTTTAAATGGGTTGGAGCATGTAAGGTTTTATTCCATGCTCCAAATTTTATTTATTTTTCCTTTTGAATCTTTGAAGTCATAAGAGACACTGATATGGGAAGGTTCATGGCTCTATGGTAATGATGGATTATCAATAAAGTTGTGGTTTCATTGATTTAATCTGGAACCCATGAGCCATGAGCCATGAAACCACTAATATGGGAAGGGTCATGGTTCTATGGTATTGTTGGATTAGCAAGAGAGCAGTGGTTTCATGGTTTAATCCAGGGAAATGGAGTTATTTTTCAGCCCTAATTCCCAGTTATAATGTTGCTCCCAAATCTCCTTTTAGCTTCTAGGAGTTGCTTTGGCACTCCCATAGTATGTGACTATTGGATGGTATTTTTTTGTCCCATTGACCTAATTTTTTTGGTCATTCGTAGACATTAATAACATTATATTACCATACATAATGGGAAAGGAAAATATATTGGGAACCCTGGAATCTATTGGTAGCTTTTTCTTTGTAATATTGTTAACGTAGTGGTATGGAGCCTTTTAGTAGAAATGTTTCTACAAGTGGGTTTTATTGTTGTTCATACATCTACATATTTATCTAATTCAACTTATATGAGAGAGAAGCTGCTATAGATCGCAAAATATACTTATATGAGCTCATCACAACTACATAATGTTTCCTATATTCATTAAAAAAATTGTTGCAACCTAGACTTATAAAAATGTTTTCTTAATCCTTTCTAACATGGTATCACTCAACTCAATACATACCTTAAAAAATCTCTCTAGTTTCACTTCACCTAAAAATAATATGGATTTTATACAAGATGGGAATCTGCTATAAGAGATAATTAGAAAGCACAATGCTTAGATGGTCTTAACAAGAAAAAATATCTGGTGTTTTGTAGATATTTTGAATCAATTTCATCCCACCTTGTGAGCATCAACACATAGAATTTTTTGAAGCCAATTAATTTTTCTTGTACTAGTCGATAAGAAAATTACATCATGGATGTGAATCAAATCTTTAAGCTACATACAATCCTTCCTAATATTCAATAGTTCATCTCTTGTCACAAAATTTCCAACCATTGGAATGGTTATAGAAACACCCTCTGCTTCGTGCTGAGTAAGGTTTGAATCGAAAATTTTTAGCAAAATACAGTCACGTGGATCTCAAAATAAGGAAAAAATAAATCAAGCCACTAAAGGATATAGAAACTACCATACCAAGAAAAATGCACTGCAAATTCTCTATTGTTGCATTTCCTTTTAGTTGACCTCCATTCAAACAATAATCATGAGTATATAAACGTTGGCACAGAGGATTCGACATAGCCACATGATCATGGTAAATTAACTTAATATTTCTAACACCCCAAGCCTACATATTGAAAAAAAAGCCACATTACCTTCAAAGACAAGTAGTGACTGTAAGATGCATTCTCATGTAAATTAATGGCACCTACCATAATATTACGAGCAGCCTGACACCCAAGTGTACCAGCTCCAAGAAGGCGGCATTTTGTAGATGAAAATCATTTCAAGTCTAGAGATGGTAGAGCACACCATCTAATAAGTTTCAAATTTAGATCTCTTGCTGATATAGCCAACCTGGAAGTAGTGTCACCTATAAGGTAATTAACATATCATTTTTCTTATTGATACAAGTAAGCTACTCAAACTAACCTCTTTGGATCCATATCGATTGCAAGATTAATCAATGTAGGTCCCATCTTGCCATGTCTATTCAATTCCCATCCAACTACATTACGAATGAGTCTGCAATTACTCTAACCTTGACATATCCAAACTTTGACAGCTTAGTTGAGGAATGGGAAAAAATTAATAATAAGCAAACATGAGATGATTTATTTATTTTATGAGTAATGTTGAGTCCCTTTGTGGTTTGCCTACTTGGTGGAGTAGAAACCAATATATCAACAAGACATTGTTGCAAATCTCCAATACCTCCTTTCTCTATGTAGCATAGAACTATGGCCTTTTATAGGCCCACCTCACCACAAAAAATGGAATAAAGTTGTGAAGTGGCCAACCAGGATTGGTTGGAAGGTGGCATGGGGTCATAAAAACAAAGAAGCACCTACCAAGTCATATAGTCTTCAAATTCAAGTAAAGAATATGAATAAACTAAACACCAAGATATGTTTTGCATTTCCATTTTCTAATCAAGCAAATACTTTTCCTTTCAGTGAAATTCAAAGAATATTTAATTGTTCTTATTGTACAAACTGTCATCATAAATTTATTCTACTTAAATAAAATGTGTTAGATACACAAAAAATTATTAGTAGCACAACTATGTTAGTATTTTTAAAATAATTTTATAGCTTCCTCAAGAATATTGTTACAAAAAAGTATTCTGTGAACTCACCTTCCAACCTTCTCATTGGGATGCTTCACAATCTCTTAATAGTCGTAGTCTAACAACAACATCAGAGATTATGTGAACCAAAAAGAAAGGAACACCTACATTTGGCCAAGTCTTGTTTCTGTGTGAATCAGTATATGTTTCGATATTAATTAAGGCTTGAGGATACAAGACATCAAGTGAAAACAACCTCAAAGATCACACATTGACCTTCACCAATAACTGCAAGCATATATATTTTTGTTTTATGAAAGGGGGCTTGTGCTAACCTGCAGTTGATGTTGTCTGGTACCATTCATTGCAAGCTGCTAATAAGGTGGATTTGGAACTAAAATTATGATGAAATATTTTTATTAATTATGAAAATATGGAGTAATCTTATAACATCGAGATAAAATATTGTTTATAGGTTTCAGGCGCGGATGGAAGTGAATGAAAAATTTAGGAATTTTTGTTTTGAAACTTTCATATACCTATGGTGGTAGAATACTCATGCCACAATTGGTAGAATTTTAGAAATTTGAACATCTATAGAACTTCATATGTAGTATATATATTAAACAAGATGGCCACAAATGTATGCATCAGGGGTATGTAAACCCAAACCCAGAGCACATCAAGCAAGTACTGGTATATTTCAAACTTTGTACCTATTAAGTCCCTATATTAATGGTGTAATCCCTTATTATGTTAGTGTAGCCCCCCTTATTGTTATTGTTGTACCCCTGTAACCCCCATATTGTTATTATTGTGCCCTTGCATTATTATTGTTAGGTCGGCTAGGATTACATTGTGGCCCCATGGACTCCTATATATAGAAAGGAGGTTTTTTCATTTGTATCATCCAATAATTGTTCATTCATGTAATGTATTGGAGGTTTCCCCCTAGAAGTGGCTTATTTCTGAGGCGTTGATATCTCTTTTTTTCTAGTTTTGGAGCTAGTTTCACAACATTTGGTATCAGAGCTTTGGATTCTAGGGTTTCGCTGCTCCAAACAGGTCATCGTGGAATTTTTGCTATAATGTTTTTTCTACGAAGGTACATAAGCTGATATTTTTAGAGTAAGAAGCCTAAATCCTGAGGAACATTGTTGCAAAATTTCAAAGCTTGGTTCACAATATTTTTGGAGATATGATCTGTGGAAGTTAGGTCTTTTTGCAGGCTCCTGAATTTATCCTAAACAGGTCATCGCGGAATTTTCACTATAATTTTTTTTCTACGAGGGTTAAAAAGTTGAAATTTTTAGAGCACGAAGATGAAATCCTGAGGAATATTGTCACAAAATTTTAGAGCTTGGTTTGCAATATTTTCGGAGATATGGTCTGTGGAACTTAGAGATTTTTTAGTCTCCCGAATTTCATCTCAAAGAGGTGATCGTGGTAAAATATTCATAACTCTCTCTCCGAGCATCAGATTGGAATTCTGTAAAATGTGACTAGAATTACATGGACTGTAGTTTCTTATCTGTAAATTTCAGAACCAAAGGAGAAAATAATGACATGTGGCAAGTTGTACAAGTTCGCTCTATTGAACTAGTCCATAATTAGGTCATTGTGGGAGATTGGACATAACGTTGCCTTGAAGAATCCAAATTAGGTTAGACCTGTGGAATTTGAAAGAGGATTCAGAGGGCTACCTCAGGGTAATTTTTTAGATATTGAAGATCCAAAAGGATAGAGATAATTCAGTTTCAATATCAAGCTCCTCAAAAGCAAGAAAAAGGTGTGTATTTGGTTTTTAAAATTGCATAACGTTTGTTTGAAAAGGTAGTTTGAAGTGATTCCAAGGGCATATTTTAGAATTTTTATCAGTATTTGGTTCTGTAATGCCTCCAAAAAATAATTCCATACCCATTAAGCCCTCGAAAAGCTATACTATGACGCATGCAGAGGAATAATTGTAGTATGAGATATCAAAATTACGATACCAAGTGCAACAAATTTCGATCTTAAGAAGAGAAACCGAAGATGACATATATGGTTTAAAAGCATAAATGGAGGCTCAGTTGGATGGTTTTAAGTATAAAATAATAGCTAATATGGATGATAAATTAGTGGAAGATCACATCGAGCATCAACAACAAGTTCTCCAACTCTCAAAGGATAACCTAACTTTGGCGCAGAATCTAATGAAACAATAGGAATATGAACATCACATCGAAATAAGTTCTAAAGTAGTCACAGAAACAAGAAATCGACAAGTACGATCAATTTCAGAGTATCTCAGCAAGTGGAAGAACTTTCCTGTAGAAGATTCCACATGGGAGGATGATAATTTTATACAGAAGCATCAAGAAATAATCAAGCGTTGAGGAAAACACTTGTTTGAAGGAGAGGGGCATGTTAAGTCCCTATATTAATAGTGTATTCCCTTATTATGTTAGCGTAGCCCCCCTTATTTTTATTATTGTACCCCTGTAACCCCCATATTGTTATTATTGTTCCCTTACATTATTATTGTTAGGTCGGCTAGGATTACATTGTGGTCCAATGGACTCCTATATATAGAAAGGAGGTTTTGTCATTTGTATCATCCAAGAATTGTTCATTCATGTAATGTATTGGAGGTTTCCCCCTCGAAGTCGCTTATTTCTAAGGCGTTTATATCTCTTTTCTTCTATTTTTGGAGCTGGTTTCACAATAGTACCTAGTAGTACAAGAATACTACAAGTACAGGAATACAACACCACATATTGGTGTGTATTGTGACCATCCGGGTATGATAAGGCCCTCCTTAAAAGGAAATTTAGTGTGGATTTCCCATAAAAAGTGTTTTTTATTTTAGAAGAATGCATAAAAATAAAAGGAGAAGGTGGTTTGAAGATCTAAAACTCTAGCCTATCATTTTCTAGGTGCAAGGAAAAAGTGTATAAATCATGTTTGGGGACTCTTCATCTGATGTGGGGTGTATGATATGTTAATAACCCTTGGTTGTGCCATGATGGATATTCACACTCAAGATAGCTTTCTTATGGGAATTTCTAGACCTTGTCTTGATGCTTATGTGGTACACTTCCTTAGATCATTGGAGATGTTGACTGTACAATTATTTTCATGGAATGTTTTGACACCTAAAATGAGCCTTGGGTGCATGTTTCATAGAAAAAGAACTATCACGTCTTGAAATCCTCTCACTTTTGGTTTTTTGTTCCCAACAAAAAGGGGTATTTGTATCACCTACCTATGATCTACAAATAAATCGCTGAGAATGAACTATGCCAACAAGTAAAATAAACAAGGAAAATAGTAATAATATTTGTGAAGGATCCAACAATAGATGTTTTCCATTGGGTCTTGAAGTCAAATAAGAGATAGAGAATTCCAGTGAGGCATCTATGTTAGATGAATCTCACTATGTAACACTATTTTGAACCCTACAACATATGCCTAGACACAACCCTACTCTTATTGTTTAAACCTAATCAGAGGAAAGTTCTTACCTTACCAATCTTTGTGGTCAAGGACCACTAGGAAAATTCATAATAATCTTAGTGAAACTAGGGGACAAAGGCCCACACCATGTCACAAAATTAACTTGACTAGGCTGAAAAATAGAGATGCAAGCATTCACCAACAATGGAAAATACATGAGGAAGACGACCAAGTACCCAAGCTTTACTCATTCTAGATTTTCAGGAATTTACAAGTATTTTAGATTCTGAATCTGCAATGGCAGAGATCAAAACTCCTAGAATTCATCCTCATTGAAATGATTTTTTCTTATTTTAAAAAGTTATTCCTCCTTGAAACCTGCACATTAAGTCCCAAAATGCCTATGCATGCCACCAAGAATAGAATTAGGGAGGTGTACCCTTCAGTTAAGTATGCATGCTTCTGAGAATGCATACCATCCATCTTAGTGATATTCCTGTCTCCTTGTGTGCACCAATATGTTAATCCATCAAATTTGAACAGTCCAAAACCATCCATTGAAATGAATATCACAGGTGAAAAATCATGCCATATGACATGTAGCAAGCATATTTTAGAGTTTTTCAGTAGATATTTTGAATCAATTTCATCCCACCTTGTTAGCATTAGCACATAGAAGTGTTGGAAGCCAATGAATTTCTCTTGTATTGGTCAACAAGAAAATGACATCATGGATGTCAATCAAATATTTAAGCTACATACAGTCCTTCCTAATATTTTGTAGTTCGTCTATTGTCACAAAATGTCCAAGCATTGGAATGGTCATAGAAACACCTTCTTATTCCTGCTCAGTAAGGTTTGAACCAAAAAAATTTAGCAAAATATAGTCACATGCCTCTCAAAATAATTAACAAAGAAATCAAGCCACTAAAGGATGTAGAAACTGCCACACTAAGAAAAATGTGCTTCAAATTCTATGTTGTTGCATTACCTTTTAGTTGACATCCATTCAAAAAATCATCATGAGTATATAAACATGAGCACAAAGGATTCAACATAGCCACATGATCATGGCCAATTAACGTGATATGTCTAACACCCCAAGCCTGCATATTGAAAAAAAACACATTACCTTCAAAGACAAGTACTGAGTGGAAGATGCATTCTCATGTAAATTAATGGAACCTACTATAATATTACGAGCAACCTGACACCCAAGTGTACCAACTACAAGAAGAAGGATAAGGATACCCTTCGGATTTCCTATACTATATAAAGTCAGAAGATCCAATAACATTTCATCAAGTCCATTCTTTTGAAGATTGATACCTCCCTCTGATTCTTTTTTGTTTTTTGGGCATTTACATTTGATGATGGATCATGGTCACTTACAATTTTGGGGAGGCCAAATCAATGAAAAGAAAAAAATTGGTTTGTGATGTGTTATTATACAGTTATTTCCTTCAACATTGAGGGTTATGTTATGTTATAGTATCGACACTACTGTCGTTGATATTATTATATACTGGAAACAAGTGACAATGATCTAGTTGTGGTGATGATATTGAACCACTGACTTGATGGCTCACTACTAGAATCCCGCCTCAAACAATTGCATGTGTTAGTTACAAAAGATGGCATGGATGAACCATCAAGACACGTTGTATTTCTATCTTCTACCTTTGTAGATAAATGCAATTTAGAATCAAACATCATGCTCCATTGGTTATTGTCAGCCATATAGAACTTACCAAGCCTCGCTGCCTTTCCTAGTCCAACAAATTCCATGTAGAAAATAGTTCCTTTGAGGACGATTTTTCCTTGGGGAGTATAATTCCATGACTCAGCTTCCATACAGGGGCCAAGTGTAATGTCTAACCCAAGTAATGAACACCTTTGGAGGCACAATCCTATAGAGGGATGGTATATCATTTGATAAGGAGAACATTGAGACAAACCTGGACCTGCAGCCACAAAACAAGGTGATTAATTAATCACGGACGAGGCAGCTTGATCCCTGCAAAGGGAGGAGAAAATGATAATGATATTATACATATATTACAACATAAACTCATTGGAATTGCAGTGAAGGCCATTTTAGAAATGGTAAAAACTATGTGTTATTTATATATGAATACCTACTCGAAATTGGGTGAATTTCCTACATTTTCACAAATAAAGTATGATCAACCACTATTATCTCTTGATTATTGTTTAGGTAGTATTTCATCAGAACATGCATCCTCTTTCTTATATGGAATTTATTTCCAATGGATTTAACTAAGGTTTTAGGTGTGCCTTTTTTGCAGATACTGGTTAATTAAAAGATTCAAAACTTGAAATTCACAATTTACATAACATTTCATATCACAACACATTATAACTGCCTCCAAAATAAACTGAATAAAATAGAGATGGGAACACCTTGATTAATTTAACAGACAAAATACCCAAAAAGAGATGCCCTTAATGGACAAAGGGCTCCTTTCTGGGCAGTCCTTGTTGGAATTCACTGAAACAAAAATTCCTGATTTGGTTTTGCATTATTTAAGTTTTTTTCAGATTTTTCATTATTATCTACCCTGCAAAATTCCCTCTCAACATGCCTTATTTATGGTAAGAAAAAAAAGGGCCACCTCTCAAGTTTTGCCACTAACTGATAACCATCAGATGAAAGGGAATTCCTACGGCTTAATAGGAATTGTTGAAAGAGATGTACAACCTTACTGGCAATTTTTGGCAGCTTTCAAATATAAAATTTAGTTGATACACAAGGCATACAAAACCAAAACATGCCAATTTTTGAAATGGGTAATACGTATGGTGCACACACAAATATATTCCAATTATAGGTATGCCAAATACGCTTAGTTGCATATTTGAGATTAAAAATCAACTTTGGCACAATCCCAACCACAACAGAGGGCAACTGTAATGTCTTTGTCTTGCATTTCCCAAACAATGTAGTGTTGTGCCCTTCTAAACAGTCATATTTCAATAATGTAGGACTGGAAGAACATTCCTTGGCTAGATTTCGTGAAGGCTTCAAAACCTGGAAAGAAAACACTATTACACAAATATAAACGATGTGAAATAATATACTCAAAACTCAACCATCTAAAATTATCATAAATGGATGAACCTTCACTGCAAAAAATATTTCTTTTTCAATCCTTTGCGAGGGTTTTGTCTTTCTTGATTTTCAATCCCTCTCGTAGCCATCGTTTTGCTATGTGCAGACTCTGGACACATGTTCGAGGATAGACTGGTTGTCCAACACAAAAACCAAGTACAGGGCCCTTTGGCTAAAATGTGATATTTCATGAGCCATCTTTCAAGAACATAAATATGATGACTTCTATATGCCAAAAATAGTTGAATATTGGCTTCTATCAACAATAATAAATGGCAGTATTGTTGCTTACATGCATATCATTACCAATAAGTAAAATTTAAGATAGAAAGGAAACAAAAGTAGTACATGTGTACATTCGACATAATCAATGCAATATTAAGAGAATACAACCTGCTGGTTGGTTGGAAGTGGCTCAGTAAAAGTTCTTGTCTCTAGCTCCATGTCCTCCAGAGAACTCCGATCTGCTAGTGGGGTCCTGTAATATTGAGTCTTTAAAGAGATATAATAGGAAATATTTTACCATCATTTTCAATTTATTTGTCACAAATCTGTGATGCTTCCAATTTAACCAAATCTTCAGATCAAACTTCATTTGAACACCCTTGATGACTTATATCAGGACTCAATGTAGATAGTTGAACTTTTTTTCTTGGGATGCTTTCATGTCTGATGCCTCTGCAGATGCTACAGCTTCCAACTCCTTTAAAGGACTCATTGTGAGTTCCCACCATAGCGAAGAAACCCACTGTGGTGCTATGGCCGACCATTTAGAAGCATACCTGAAAACAAGAGCATTTTTATTTTCATATTCATTCTTCATCTGATTAGGAAATCATATGTCAAGTAAAATTCATGATTCTAGTTGTTTGAGAGATATTATCTTGGAGTGCGGACAACCATATTGTTGAGGAAAATTAAAATATTTAGTTTATATTTAGAGATTTTATGATACGCTGACACAAGATAGGTGGACTGGTTGTTGTTTCACACTACAACATTGACAATCTATGTCGGCTCTTCTATGCTAGGTGGCCTTCTTCTTCTTCTTCTTATTTATTTATTTATTTTTTAATTTTAATTTTAATTTTATTTATTTATTTATTTTTATTTTTTCAGATTTTGCACTATTAGCTACCCTGCAGAATTCTCTCTCAACCTGCCTTATTTATGGCAAGCCAAAAAAAGGACACCTCTCGAGTTTTGCCACTAATTGATAACCATCAGATGAAAGGGAATTCCTCTGGCTTAATAGGAATTGCTGAAAGAGATATGCACCGTTACTGGCAATTTTTGGCAGCTTTCAAAAATAAAATTTAGTTGATACACAAGGCATACAAAACCAAAACATGCAAATTTTTGAAAGGGGTAATACATATGGTGCACACACAAATATATTCTAATTATAGGTATGCCAAATATGCTTAGTTGCAGATTTGTGTTTAACAATCAACTTTGGCACAATCCCAACCACAGTATAGGAAAATTGTAACATCTCTGTCTTGCATTTCCCAAATAGTGTAGTGTTGTGCCCTTCCAAACAATCATCTTCCAATAATGTAGGACTAGAAGAACATTCCTTGGCTAGATTTCCTGAAGGCTTCAAAACCTTGAAAGAAAACACTATTACACAAATATCAACGATGTGAAATAATATACTCAAAACTCAACCATCTAAAATTATCATAAATGGATGAACCTTCACTGCAAAAAATATTACTTGTTCAAACATTTGCAGGGGTTTCACCTTTCTTGATTTACAATCCCTCTCGTAGCCATCGTTCTGCTGTATGCAGACTCTGGACACATGTTCAAGGATAGATTGGTTTTCCAGCATAGGTCCCTTTGGATAAAGTGTGATATTTTGTGAGCCATCTTTCAAGAACATAAAGGTGATGACTTCGATATGCCAAAAATAGATGAATATTGGCTTCTATCAGCAAGAATAAATGGCAGTATTGTTTCTTACAGGCATATCATTACCAAAAGTATTACATGCATACATTCGACATAATCAATGAAAGATTAAGAGAATACAAACTGTTGGTTGGTTGGAAGTGGCTCAATAAAAGTTCTTGTCTCTAGCTCCATGTCCTCCAGAGAACTCTGATCTGCTAGTGGGGTCTTGTAATCTTGAGTCTCTAAAGAGATACAATAGGAAATATTTTTCCATCATTTTCAATTGATTTGTCACAAATCTGTGATGCTTCCAATTTAACCAAATCTTCAGATCCAACTTCATTTGAACAACCTTGATGATTTATACCAAGACTCAATGTATATAGTTGAACCTTTTTTCTTGGGATGCTTTCATGTCTGATGCCTCTGCAGATGCTGCAGCTTCCAACTCCTTTAAAGGACTCATTGTGAGTTCCCACCATTGCGAAGAAACCTGCTGTGGTGCTATGGCCGACCATTTAGAAGCATACCTAAAAACAAGAGCATTTTTATTTGCATATTCATTCTTCATTTGATTAGGAAATCATATGTCAAGTAAAAGTCATGATTCTAGTTGTTTGAGACACATTTTATTGGAGTGTGGAAAACCATATTGTTGAGGAAAATTAAAATATTTAGTTTATATTTAGAGATTTTAGGACAAGCTGACACAAGGTAGGTGGACTGGTTCTTGTTTCACACTACAACATTGACAATCTGTGTTCTATGCTAGGTGGCCTTTTTTTTTTTCTTCATATTTTTCACTAGTAGCTACCCTGCAGACTTTGCTCTCAACATGCCTTATTTATGGTAAGAAAAAAAAAGGCCACCTCTCAAGTTTTGCCACTAACTGATAACCATTAGATGAAAGGGAATTCCTCTGGCTTAATAGGAATTGCTGAAAGAGATGTGCACCCATACTGGAAATTTTTGGCAGCTTTCAAAAATAAAATTTAGTTGATACACAAGGCATACAAAACCAAAACATGCCAATTTTTGAAAGGGGTAATACATATGGCACACACACAAATATATTCCAATTATAGGTATGCCAAATACGCTTAGTTGCAGATTTGAGTTTAACAATCAACTTTGGCACAATCCAAACCACAATATAGGGCAACTGTAATGTCTTTGTCTTGCATTTCCCAAACATCGCAGTGTTGTGCCCTTCCAAACAGTCATCTTCCAATAATGTAGGACTGGAAGAACATTCCTTGGCTAGATTTCGTGAAGGCTTCACAACCTTGAAAGAAAACACGATTACAAAAATATAAATGATGTGAAATAATATACTCAAAGCTCAACCATCTAGAATTATCATAAATGGATGAACCTTCACTGCAAAAAAGATTGGTTGTTCAAACCTTTGCAGGGTTTTCGCCTTTCTTGATTTGCAATCCCTCTCGTAGCCATCATTCTGCTGTGTGCATATTCTAGACACATGTTCGAGGATAGACTGGTTTTCCAACACAAAAACCAAGTACAGGTCCCTTTGGATAAAGTGTGATATTTCGTGAGCCATATTTCAAGAACATAAAGAGGATGACTTCGATATGCCAAAAATAGATGAATATTGGCTTCTATCAGCAAGAATAAATGGCAGTATTGTTGCTTACATGCATATCATCACCAAAAGTAGTACATGCGTAAATTTGACATAATCAATGCAAGATTAAGAGAATACAACCTATTGGTTGGTTGGAAGTGGCTCAATAAAAGTTGTTGTCTCTAGCTCCATGTCCTCCATAAAAATTTGATCTGCTAGTGGGGTCTTGTAATATTGAGTCTCTAAAGAGATACAATAGGAAATATTTTACCATCATTTTCAATTGATTTGTCACAAGTCTATGATGCTTCCAATTTAACCAAATCTTCAGATCCAACTTCATTTGAACACCCTTGATGATTTATACCAGGACTCAATGTAGATAGTTGAACTTTTTTTCTTGGGATGCTTTCATGTCCGATGCCTCCTGAAGGAGTTAATCCCATGTAAGAATATTGCCTAGTCCAAAAAGAAACACACATTCTAAAAGGAAGTTTGAATTCATTTGGATTAGCTAGATCTGCATTTTGATTCCTTAAGTTTTGGACCACGCTTTGGGAAAAGATGGAAACCAAGTTGAAGAGGCCTACAACATTTTATCCACAAACCAATGCACAAACTAAAATTGTGAATAAGAGAATGATACCAAATCTTATTAAAATATGATCGTAAAAGCCCAAAAATATAGGATGTGTATCTACACTAAATTCAACATTGTTACAATAGACCGATTCCTTATCCATAGAAGAATGCACAAACTAAAGTTGTAAATAGGACAATGGTACAAAATATTATTATTGTATAATAAAAAATTCCCAAACACATAGGATGCATACCTACACTATATTCAACATTGTTAAAATAGAGAAATTTATTGCTTAACCAATTAGTCCTCTTCTCAAACAAATTTAGGTTTTCTAACTCAAAATCCTTTTGACATTTTTCTAACAAATGTATTTATGCACCACAAAGTAGACAATACTTTAAGCAAAGCATCCAAATTGATCGAAAGAATACAACAAATACACAAGAAGATACAAGAACAACTCCAAAAAGTTTAGAAAATGTATAAATCAAGGCACGATTAGACTATAACTACTCATAATTTAGTCTAAAGAGATAACTCAACTCGTTGTTGCTAATATTGTTGGGCATTTTACTAGTTCTATGTGAGTGGGGGCCTAGTTTGAATCCCCCAGTGAAGTGCACTAATCTATACCAACAAGTTTACAACAAATGCTATCTAGTAATGAGAGGAAGCATCCACTAGGTTTCCCCATATAGTTGTCCTTGGAAAAGAATCACTATTAAAAATTTCGGTTGAATATTTTATGTGGCTACGTTTAAGCAAAGAGAGATTCCAAGGACAAGGGAAAAAGTTGAAACGTTGTCACTATGGCCCATTCAAGATTTTACAACGGATTGGAAGCATTCTTTCAACTTGTACCTCCCATTATAAATGAACATCCTTTCCATATTGAATGATGAAAATTTTAACTCTTTGAACCATCAATGTCATATGTGGTCGAAGATGTAGAATAGTTCTAGCAGTTGAGGAGATATCTAGTATGCAAACTGAACTTGTACATGATATCGTATTGCAAAAAAAGATTCCTGCTTATAGGAAGTGGCCAAAGAGTACTTACAGAATGGTTTAGAAGGTAAAATTATAAGCATAGCCAAGTGATATTAATGGAGGATATGACCCAAAAGAAACCACACTCCTCTTCAACATAATAATTTAGTGCTAAACCTGAAACCTCCCAAATAGAGGAGGTATGGCTAGTATACATTCCATAAATTTTCTCAGTGTAAAGAAAAACAGGAGGGCTAACTATGAGATGACCAAATAAAATATTCACGAAATAATAAATTACAAATTTATAATCCACCAAATATATTATTAATTCTCACGAGAGCCATCAAGTACTATAGAAATAACTAAACCTAATCAAATAGCCAACGAATTGGACAGCAGAGAAAAACAAAGAGAGTTGTTGAAAAGGAACATGAGAGTTTGCAAAGGCAAACAGGATGGAGAAAAAAGAAGGGGCACATGGGTCAGAAACATAAACATTGAGCATCTTCCAAAGGAGGCAGGAAAATAATTCTGTCCTAGGGAGTTCACAGAGGTATATTATGTAAGAACAAGAAACAAAAGACAAAGTACAAACTTTTTACTTAAGAGAATTTTTTGGGTTAAAAGATCATGTGTATAATCATTGGTGTGTATGCATTAGAAGCTTGTAATTGAGTTGTCTGATACAGATTTATTATATAGACAACATGGCTCCATTTCTATATCACCCAGAAGACACAAAATATTTAAATCAGTAACAAAGGAGGTCAATAAAAAATCTCTTTAACACAATTAATTGTGTAAAATGAAGAATTGAAAATCATATCATAACTCCAATTTATGGAAGATGTAAGGAAAAAATTCGATCATAATAAATAGAAAGAAATAAAGGCTGAATAAAATATCTTGCTACTAACTATTAGCATATGTGGATAACATAACATCCGGAGTAAATAATATTCATACTGATCATAAAGACATGATACACAACACCTTTACAAGGAAAAAATAGCAATGATTTGATTTAAAGAAAACAACATTAGAGAAATCCAGATTATCATAAACATATAACAGTAGGTTAGGCTAAATTACTGTGAGGTCATCCCCAAGGTTTCTGAATGTCTTTCCCCTTAATAGTCTTTCTTTATTTTTTCTTGTTTTCACTTTTTGCTGTTTGACTCCTATGCTCAATTACTACAGCTAGATATGTTCAACAGAGGCTTCCTAGGGTGATATATAAAATTTGACTTATCCATATATTTAGCATAAATTTTTACATTCATAATAGGTATTAGGCTCAAAATATTCTTCAAAATAAAATCAGAGTACATCTATTACAGCTTCAGGTAGAGCCTTTTTGCTCTATTTTTGACTCGTCGAACTACCTAAATGACAATTTCTTAATGCATTTGATTCAACTGATATCAGATTCAAATGGAAACGGAAATCACTCATAAGATAAATTATATCAATCAAGTGATAATGAATAGAGATTATATAAATAAACTACTGTATATCCCATTCAAACTAAAATCTTATATTGCATGTTGAAACTCATTCTCTTCCTCTTAGTCTTAAGAGAAACTACCCTAAGGAACAAGCATAAAGTAATTAGACAATGCAATCTCCCCACATACAACTATAAACAGTGCAAGCTGAAACCAATACCAATGGCTATCAAATATCACAACAACACTAGGTTTAGAGGTTGACTTGGAGTGTATAGCATAAAACCCATTTTCCAACGCCTCCTACAGAAGAAATAATCACAACTCAAATAATAGAGAAAATAAATTGACACCACTGACTATAGAGGAAAAGTTTCTAAAGTGTGGAACAACACCTCTTAAGATTAGTACTCGGCAAACATGGCTTTTACTGATATCAGAATTGACCAAAGCTCTGGTTAGGAACTCAATGGCAGTAGAACCTGTTATCAAAAAATCAGACCTGACAGGAAGCCAATCAAATCAATCTCATGAAACTGTTTCAAACCAACCTTTTAATTGAGGCTTAGCCTCCTCAACCTGAGAGGTCTCTCTCAAGGTTTAATGATTTTTGATAGAAATATAGATGGTTAGCTCTATGTGGGATAGTAAACATATAAAATATATATTGGTTGTAAATCACATTATCAAGTGCACATTGGGCTTATGGAGTCATAATATCTTCAGTAAAACCAAACAATCTACTTAGCATGGAAGTCAAGGCATATCAAAGTTCTAGTCTAGAGATACACATGTGAAACTGTAAAACACACAACCAGTTTGTATATGAAGGAAGTCAGATCATCAATGATGAATTCTAAGTAACATAAGCAAACACCACTGCAACAAGATAGCAAAAAGATTCCATTAGAACAAGAACACACTAGAAATCTTCATGAATCTTGAGTTGGCTAAGTATAAAACTCCGTTTTAAGCTGAAAACCAGTCACTTACAATAAACTCAGTCTTTTTGCTAAAAGTGTCCAACCCATGCATATTCGACTTCTTGATATTTTATAGATAATTTAAAATGTAGGTTAACCTTATCCTCATCTAGATACATCGAATTCATACTTTTTGACACCTTTCCTAACCATATGACATAGTATTTATTACAAAATGAAAGCTGCAAACCTAATGAAAAATACTATTGCAAATAGGATTCAAACTCCTTAACTCTAATCATAACAACCTTATCTAAACTATATTACATCATTTTCCAACTATATTCCCATAAGGTCGAATCCAGATGATAATCTCCAACACTTTATGACCTCAATGTTGATCTCCAATAAACTAGGAAACTGTCCCTTGTTTTCTAGGCATAGGATTCTTTGTTCTCTTGAGACACTTTGACTGTCATGAACCTATTACTTCAAGCTTATTTGATGTTAGGAACTGAAGTAAAACCTTTCAAAAACCTCACCAAGTCCCATCTATCCAAAACCACCATTAAACTCTTAAAAATAGCAGAAGTAGACTTGCGCTACGAAAACAACACAGTTTCGTGGCACTTTTCGTAGCACAACCTTTTTACCCTTTTACCTTCAAAAATTTGGCTTCTTTCTTCCAGATTTATCTTCATTATCAATTAACACAACCTCACTATCAATTTCAGGTCATAACTTACACTTTTTCTCTTAAATAATTTATGAGAAAGAGTGAAAAAAGCTGCTACAGCAGTTTCGTAGCGCTTTTCACTCTTTTTGCACTATTTGTGCTACGAAATTGCTGAGTGAGTAGTTTTGCCCAGATTTCTTCAAAATTTAAAAAAAAAATGTGCCAAAACTTTAGAATACCATTGGTTTCATAAAAAAAAACAACCATATGAACTAAAAACACAATTTTCATGAGGTTTATTCTTCATTTTCCATTTGATTTAGCCTTTGACCTTTTAATAATTTGCCATTATGCACCTTTGTTTTTAGTTCATCCTGAGTCAGTTTCAGCTGTAGCTCCAAATCTTCCACTTGATCTCTTAGTACTCTATTACTGGCTCTCAAGTGAGTATTTATTACTCTGACAAATTTGGCTTCCTTGATGGCTGGAACTGTCCAGGTAAAAAACTATTCTGCACTGCTTGGAATTTTAGACCTAGAAACAGTTTTACCTTCCCATACTGCCTTAATTCTTTTGAACTATGTTTTCTCAATACTATGCTTTCTAGCCCTCTTTCTCATCATTGCAATCTCTTGGTTTGCTAGCCTCAATATCTCCTCAAGATGTTTACACTCTATCATGTGTTATTTTCCCTTGATTGTCTTGCTGGCTGCATGCTCCACTATTGGTGATGAGAGATCAACCACCTCTTCAGGGACTCTGGCTATTTCAACAGGTTCTTGGACCTCCTTGCTGCCTTCCTTGAGCTTCTTAGCATGCCTAGTTAAAGGATTCCTTGCTTGAAAGATAAAGGCTTCATTTTCACCCTCAAATTCAAGTTTCGTAGCTGACTTAGCCTTTTTCTATTTGTGTTCACCTACTCCAATGAAATCAGCTTGCACGATGGGTGTTTCTTCTATATCAATTGCATGAAGGATGTCATCTAAATTTCCTTTAATTACTGGGCTATCCTCTGTACCTGAAACAACTTTTTTTCACTTTGATGCCACTGCTTGGCTTCTTGTCACTCTCTTGATTTCCTGCTTGCTAGAAATTTGTTTTTGTTTTACCTCTTTGCCACTTTTTGACCTTTGTTTTTCAGGTGATGGAGTTGCTGCAACAAGAACTTGTGTCTTCTCTGTCATATCTTCAACCTATTTCCTTGGTTTCAACTTTACAAACCTCTTTGATTTTGCAACAATGGGCTGACTAGAATCTGCTACTAGTGATGAAGGAGTTCCTTTAGGTTTAGGGTTTCTAGCTAGGGTTAGGGTTTCCAGTTCAAAACCATTCATAAACAAAAAATAAGACCAAACCCTGCTTATTTTCTAAAGCTCATTCAACACCAATAACTTTATCAAACCATGGTGAAACAAAGACGTTTCACAACCATTAGACTTGGCTTGTACTTTATCAGCCATTTTGGCAAGGCTCCTATGCAAGTAAAATGGAAAATCTAGTGATATCATACCTGTGAAATGCAGAAGCAGCTTGAAATGATAAGTATAAAATTTATGGTACCTGCCTTCACATGTAAAGTATCTTTGAATGTTGAACAACAACTTGGCATAGGTGTCTTTGATACAACTTCTAGGTATTGCATTATTTAGGTCCATATCTGCATAATCAGGTTTCATGAATTCCTTGCATGGTTCCATGTCAAACTTAAAACTTTTAAACCAAGTATCTTTCCCCCTTGGTATTTCTGTCACAGAAGCAATAATATTAGGTGTGACTGGCACATTTAACATCCCAATTTTGGTAGTTGTTCCACTGAAGTGTAAGGCAAATTCTTTAGACACCTGAGTGTGGAAACCTTGCAGCTTTTCACAAAACCAGAGACAACCTGCTTTGCTAAAAGCCTCCATCACTGTTTGATCTTCAATTATAGCCTTCAAATTTTCATGCTCATATCTTAAGCAATGTCCCCCTCTGTGGACTTTCTTCTCCTCTGCCATGCTTCTTAGGAAAAACCTATCAACTTCTTTTGAATCTATGAAATAGCCTCACTTGATTAGGAAATGAAAAACCTCGCTTGAATATATGATCAGCCTCGCTTGAGAATATGGAACAACCTCACTTAATTATGATGAAGATATCCTTTGTAAAGAACAACCACAGGCTTAACTTAGTTGCTTTAGAGCTCAGACACTCGTATGGAGGCAAAAGAAAATGAGAATGACCAAATTAGGCAAAATTTTGAATTTAAGATGTCATCTCATAACTGAATGATGCATCACTCATGCCCTATCATGAAAATGATGACTGTGAGACAAGTAAGTACATTGAATCTGATAACTAAATGACTCGCCATACCCCTATCCTATCATTCCCCAATGGATTCTGACAGATTTTGGCTTAATTGACAAGACGGTTAAGAAACCGCGCTTTCATAGCGCCCACAGTGTATTTTTTCGCAGTTTGCGCTATGAAAGTATCAGCACTTTCGTAGCGCAAATCCTCTTTTTTGAACTAGCGGTGCTACAAAACGGAAGATTCTTGGCTTATTGCAGAAATTTGACCCGAAACCTTATGGAATGATCCCTAAATGGAAATGTGAGTATTTGATCATGGAATGGACCTATAAAGACATTATTTGAATTAAATGGTGACCTTTAAACTTATAAAAACTCTAACCTACCCTTAACCCATACCTAAAATGATTTTCAAACCCATTTTGAGACCATTATCAAAAACAGAGTTGACACAATGATGTTTTGAAAATTTTTCGGTGATAACAGAACCCACTTTCATAACTCTCCACAATATATTCCCTCATTGCCCTTCTTTGTACCAGAAAGCTAGAGGACCATCCATGAAACAACCATGTAGTATAAGGTTGGCTAATGCTTGTGTGAAGCTTAACAATATTGAGGAGGAAATGTTGTTTTATAATAATTATATGATCCTTAGTCCCTGCTTTGAGCCATGTGATTATCTAGGCCATCTGAAGTCATGAATCTAATGCATAGGCCTTGATTATCTTTAGATATGGAAGATATAATAATGGCTTTTTCCAGTAACTATTTACTGCATTCCAGAATGTGACTTCCCTACACAAAACTTCTAAACCTAATCTTTTAGATTTGAATGAATTTGAGCAAATTTTACACAGAGCACATGTTGTCAATCCTAGAGACAGCCTTGAGTTGTGAAATACCAGTGCCTAGGACATCTTATATAGCAAGGAGAAGTATGATATAACAAGGATAATTAGTAGAACAAGGCTCTTTTGCTATTTTAGTTTTAACAGGAAAGATCAATGTAGATGGAACCAGAATATCCGTAAACTCAACATAATGAAAGGAACACTGCAGAGGCAAGATGTGAATTCTCAATATAAATGTATCAGACAATTCAAAGGCAAATTTCTGTAAGGAGGGCTGGATTTTGAAAATGCTTTAGAGAGATAAAAATCAGACAACATTTGTTGTGTGTGAAAAATAGAAAGAATACTAACCACTAATGAGATGAAATCTCGTAAATAGATCTAAACATGAGATGGGCTTATGATAATAAGAATCCATACATGTCTATTGCTTTTAAAAATAAAATCCCATAGCACTTAATATAGAGGAAGTGTGGATGAAGTGGAAAATGAAACAACATATCATGATTGAGCCATATTTAAAGCGCTAGACAGGTTTAGCATAAGTATCAATGGTGATAAATTCATACTAGAACCAGTGAGCCACTCGCATTCCAGAACATGATACAAGAGAAATGGAAATAATGAAATGAACAGCTAAACTATATCACATAAGGTAGAGTTACAGACTATAAAGCACCAAGACCAGAATCCTCATTAAAGATAAAACTCCTTATCATTGAGACCCAACGAGCTCTTCACATTTGTATTAAAAATTCAACAAAAAGCATACAAAATCTCCTTCACAACAATTTCTTTAGAAAATATGGACCCTGTTTTTCTCTTTAGTTGCTGCTTATATAGAAGCCTCATAAACAAGAGCGAGAAGATATTTTTGGGAAAAATATCTTCCTCGCGTGCTCGTAATCAGTTTGAGGTCTCCATCAAAAATAACCAAAATTCATGATGAGGAATAGGGGCATCTCATCATTTACAGTTAGGCTCACGACTGTTTTAAACAAAAATATTAACAACAGTTTCTGATAGAAAGTAAAATGCAGGAGTGGAATGTGAATTCCACTCGAAATTTAAAAGTAACAAACCAAAACGAAAGTAAAAGGCCACTAGGGCCGAATCATGAATTGACAATGTTCACTGACGAGATGGAGTTGAGGCAGTCGCTGATGCAGGTGGCGGAATGTTGGCTGAGAGGAATCAATTTGCCTCTGATGTGGTAGTGGAGGCTTTTCTACTTGTAGATCTTTATGATTTTCTTTAATTCTGATTTAATTTGGAGGATTGGGCTTTTGATAATCAATCTTAGCCGTAATCCCCAAATTGTTTTCAATCTTCTATTTTTGCTGTGGCAGGTCTTCGACACTGATACTCTTTTAACATGATCCTGTGTGTCTTTTTGATGTACAGCGCTGCGCAGGGCTCACAAGGCATTAATTCCCTTGAAGCATCGACGAGACGTGGATTTTTAACCCTGATAATGACTGTAACACGGTAGGAGTGGTGGGATCCCAGCATGACGGGGGGCGATTAGGTATGAACCGTCGGATCCCGAGAGATCAACGGTTGCGATCTAATCGCATCGGAGCAAAGCGAGGCCAAAACTCCGTTGGAGAAATATGAATGAACAGGGTGATGCAATGAGGACCGTTGATCTAACTTGGATGGGCGGTCACGATTGGATCGACGGATCGCAATCGGGGAAGGCAGCGGGTGACACATTTAAGAACTTGCGATTGGCGATGCGCGATTGAGTGCCAGCCATCCGATCTGGAACGAGATCGACGGCAGAGACTCAATTGGCAGGGAGACGGACGGGGGTAAAGGAGTGGAGCGGGAGAAATAAGGGTCGTCGGATCAAAGGGAAATCGACAACAGAGATTACAATCGGAGGATAGAAATCGGGGAGTGCGGCGGGCGACACACTTTAAAGGTTGCGATTGCAAATGGTGTGGTGGTGCGATGGGCATGATAGGACTTGCGCGGACCGTCAGATCAAAGGGAAATTGACGGTGGGTATTACACCCGTGCTCCACAGACCATAACACCATCGCGTCGAAAAAATCGGGTTTGCAAAGGATTGCGCGCACACTGATCGTTCCGATTGCGATAAGCGCTCGGGGCTTAAGCGCTTGGTCTTGGGTGCAGGGCATATGGGGAAGTGGTTTAAGGGGGATGGCCGAAAGGGGCTTAGCTTATATATGTAAAATGAATGGTTTTTTGGCCTATATTTCAAATGAATTTTAAGGCTAAAAAAGGGGTAATGGTAGAGAGTAAAAGGGGGTTATTAAGCCAAACAAAGGGTATTTGTGAGGTTTAAAGGGTAAATAGGATGATTTTGAAGGGTAAGAAGGGAATTAGAAGGGGAGACAAGGGGATGAAAACAGGGGTTTAAAAGGTGTGAAATAGGGGGAAAAGAGGCTTTTTGGGCATTCTTCTTCACAAACAGAGAGGCTTCAAAACTGGGAACAACAGTGAGGATTTCCCAAAGGAAAAGGGCACAAGGAGGCTTTCAAGGATGACGTGTTTTCAGAGGAAATGCATTCCTTGAAGGCTTCGCTTGTTTGCTTCATGTTCAGAGCCTTTACGTCTTCCTCCCCTTTTAGACATGTGCTTAGTTATTCAGCCACGTGACTTAGCTTACATCGTTTCTCTCCAGCCATTATTTAAACTTTTCACCACGAGTCATGACATTCGATACTTTGCTACTCAAGGTTATCTTTAAAAATGACTAATGTTAACCATATGATCAACATTTGCTCCACCTGGGGACGGCATGTTCATCCTTGGGCGTGTTGAGAACTTCGCAGACCACCTGTTAATCTTCTGTGTGGACACCACTCTTTAGCACTTTTTATTTTTCTCTTCATGATTCATCACGACACACACATCATTCAAAAAAAGATGAAAATAGAAAACTAATGTATAGTATGATACATCAGGCTCTCTCGGCCTGAATCAGAATTGGAAGTAAGGTTTGAAGAACTGACCGTTTACAGGGGTATCGAGAAAGTCTCCCTGTAAATTTTCCAACCTGAAAGTGTTGTTGCCCCCTTGTTCCACAATTTTAAAAGGGCCGAACCAGAGTGGGTCGAATTGACCATGTTTCCCCTTTTCAGCTCTTCGAATATCCCATATAAGCACTACATCCCCAACTTGCAACTTCCTGTCCTTGGCATGCTGATAAAAAAGGTCCTTCATCTTATCTTGATATTCAGTTAGCCGCTGACTTACCTGGTTCCGTGTTTCTTCTAACTCTACCAGCTGATTGATTCTCTTGGTCACATCATTGGGTTCTTCTTGACTTTCTTGCATGAATCGGGCTACTGGTAAGGCTAACTGTATAGGGAATACTACTGCCCTCCCATATACTAATTCATATGGGGACTTCCTAGTTGCTCTCTTGCTGGTAATCCTATTGGCCCACAGAGAAAATTTCAATTGGGAATCCCAATTTTTTTGATTTTCGTTGATAGCCTTCTTCAGTGCTCTTACCAGGGTTTTATTTGAAGACTCTACCAGGCCGTTTCCTTGTGGGTAATAAGCCATAGAGTGGCCTAGTGTAATGTTATACTGCTGGCAGAAACTGACCAACTTCGCAGATTTAAAGGCCTATGCATTGTCGGTCACTATCTTGGTAGGGTAGCCAAATCTGGATATGATATTTTCCTCCATGAATTTCATTACCACAACATCGGTTACATTCCTTGCAGGTATAGCTTCCACCCACTTAGTGAAATAATCCGTGGAAGTTAATATTCACTTATGCTGACCACTTGATGGAGGATGTATTTCACTATTAAAGTCAATTCCCCATTGCTGGAATGGTTCATCCATGTGAACAGGGATCATGGTCAGAGGTGCCAACTTCTGTCTTTTAGCAAATCTTTGGCATTTCTCACAAGCTCTAACCCAGGTAAACACATCTCCAAAGAGTTTGGGCCAGAAGAAACCAGCCTTCAGGATTTTGTGAGCAGTGGCTCTCCAACTATAATGACCCCCACAGATTCCTTCATGAAATTCGGTCATTATACTCTCTACCTCATCCTCTGTGAGACATAGGAGCAAAATGCCCGAGGGGTCTTGCCAGTACAGCCGGCCATTGGCAACAACATACTTTTGTGATCTCAACCTTAGTGTTCTGTATTTAGCTTTGTCACAGATAGGAGGGAAACTGAGTGTTAGAATATATTCCACTATCTCTTTGTATCACGGGCTGATGAGGTACCTCATATGTGTCTTCTGAGTAGCTATCTCTACTCCCTATTGCTCTTCTTTCTTCTCAGACTCCTCATTTACTATCATGGATATATTTATACCCAGAGCTTGGCAGTTTGATTCGGACAAGATTTTGGCTAACCCTTGTCCCTTGATCAGTTTGGTAGGGCAGATGTCTAGCTCATACTCTTGTATTTTGGAAATCCATTTCCCTCTTTTTCCCTCGCTATCTCCTTGGATAAGAACATATTTTACAACTGCTGTAGGCACAAACGCAGTGATATGGGACTGCAAGACATACATACGAAATGCTTTAAAAGATTTCACTAGAGCATATGCCTGCTTTTCTAATATGTTATATTTCAGCTCAGCATCACGGAGCACCTAACTGAAGAAAGCGATGGGCTGCTCATACCCTTCTTCATTTTTCTGCAATAAAACTCCTGCCACTATATGAGGTGATGCAAATGAAAAGATCATGAAAGGTTTGGCATAGTCTGGTCTAGCTAGCACAGGGGCTTCAACAAAGGCATTTTTTATTCTGGAAAAGGCCTCTCGTGATTCCTGGGACCACTTTACCTCATTATTTTTCTTCAGCATGTCATTTATATGTCTAACTATCTCAGCATGGTTAGGGATAAACCTCCTCAGAAAGTTAATGCGCCCTAGGAACACCTGCACCTCCTTTTTATTTCTGGGAAGAGAAATGCCATTTATAACTTCTACTCTCTTAGGATCTATTTTTACCCCATCTTTGGTTACAATATGTCCCAAAATCTTACCCTCTTCTAATGCAAATAATGACTTCTGTGGATTGAGAGAGAGACCATACCTTCTGCACTTCTCGAAAATTCTACGCAAGTGTTCAATGTGCTCTGCATCATCTTTTGAGAACATAGTGATATCATCCAGATATACTACCATAAACTTATCTTTCTCCCCAACAAAGGCAATGTCCATGGCCCTTTGAAAAGTGGCCCCTGCGTTGATCAACCCAAAAGGCATCCTGGCATACATAAACGTACCCCAAGGAGTGGTAAAGGAAGTCTTCTTCTGATCTTCTGGTAGTACAACCACCTGATTGTAACCAGAGAATCCATCCATCATCGACATCCGAGAAGCTCCTACCACTTTCTGCAGGATGTGATCCATCTTGGGCAGGGGATAATTATCCTTCAAGGATGCTCAGTTTAAATTTCGGAAATCAACGCATAACCTTATTTCTCCATTCTTTTTCTAGACGGGGACTAGGTTTGCTACCCACTCAGAATACCTCAATGGCACAATGATTTTGGCCTTCAACAATTTCTTAATTTCCTTCTCAATGGAGGGAAGCAGCAGGGGATTTATCTATCTAAGATTCTGTTTATGTGGCTTCGCATCTCCCTTCAGCGGAATTTTATGTTGCATGATGCTGATATCGAAGGTTTTTAGGTCCTGATAAGACCATGCAAACACATCTTTGTATGACTGGAATAATTTTTGGTAGAGCTCTTTATACTCCTCTGGGACTTTCTTGGATAAATTCAAAATTTTGGGGTCAGCATCAGTACCAAGGTTCAGATCTTCTACCTGATTTTCCTCCACAATTTTGTTCGATTGCAGTGGGACATTGTTCCTATTACACAACATTTCTAAGGGCACTAGTCCTCGGGATATAACGTTGCCTTTTAGTTGCAGAACTTTATGGCCAGCCACCTTTTCTTCTCATTTATTTTCTGAAGTGTTTTCAGCCTCTTCTTCTTCACAAGCATCAATCTCCATATTGGAGAATTCACCAACTGTTTCCAAGAATATTTTCACTTGTTCCTCATCCTCAAACACTTGCCAATTTTTAATGTTACCTAGGATTGATGGCCGATAACGTACCTCAATTTCATATCTTAGGAGAGGGTTTTGAGGTGGACGGAAAGTATTGGCATCAACTGCAAGGGAGTCTGCCATCCTATTCTGCTCCTGGGGCATGAACTAAATATTAAATGCCAAGAAAAAATTCTGCACTAGGTCCCAAACTTCATTCCTATAAGCCCTTAGCCTAGGATGTTTGGTTTGACACTGATTCTTCACTTGTCTAACCACCAGTTCCGAATCCTTCAGAACCTTTAAACTCTATATGTTCATGCTCTAGGCTGTCTGTAACCCTAACAGAAGTGATTCATACTCGGCCACATTATTAGTGGCTTCATAATCTAGCTTGAAAGACAATGGGACCTATTGGCCTGTAGGATAAATCAATAATAATCCAGCCCCATTACCTTCTCTGGAGTTTTCTCCATCAAAATGGAGTGTCCAGATTCCTGCTTCACGGCTCTCTATGGACTGCTCGGTCTTGATCTGGCAGAATGATGGTTCATGAGCGTAGTCTTGATCTTCTTCCAACATCAAACATGAGAAATTTCCCTCCTCACTATAAACTGGAGAATTAACTAAGTTGTCAGCCTTAGTAACTGTCTTGACAAATCTAGTTTCCCGGTACAGCCTCCGCTCCTGGCCACCAAAAATCGGGATAGTAGCATAGGTCAAGTCCAACTTGATTGACCTACCAAATTTAGTTCCCCAGGACCTTGACAGCAACATGCCGAAGCGAGCTAGGATGTTAGCCACCACGATGTCCATCACCACAATTTTTGCTGGGATTTGGGCCATATTGACCACCAAGTCCTTGATCATACCTAGGCATTTAACTCTTTTGGAGTCAAATGAATAGAGGTCCTTGTATGGACGAGTGATTTGTAATCCTAGTTGTTCCATGACCAATAGGGGCAATAGATTATGGGAGGCTCCTGAATGTAACATACAGTTATGCAACAACATGTCATGAATTACTAAGGACACATAAAATGGGGGAGTAGAAGCATATAATTCCTTAACACGTGGGCCAAATACAACCATGGGTCTTCCTTATTGAAGGTTCATACTTTCTGGAATATGTGCTACTTCTGGGGGAAGCATAAAGGATGTGACCTAGGACTGATATGCAGGCTGCTTCAACAATTCGGTCAAGGGAACCAGGATTTTGACCTTCTCAAGCTCCTTTTGTAAACTGAAGACAGAGGAGGACTTATCTACTAACATCTCTTTTGACTCTTTGCTTTGGACAAGGGGTTTGACTTCCTTTGTGACAGAATGAACATTAGGGGGAGTAGCCACTTATGAAGAGGAAGGAATTTTATCAGCAGACTACAAAGATTCGTTAAGAGGCCTCTTACCCTTGTCTGTGGTGCTTTGAGCTGTTGTCTCCTTCTGAGCAGATCCTTCCCCATGAGGTGTGTCTTCCTCCTGATCCTGAGTGCGAGTGCTCTTCCTAGAAGATCTGAGGTCGTATCTTCTGTTAAATTATGCTTGCATGAAATCGACAAACTGCTTGTAGTAGTCATCGATCTCAGGATCTTCGGTGCTTTTATTAGCTCTTTCTTCCTCTTGTGATGGAATCTCCACTTCATCACTTTCTTGTAGGGGACATTCTACTTCATCACTATTTGAAAAAGCAAGGTATGCCTCCTCTTGCTCATAAGTGGTGTCTTCGGTGGGACCATCTACCTGACCTTCCAAGTACAGAGGGTGTGGTACCTGATCTTGTTGCTCCTTCTGTTCCCTTTGCAGTATCTACAAAGGTGGTTTTCTTTACTGAGGGTTGTAACCCCTATTTGGAGCATTCTGGAAATTCTTAGAGGATGAATTCTTGGCCTCTAGTTCAAGTTTGACCAGCTTACTTGAAAGAATATTAATCATTTTGTTCATTTCCTCAATTCTGTCATTAGCTGAGTCTCTATCTTGGCTAGAGGTAGATACTTCCTCTTTGCCCTTTCTTCTAGCATCTTGTTCTGATTTTCCCTTAGATTTACCAGTGGAGGCAAATTTTGCCTCCAACTCTAGTGCATCTATTTGAGCATCATCCAGGGTGGCAGGCTTTCTTTCTCTCAGAGAGAAATCAAATTCTGAGTCAAACGCAGCTACGAAAACAACTTTAGCAGTGGTTTGATGAGGTTTCATATCAGCAGGAAGGCTCAAATACAGTTTTTTAAACCTCTTGATGAACTCTAACACCCCTTCATTATGTATTTTATTGAGTGTGTTAAACTCAGTAAAACGATGCCCATGATCTTTCTTCTCCGCCCATTTTATGAGAAAATTATCTTCCATTCCTTCCCAAGTGGTGATGGAACGGTCTCCTAATGTATTAAACCATTTTCTGGCTTCGCCGTCAAGAGATTGCACAAATAGTCTTAAGACCACATCTAGGTGTTCCACATTAAAATTCTCTGCAAAAGAACAGAAGACCTTAAGATGTTTTTGAGCTTCAGTCTCATTTTCCCCATTGAATCGGGGTAAGATCTTTAGATAGTCCTGTGGCATATCATTCAACACTTGAGGTAATGCCAGGGGGGAATATTTATTCAACAAGAAGCTGGGAACATTGGCCATTGGAGGAAGTGGGGGGAGTGCCAGGGTTTGATGTGTAAAAGGAGGAGGAGGTGGAAGTGAAGTATGAATGATGATAGGAATGTATTGGACATCAGCTTGAGGTGTTGATGGGAACAACGGGCTGTTAATGGCAGATACTTCAGTGACTTCTTTAACCTCTTCAGCTTCAAGGGTAGGGTGAAAGGGGTAGTATGTGGTATCCCTTGACTCAGCTTCGTCTTTAATTCAGAAACCTCCCCAGGGTGGACTATCTGAGTAGTAATCGGTATCTCCCACAGTGGAGTCGGGACCTTGCACTTGGGCAACTTGAGAGGAGGAGGATGAAAAGTCTTCTAAAGAGAATTCAGGGATCTCAGTATGGACTGATGGTATTTCTCTCCAACTCCTTCTATGTAGGATCTTCTCTGGGTCAGACACAGAAGGTGTCTTTGGTTGAGACATATCTGACCTCAGGTGTGGCTTACGAGGAGCCAAGACTGCAAGTAAATTTTTCTAATAAATGAATGTGGAGTTGCCAAGGTGAGGGATCTACAACTCTCAACTCTCCATGCTCACCTATTTGAAGAGTGAATAAGGTTTTGTCGAGGCCCAGGGATTCAACTTCTCTCAACTTCGACTCCCCGGCAATGACGCCAAAAAGATGTTGTCAATCCTAGAGACAACCTTGAGTTGTGAAATACCAGTGCCTAGGACATCTTATATAGCAAGGAGAAGTATGATATAACAAGGATAATTAGCAAAACAAGGCTCTTTTTCTATTTCAGTTTTAACAGGAAAGATCAATGTAGATGGAACCAGAATATCCGTAAACTCAGCATAATGAAAGGAACACTGCAGAGGCAAGATGTGAATTCTCAATATAAATGTATCAGACAATTCAAAGGCAACTTTCTGTAAGGAGGGATGGATTCTGAAAATTCTTTAGAGAGATAAAAATCAGAAGGCATTTGCTGTGTGCAAAAAATAGAAAGAATACTAACCACTAATGAGATGAAATCCCGTAAATAGATCTAAACATGAGATGGGCTTATGATAATAAGAATCCATACATGTCTATTGCTTTTAAAAATAACATCCCATAGCACTTAATATAGAGGAAGTGTGGATGAAGTGGAAAATGAAACAACATATCATGACTGAGCCATATTTAAAGCACTAGAAAGGTTTAGCATAAGTATCAATGGTGATAAATTCATACTAGAACCAATGAGCCACTCGCAGTTCAGAGCATGATACAAGAGAAATGGAAATAGTGAAATGAACAGCTAAACTATATCATATAAGGTAGAGTTACAGAATATAAAGCACCAAGACCAGAATCCTCATTAAAGATAAAACTCCTTATCATTGAGACCCAACGGGCTCTTCACATTTGTATTAAAACTTCAACAAAAATCATACAAAATCTCCTTCACAGCAATTTATTTAGAGAATATGGGCCCCGTTTTTCTCTTTAGTTGATGCTTATATAGAAGCCTCAGAAACATCAGCGAGAAGATATTTTTGGGAAAAATATCTCCCTCGCGTGCTCGTAATCAGTTTGAGGTCTCCATAAAAAATAACCAAAATTCACGATGAGGAATAGGGGCATCTCATCATTTAGAGTTAGGCTCACGGCCGTTTTAAAAAAAAATATTAACAACAGTTTCTGACACAAAGTAAAATGCAGGAGTGGAATGTGAATTCCACTCGAAATTTAAAAGTAAAAAACTAAAACAAAAGTAAAAGGCCACTAGGGCTGAATCATGAATTAACAATGTTCACTGACGAGATGGAGTCGAGGCGGTCGCTGATACAGGTGGCAGAATGTTGGCTGAGAGGAATCAATTTGCCTCTGATGTGGCAGTGGAGGCTTTTCTGCCTGTAGATCTTTATGATTTTCTTTAATTCTGATTTAATTTGGAGGATTGGGCTTTTGATAATCAATCCTAGCCGTAATCCTTAAATTGTCTTCAATCTTCTGTTTCTGCTGTGGCAGGTATTCGACACTAATACTCTTTTAACGTGATCCTGTGTGTCTTATTGATGTGCAGCACTGCGCAGGGCTCACAAGGCATTAATGCCCCTGAAGCATCGACGAGACGTGGAGTTTTAACCCTGATAATTACTGTAACATGGTAGGAGTGGTGGGATCCCAGCATGACGGGGGGCGATTAGGTATGAACCGTCGGATCCTGAGAGATCAACGGTTGCGATCTAATCGCATCGGAGCAAAGCGAGGCTGAAACTCCGATGGAGAAATATGAATGAACAGGGCGATGCAATGAGGACCATTGATCTAACTTGGATGGGCGGTCATGATTGGATCGATGGATCGCAATCGGGGAAGGCAGCGGGTGACACATTTAAGAACTTGCGATTGGCGATGCGCGATTGAGCGCCAGCCATCCGATCTGGAATGAGATCGATGACGGAGACTCAATCGGCGGGGAGACGTATGGGGTTAAAGGAGCAGAGTGGGAGAAATAAGGGCTGTTGGATCAAAGGGAAATCGCCGACGGAGATTACAATCGGAGGATAACAATTGGGGAGTGCGATGGGCAGCACACTTTAAAGGTTGCGATTGCGATTAGTGTGGTGGTGCGATGGGAACGATAGGACTTGCGTGGACCATCGGATCAAAGGGAAATCGACGGCGGGTATTACACCTGTGCTCCACATACCATAACACCATCGTGTCGAAAAAATCGGGTTTGCAAAGGATTGCTCCCACACTGATCATTTCGATTGCGATAAGCACCCGGGGCTTAAGCGCTTGGTCCTGGGTGCAGGGCATATGGGGAAGTGGTTTAAAGGGGCTGGCTGAAAGGGGCTTAGCTTGTATATGTAAAATGAATGGTTTTTTGGTCTATATTTCAAATGCATTTTAAGGCTAAAAAAGGGGTAATAGTAGAGAGGAAAAGGGGGTTATTAAGCCAAACAAAGGGTATTTGTGAGGTTTAAAGAGGAAATAGGATGATTTTGAAGGGTAAGAAGGGAATTAGAAGGGGAGACAAGGGGATGAAAACAGGGGTTTAAAAGGTGTGAAATAGGGGGAAAAGAGGCTTTTTGGGCATTCTTCTTCACAAACAGAGAGGCTTCAAAACTGGGAACAACAGTGAGGATTTCCCAAAGGACAAGGGCACAAGGAGGCTTTCAAGGATGATGTGTTTTCAGAGGAAATGCATTCCTTGAAGGCTTCACTTGTTTGCTTCATGTTCGGAGCCTTTACGTCTTCCTTCCCTTTTGGACATGTGCTTAGTTATTCAGCCACATGACTTAGCTTAGCATCGTTTCTCTCCAGCCATTATTTAAACTTTTCACCACGAGTCATGACATTCAATACTTTTCTACTCAAGGTTATCTTTAAAAATGACTAATGCTAACCATATGATCAACAAAACATATGTACCAATTTCACCAATTTTACACACAACGCATATTCACCCACATGCATTCTTAAAATCTCAAATATGTTTTAAAATTTTCACAGAGAATATATGTACCAATTTCTAAGTTTACCCAAACCAGGCCCTGAAGAATACCATATTACCGTATCCCAAAAGATTTTATACCCAAAGTTCCTATTACTGCGCTGCCTGATACAATGCACACTATCTCCAAAGCATAAGAGGTTTGGCTCTCTTTGACAATGAAATCTACCCAAATATTAATGAAAGGCTTCCATACCCAAACCAATAACAATGGCTTCCATTATCACAACAACTCTTGATTTAGAGGGTGGGATGGGGTATATATACTAAACCATTTCAATAAGCACAACCCAACCAATAGAGCTAATCAAGTTGACACAACCCAGTAAACTACAAGGTCTTGAGCCCTTGAGAGTACCTCTTAAAGTCAGCACATGGCAATCATCGGTGTTATGGCCATTAGAATTGACCAAATTTCTGGTAGAAATGCATGGTAGCAAACCAATTTCCTTTACCATCCACAAAATCATCTCTTATTCCCCTTCTTCCTACCAGAGGGTCAGATAAACCATCTCGTCCACTCTGAACCAGAAAGTTAGCACAAGTTTGAGAAATATTTTTCTGAACCTGGGCACTATTAAGGAGGCACTATCATATTTTGATCCATTCATCGTCAGCTCTTCACCATGTAGTTTTTCAGGGCATCCTAAGCCATGACTCTGACTCCTCTGAATCAGTAATATTTAGCCCTGAAAGATCTGATCAACAGCTTTGTCCAATCAACTTAGCTCGAATTCTAGAATAGAATGGATATCACGCTGCATTCTTAGATCTTGGTTATGAGTGCAGAGGACTCTAAAGAAAGGAATTGTAATAGGATGGACCCCAAATCTCTACCTGAAGTCATCCCCTCACTAAAATTTTAATAAAAACTGACAAATTGCACGAAAATTAAACAACCTGTTAACATTTCAATTAATCCAAATATTGCTAAAAGGAAGACTACTCAACCATCCCAATTAGCCAACCAGGCTTAAAATCAATAATGGGTCTCCATGCAAATCCTTAAATACGCCCACTCTGAAAGAACCTGCAGTTTAAATTCATAGATTGCCTCTGCATATGATTCCTAGTGCAATGGGAAAATTAATCGAATCTATTACTGTTTTAATAATTCTCGCCCTGCTGAAAGTTTTGACGTGAGGTTGCAGAAGAGTCAATACCCACGCATTGAAGCCCAAACCAATAAAGCCCCAAAGCCCCAACCAGTAAAAAATGGGGTGAATGTAAATCCAATGCCCCTCCTACCCAGTAAATCGGGGGCAAATGCCATTCAAATCCACACCAAACCAGAAAATCGGGAGGTGAATCCATCCTTTAACGTTTATTCACATTTATTTTTTTGGGCTAACAGGGAATAATTAATTATTTTTAAAATAATTATAGGGCTAACTATATAAAACTATATAAAGTGGGTTTTATATAAAAAATTCGCCCCTCCAAAATCTGAAACCCCTTAAAATTCGCCTTTGGACTAAAATTCACCCCTAAAATTTTCCCTAGTCCAATGAGAGATATTTTTGGCCAATTTTTCACAGAGGTCCTTCTAGGGGTCAATGCCTAAGGGGTTAAACAAGAGAGGAATGCCCAAGTATTTAGAGGGGAGAGAGCCTATGTTGAAGCCCATGGTTCTAGCTAAGAAAGCTTGCACATGATGGGGAGTGTTGAAGAAAAAGATATTCGACTTAAGCTTATTAAGAATCATACCTGAGGCTTCCTGGAAGACTTCTAGGATGTTGTTGAGATGATAGGCTTCTTTCAGAGTTGCAACACCAAAGAGGAGGTCATCATCCACAAACTGTTGGTGAGTCATGTCAATGTTTGATCCCGATAGATGAAACCCTGATATTTGATGGGATTATTTGGACGCCTTCCCAATCCTTCGGCAAGAATAATGAACATGAAGGGGGAGAGAGGATCACCTTGACGAATTCCCCTAGAGGTTTGGAAGGTGTCTAAATGTGTACCATTAATAAGAATGGAGTAGAGATCATTGATTTTACCCATTGAATCCAATCAGTTGCAAAACTAAAAGCCCGCAGGACTTCCAGAAGATACTCCCAACTAAGGCAGTCATATGCCTTCGATAGGTCCAATTTCAATAGAATTCCATGCAGCTTGAGAGATTTTATAGAGTGGATGGTCTCATGTGCAGATACAATTCCATCCAGGATTTGAAGACCCTCCACGAACCTTGACTTCTCATGAATAATGATGCGATGGAGCAACGGCTTGAGCCTGCAAACCATAATGGTGGATAATATCTTGTAAATCACATTGGAGAGGGAGATGGGCCGAAAGTCCCCGGTCTAGTTGTTTTCTGTGATTTGGGGATGAGGGCGATGAAAATGGCATTGAGGCCAGATCAAACCTGATGAAGCTTCCGCAACTTCTCCACCAACTCCCATATGTCCTTACTGAGGAATGACCAACCAACCTTGAAAACCTCTGCAGTGAAACCATCTGGTCCCAGGGCCTTGCTTGACGACAAAGCCTTTATTAGTTCTTCAACTTCTGAGAGGGAGATATGGATGAGAAGTGCTTCATTTTGGTGGTGTGTGATCGAGGGGATGTGCTGGGTGACTTTATGCAAAGCCTCCATTCTATCATACCATTCATCCTACAACAATGAGGAGAAGGAATCATGAAGCTCTGTCTCAATGTCTTTGTTGTGGCTCATTTGTAATATCCTTTATTTTAATTTTTCAAAAATACAAGAAAATGGAAAAATATAAAAAATATATTTTAAAGTAAAATTTCTCATACTTTAACTCAAAGATGTAATGTTTTGTATAAATTTGAAGTTCAATATTTTAAGAGATTCGGGAAGGTGGGTCCTAACGCCTTAGTTAATGATCGAGCAATTTTGTGAACGGGATCCGAATATTTTCATGTCAAAAGAGAAAGGTGGCAACCTGCAGGCACATTTGACACATGGGTTAATGGGGAGCGTGCCTCCGCAGTTGACCCCATTGACTGATGGGCCGATCAAGATCTGCGGTCAGGATTAACTACGAGGGTAGGACCCCGATGAGTGCTCCATACCTTTGAGGCCTCCCACAATGACGTAATCTGCTGGTTGGTGATAACTTTTAGCCATGTCATGGTACTGTTCAATGGTCTTTTAGCGTGTCATCTCAGCATTTAATTTCTAAGCCCCGCTCTAGACTAGTTCTTCTTTTCACAAGGATAATGTTATTTCTCTGTTCTTGTCAACTTGATTTCACCTGTGTCTTCCATTATTGTTTTCCACCTTGTCGTTGTTTTCCACCCTGAGCAATATCATGGCTAAACGTTCATCCCTTTATGGCTCATCCAACCATATTCCTCTCATGAACACTGAGAGGGATATCCGAGACACTGTTTTCTCCCTAGAACACCTCCAATTTTATCAACAGGTCTGTCTGAATGACAAAGCATGTCAAATTTTCTCCGCCATGGCCAAATCAGGTGTACTGTCTGCATGTATCCCTAAAACGTATCTTTTTCCTGAGTTTGTGCACTGGTTGGTGTCTGTTATGTATCCTGGAAAGTGTTTTGTAATGAATTGTCTAGGAGAGAATGTTTTGCAAGTCTCAGCCCAATTAATTCATCAAAATTTATGTTATCCAAATTCATAATCTTACATTCAATTCACTGATGAGTCATTGGCAGTGCATTATGATATTCTTGTAGGTCAAGAATTCACTCAGTTTGCCTTCTTCCTGAGGCTAGATATGAAGCGGTTTGTACCTGACAGTAAAGAATTCTCCATAGAAGTTTTTGATGTAGAATTTCAGTCACTACTGAGGTGTATTCTAAAGATATTGGGAAAGGAAGATGAGAGCATAGTTGACAAATCAGTTCTGGGACTGTTTACATTAATGATGAAGCCAGGAGTAGTGCTGGATATTCCTTCATATTGGCAAGAAGTTGTCAATACTCAACTCATGAGTTTATCACTCACTAGGTCATTCAAGTTCCCTTATCTTATCATTTACCTCTTTTTATATCAAAATGTGGAAGAATTCTTGCATTTGGGGTTAAACATCATGGATGTAAATAAAAAGAGGCAGTCAGTAGTGTTTTGGACTGATGTAGTAAGAGAGGAATAAAATGAGGAGGGTCTATTTGATTTTGCAAATCATTTCATGTCTACTGCATATAATATTTTGAATGGGGTTTCTCCCCCATGTTTCTTGCCCAAGGCTCAAGATTTTATGCAATTGGGGACAAATTTTAAATTTGGAGATTGGTATGTTTATGAAGACTACTTAGAGATTAGACTTTATGGGGTTGGGGTAGAACCATATAGGCTTCCTACATTTGTGCCTATGAAATTATTTGCCTTAGAATTCATTAGGCAGAGTTTGATTTTTGACCAAATACATTTTGTACCTATGAAAAAGGGGGATATGTTTAAATTACATATGTCTGTGGGTCCGTTTATAGTCAACATGAGACAAGCAGCTGATGAGGTTAATATGATGTTAGATGGAATACACTTACTGTTAGGAGATAAGTGGGCTTATGAACCCCGTAAAGTAACTTCAAATAGGAGAATTGAGAATGGTTACTCAGAATTTTTTCATGAAAGCAGACCTGACATGGAGAAGCTAGCAAATAGGGGTTTTGCAAGTTCTGTTGGCTCTAATATACAGACTCCTATCATATCTTAGAAATCAAGCAAGAGGAGTAAAGAGGTAGTTGTTGATTCAAAATATGAAGAGTAGAGAGCCGAAAAGAGAATAAAACTCAATGAAGACATAACACACTAGCACATTTGGCCCAATTTCTAATGGCCAATTCGTCGCTATTACGACACATAGGCGTCGCAAAAGCAACAGTTTGAGGCGGGGAAAAATGTGGTTAGCCATTACGTCGCAATTCCAACACTTCAATAAAGCGTCGGAAGAGCGACACTTATTCCGACGTTTCTAGACTTCCGTCGCTCTTCTGACGTTCTCCAAATCATCGCTATTCCAACGTTTTGTAAGCATCAGTCTTTCGACAAGCCACAACTGTCGGTCTTCCGACGATACTGAACTGTCGCATTTTCGACGCATATAGGGTTTTCAAACAAACGTCGCAATTCCGACGTTATGTGTCAAATGTCGTAAGAACGACGAAAATGTTAGCATCGTCGCATTTCCAACGTTTTGTGCCAAACGTCGCAAGACCGACACAAATGTAAACAACGTCGCGTTTCCGACATTTGGTGCCAAACGTCGCAAGACTGAAAAATATGTTGGCATCGTCGCATTTCCGAATTTTCGTGCCAAATGTCGCAAGACCGACGAAAATGTAAGGCGTCGCACTTCTGACGTTTACGAGGCGTCGCTTTTCCGACGAAATGGTAAAACTATTAAAAAAAAAAGACGTTGCTTTTCTGACGTCTAAAGCGTCAGTCTTCCGACACTTTGATAAAAATATTTAAAAAATAAATAAATATACCCTCGACCTCTTATTTTTGGATGTTGATTCTTTTTACGGATGATGTAACTATGGTTATAACATTTGTGTTGTCCTTTGGATTTGGAGGTGATGGACCTAATTATTTTCGGTTAGTAGCTCTAATATCTTGGCCTGATAATGTTTTTAAGAGTGCTTCAAGCTCTTTCAAATCACCATCTTTATCAACCTAAAAATATAAAATGATCAAGACATAAAACATAATTGCGTAGATAATAGAAGAAGGAAGAACGAATCGTTGATTTAAATGAAATCCTCTTTCAAGGTTTTTCCTCCCTGTATGAATTACATAACTGGACTTGCTTAACTTTGATAGCTTTCTTGCTTTACTTTGAAAACAAGACCCTATCCCTGATACAATCCTGTCATCCTTGGATTTTTTGCACTTGGTTTCCATTGGGTTCTTTGGAGGTCTAGTGCATTGCACATTGTAGATATATAACCTAGTAAAAATCGTATGCAAACCATTCCATTCAAATTTTAAACATGCAAACTCTTCACAAACCTGCCACACAATCACAACTATAATAGTTGTGTATACTATATCTAATAAAACAAGTGCACAATAAAATTTCCAGTGTTTTATTGTAATTGACATAGCCTTTCAATCCATAAAAAAAAAAATTGTATGACTAGTGTATATGTTGAACACATTGGATTCATCATGTCAAAACTATGGATTGAAAAATACTCCAACTCTTGAGATTTTTTGAAAATAAAAAGAACTAGTCTTATTGTGTGCTTCAATTTCTAGGAACATTCTATTATTACCTCTGAAACTATGCATATGTGTGTATGTGACTTTCATTTTATCCTGGATAAACATGTGTAGGTTTGTATACATGTCTTATTTATGCCTCGAGGGGTATGTGATGCAGGAACATCCAAACAAATTTCATTAAAATTGGAATCTGAAGCTGTGAAAGGGGAAATGTGAACAACCATTGTAAATTGGGGCAAAATGGGTTAAAACAAAACTAAATTGATGGATTTAATAATATGCCATGTATGCATAATGAGAGATTTAGGGGTTTTTTTGAACGATTGAGGGAGATAAATCATGGATCTTAGATGATTCACGCTCTTGAAAATTCTTTATAAGCAAGGGTGTTGTGTGACAGAGATATAGAATATGAGATGCCACGATGTAATCGTAGGAGAAATTGTGGCTAAGGCTGAGATGCCTTAGACTGTAATTGTTTTTGTAAATAATTGAAATATTTGTTGTGTGTATTTGCGTGCCTGAATATCGTTTATTTACAGTTTGGTTTTATGAATTAAATTTAGTTTTACGAGTTGCTGATCGACCATCGATCACTATGAGGATCGATGGCGATCCAATGTTAATACAATATCATAGAGTGGTTTGATATTTGGGTAATGGTGGATTAGGAACTGTGAACACTGTGTATGTGTATCAAGTCAAATGACGTTGAAGTAAGGTGGAACTCACATTCTGATTAAATTCAGTGTTTCGGCATCCGCGTGTGGACAGTGTTCCGAGTCAAGTCGAGCAGCAAAAGGTTGAATGTGTCGAGCGTGGCAGAAATCATGACTGGGCAAATAGCGGATGAAACCTTGAGTCAATGGTCGCATCAGAACCGTGAGGTGGTTTGGGAACACCAAAGATGGGTTCATCGCACTGCTTATGAGAGTGGACGGTAATTTGTGGAGTCTGCACGATACACCCCAGCAGATGACATGTGGTGGTTTAAAACCACTTATTTCGCATGCCTTGTAGCCTTTAACTATCGATCTTATTTGGATGCGAATACCGTCAGATCTGGCGGAAGGTTGTGACTGCCATTCGATCGAGGAGAACAACTCTCAGGTGTTAACGTGTGTAAGCGGACCCGATAAGTTATGGGCGCGAATTAAATATTATTTGTGTTCTGGCTTACGTGTTTAGGTGGGCCAGTGGTGGTTTTGGTCGAGATTAATGACAAATCTGTTGATTTTTTTTGCTTCCGATATATATACCTAGGCCCATAACCCACAAGATCCACAAATTGAGAAATGTGCATTTTTGCTGCATCAATATGTTACCTTTTAACCTACATCATGCTCTATATTATCTCTTTGAATTCCATGCATGTGCCAAATTCTTGTTACAAACTACCTCAAAATTTGTGTTTGTGTCAGGGGGTCATTATACTTTCTTAGGATGGATGCAGTCTATATATTCTTGGGTGTCACTAGAACTTAACTACGAAAAAATAAATGAGGTAATCCTTTCCCATAGAAAAGAAGAAAATATCATTAAAATATACCCATCTATCACTAGTTGAGATCTCCCACCATCCATTCCCTTTGACAAACATCTTGTAGGCCCTCTATTTAATCATGATTTATTCTATTCAAATAAGGGACGTCATATTTTCCACATGGGTACAACCAACACTTGCATGTAATGGGAGTAAGATGGAGATTTATTTTTTTTTGGGTTTAAGTCTAACACACAAGCACAAAATATTAAAAAGAAAATAACTATTCACAATAAGACAAAAACACATTATGAAAATTAATTTTCGCTTAATGGGTGAAACACATCTATATTATGATAAGAGAAGAGCATACAAATGATAATTCCTATAGTAAAAAATGATAGATTTAAGAAAATATAGATCTAGAAAATATGATCAACAAATTCATTTGCTTTCAAATAATTAGTGAACACTTCTATAATTCTAGGATTAATTTTCTTTCAAAGAACTGACCTCATTTTTTAACACATTTGCAGTGGAGTCCGCAGAGAACACACGATGCAGAAACTCACAAACAGTGCAATATACTAATCAACAAATCCCAAATCACACATCAGAAATCTCCCAACAAGAATGAACTCCAATGCAAATGCCCCTGAAGAATGTTTGCCAACTGAGATTGCACCTCTACCCAGCAAGACCCTGAAAAGGACAGTCCTAAAAAATATGCTTCGTTATTTCTTCCTTTGGAAAGGAGAGGCAAAGACCCACGGAAAGGTCACTCTTGGTCAAACAAGCTTTGTAGGGGAGAGCCTGAAATTATTTAGAAGTCAAGAAGACTAGTTTCCTTTTTCCATTCTTATTAAAGTCCCTAAAAGATCCACCCTCATCATTCTTCTGTAGTGAAATACTCACAAAAAAAAATAAAAATTATAACATAGATGCATACAAGTTTTTAGATAACAAGCAATAAGCCCAAGATACGCCTTGTCACTGCCCACCTATCAGAAAATCATGTTGAATACGTCACCTCTGAAAAAGGATACCATTTGGAGACAATGCCACATACATTTTTGCTTCCACTGGGATTTCCTAAAGATTAAACTCCTAATAGATTATAACTGAAACAGATTAATATTATAGAAATAGATTAATACATCATTAGGGTCATTGTCCGTGTAATTTATTGCAGACTGTCAAATAACCTTTGGGAAAGTTATAAAATTCATATGAAAAGATATTAATTTACATATCAATAATTACATCATATAGATTTTAACTTGTATAGGTCTCGTGAGGAAATTTTGGCCTTAGTGAGCCTTACATAATCATGTCAATTCATGAAATAGGCCAAAATAATAGCAAGGCAGCTATAGAATTTCATATGAAACCTATGTAAACATAATACAATGAGCCATTATGTCATAGTGATATCTCTATAATTAGTTCATTACAGATCAAAGTTATGATTGTTGAAATGAAACACAACTTTGTTTCTTGAGTTTCTCAAGTTTCTTAACTTGTATGACCTGCATTACTTTGCTATGCTTGTCTCTAAACTTTCAGGGCCACATACAAAAACACCAATGTCAAAATTCTCCCACTCATTTGAAACTTTCCCAAATATATCTGCATTAAAAACCATGTAAAAGATTGTGAGATCTTGAGACCATCTTGATCAATGTAGCAATTATGAGTTTCCATGGGGATAGTCACAAGAAATTGGTTTAAATGTTACAAACCATATATGAAATAATCTCAAATTAATCAAATCAATCCCAATGCAATTAGAAAATTTATTATTTCGAAATAATCTTAATTATTTAGTTTAACATTACTGGCGTGCCAAGATTGGCCGATTTTTCCCTATTATTTCCTGATTATTGCAGATTGAATCTTTTCAAGGCCCTCACTAATTAATTTATGATTAAAAATTATTTCATCTATGTTCCTAATGGTTGTTTCCCAATGTTATTTATATTATTTATAGATATATAGATATAGATAAATATTCCTTCAAAGCTGATCTATTCAAATTTCTTATATGTTCATTTTTCCTTCTCAAGGATGGCATTTGACAAAAGTATGCCACTTTGGCAGTGCATATTCATGATTTTCTGGTTACTCAAAGTAGACAAAGTAGGGGTTCTCAGCTATGACATATCTTTAGTCAATAAAAATATAACTTATTTTCACTAACAAATAAGCCCACATATGATACATTGAAAGATGGAAAGGTTGAAACACCATTTTGAAATGTGATTAGAACTCAGGAACTGGGATATAATAAGAAATTTTAAACGCACAATACAAGAAGGTCTAGAAAGGCTCACGTTATGCAAATAAAAAATGGATGGCTACAAGATGAATTGACTTGATAGCCCATGCCAATTTAAAATTCATATCAGAAGGCAGGCTTGGAATTTGACAATCACCCCTAGATATCTAGCTAAACTTTTATGACAGTTGCAGTTATCACATTGCCATTCATAATATTCCGACGTTTTAAAAAGTCAGTCTGCAAAGAGGCCCATTTTTTCAAGATAACACTTAACCTATCTTCGAAAGTCACTGTTACCCTAAAACTATTATAAAAGTCTAAATCAAAATCAATGGGTTGAAGATCTTCGAAATTAGAGCAATTTCAAGCATAAATTGTAAATAAAAAAATAAAAGGACAGAGCCATCATGGCATCAAATTGCCCCTTCTGCAAGCCTGATTTCTCTCCTTATCTTATAATATAGGTATAGATATTGTTTACAAAGGGAAAATTTAGACAAGAATATCTTGCTCACATAAACTTCAATTCATAGGCTATCTTACCCAATTATACAAACATGGATATTGCCCCAAGTCTAACTTTGATGGAAAATCCAAGGATATCCCTTCTCTAGCATGGGAAGGAATCATCCTAGAAACCAAAACACCCACATTGTAGCACTGAATTTCAAAGTTTTAGACAGAAGACCAAATAAAAAATCAGAACTCAAGCCCGCAAAGAAAACAGGGTGCTTGAGGCAGATAATGTCTTTGGTAAGATGTTGGGGGAAGGGTTAGCTCCCTCCCTGGTGACTTATACCACGCTTGTTGATGGACTATGTAGAGCCGGTGCCATTGATCTTGCATATAAATTATTAGACAAAATGGTAAAGCAGGGCTGTTCTCCAAATGTCTACACTTACAGTGCACTGATCTATGGACTTTGTAGGGAAGGAAAACTGGAAGAGGCTGAAATGTTCATTGATAAAATGAAGGAGAAAGGCTTACAGCCTAACCAAGTAACATACACATCATTGATTGATGGCAACGTCAAATCAGGCAGGGTGGATCATGCTTTTGATCTATTAAGTAAGATGATAAATGAAGGATGCCAACCTAATTATCGAACTTATTGTGAGCTTATGAATGGTATAGTTCAAGAAAACAAGATACAAAAATAACACTTAATTCCTGACGAGGATGCAGTAGGTAGTTCAGATCTTGATAACTTGGATGAAATTCATGACCTAGATGGAATTCCACTCGAAATAAAAAATGTTCTTTCATTTAAGCTTCTTGACAAAATGAAGGAGAAGCATTGTCAGCCTACTGTAGATACTTATAGTGCCTTAATTGCAGGATTATGAAAATCAGGCAGACTCCTTGAGGCAGACCAACTGATAAAAAATATGTTAGAGAGAGGCCTCTGTCCCAATGAAGCAATTTATACAACTCTTATTAATGGGCATTATAAACAGGGAAACTGCGTCTATTTTCTGGAGCTTTTGGATAGAATGGTTGAAAATGGCTATGAATCACAACTATCTTTGTACAATTCTGTGATTCCTGGACTTTGTAAAGAAGGCAAGGTGCAAGAAGTGGAAAGGTCATTTGACAATGCATTGCAAAGTGGACATAACCCTGACGAAGGGATGTGGACAATGCTAATTGATGGCCTTCTCAAGGATAATTTCCATGGCAAGTTATGAATAAAAACGATTAGTTGTATGTCGTTGTTCTTTTTTGCAAAGAGTGAACTGTAAGTGAGTTTATTTGTGACTGATTTGCTTGCAGAGAGGGGCAATGTTCATGGGATTAATTTGATTTACTCTCACAAAAGGAGTATTCTTTGTGCTAAATCCAGCAAAGAAGGCACCGCTCCTAAGCCTAATTTGCATGTGACAGGGACGATGCCTTTAAGGCTAACTATTGCCTTGTTTTTGTGCCTAATGTGGTATTGTTTGGCAAATACATAATGTAAAATAGGTGTTTTTAAACATTGAGTGCTGTTGACAGAGACAACAATATGAACCAACATTCAAATACAATATTACCAGTTTTTATAACATGAAGATATCCATATTTTGATGCACATCAAGTTATGTATGGATGACATGAAATCAGGTTTGATTGTGAAGATTGTGCAACATAATCTCTTTTCACCTAAGTTTTGGACCAACACAAAGGAAAGGAATGAATATTAACAGATGCTAGCATTGCACGACTGTTTTCCAGTATATGGGTGTTGTTGTTTGTGTTAAATTCTGAACCTAGCACCTGGAAATTAATTCCTAGTAGATTTATAACTGATATACTGAACAAAATCACAACACTAGGTTCAGAATTTCACACATCGACAACCTGAACAAAACTACCAATTGGAGACATGGATGGATGATTGCTGGGGAGCTGGGCTTAGAAGCAACTTTTCATGAATCATGGAATGCATATGTAAATGCTCTGAATGCTCGTCAAATTTGATTAACTGACAGAGAGGACAAGCTTCTTTGGAGTTCCTCTCCTTTTGGTGAACATGTCCCCAAGCTTGGATACATCACAGTGATTGCAGTTTGAGTCCCTACAAAGTTAAAGTGGTGGAGGAAAATGATTTGGAAATCTAAGTACCCAGCCAAGGCAAAAAATTTTATGTGGTGCCAAAAGAAAGATTTCAACCTTGGATGTGCTTTAAAGAAGGTATGTGATTGGGCCTGGTTGATGCCCCTTGTACAAAAACAGTGAGGAAATGATCATTCACATTTTCCAAGAATGCCCTTTCATCAAACGAATCTGGGCAATATGTCGAGTGACTGTAGGCCAGCTAAGATAGTGGGAAGGATCAGCTATCGAAGAAACTTGGAGAAGGTGGTTTGCATTATCAAAACCAAAGAAACCTAAATGGCATTGCATTATCATTGGATAAACAAATAAAATTAACGAAAAGCACTGCATATTTAGGGCAATCCATTACAACAATAAATCTTTCAGTGGGACTATTGAATGCATACATGGATTACCTTGTCCAGGGAATTTGACTGCATGTTCTTTAGATTTCACCACTTTTCCTTAACTTTTACTTCTCCAAATCCCACTGCTTGGGGCTGAATGAAGGGCCTTTGAATCCGCGGGGTAGGTATTGATGTCTGTATACAAGGCACAATACTATTATGATAATTGTTGTTGATCATCGGACCAAAGGCAATCAGGATCCAATGTATCAGAGCAGATTCTTTCTGTAGAAGGAAATAAATCACCGGACTTCAACCAAATGTATTAGAGCAGACCTGCAACACACACTCGAGATCAATTTCTTTACTTACCGCATCCTTCCTCCAAACCTGCGACAATATGGCTGCATCCTTCCTCCAAACCTGCAATAGTATGGTTGCATCCTTCCTAAAAAATCGACGACAGTATGGCCGCATCCTCCCTCTTTCCCTGGAAAAACCATGCAACCGGAGGGAAATGAACGAGGGAAATTAAAACTTTTGATATTTGAAAATTTTTGACATTTTGAAGAGGGAAATGAACGAGGGAAATTAAAACTTTTGATATTTGAAATTTTTTTACATTTTGAAATGAAATACGTGTGTTTTTTAAGGCCACTGAAATTCCATTAAATAAAATATGTGAGACTTTTCTTGGGGTTAATAAGGGGTTTGGGTAAATAAGTGGTATTTTCGATTATAAATAATTATTAATGAGATTAGATCTAAGACATTTATTTAAATTATTAATTATATAAAATTGTTGAATTTTTATTTCATAAACTAGAGATTTTGGTTGATTTTTTAATCTAATTATGTGATATTAAAGATGAATTATGGTAACTTAAAAATAAATTTTATGTGGTTAAAAGGGAAGTAGTAATGTTATGGTATGAATGATTATTTTCAATGAAATTTTTGGTTTAGTAAGGATAACTCATCTATGGACATTTTCCATGATTTTTAAGACGGAGTCAATATAAGAAAGGTGATACTTAAAGGGCTCCCACATGCTTTATAAATTTTATATTTATTGGTTTATAAACAAACATTAGAGGTGGAAAAATATCCTAAGCTCTAGAGCTAAGTTTGATCCAACTTAGCTATATCTTGAACAACAAATTGTTGTTAACATCAAGGATATGATAGAAATTTGGTGGGTTGTAGGGTAGTCTTGTCATGAAATAAATGTAATGTAGTTACTGGGTAGGTAGGGGGAACCATTTTGGTGGAACTTGGCCATAAATGGGACATCTATCCATGCATATTTTTTTAAGAACAAATACACCTAGTGGATTATCATTGTTCGGGAATCACTTTAGGATCTAGGCTACTGTGCACACACTAACTAAAGGGATATTAGTGAAACCCACAAAAGTATTATAGGTGCTTTTATATAAATAGGTGTTCTTGTGTTCTCATTGCTTAGTTATGGGCAAATGACAATAAAGTAAGAGAAGTTATAGGTGATTTTATAGAAATAGGTGTTCTTGTGCTCTCATTGGTTAGGTATGGGCAAATGACAATAAAGTAAGAGAAGGATTTGACTACTGGAAAATTAGAGGAATGATTCCACACAAAACCAAGCGTGGTGCTGCAGCACTTTCTAGGCTAAGGGATTTTTAAGGGGTTCCCCCACCATATGACTGGAATAAGAGAATGGTCATTCCATATGCTCTGAAAGTGTTGAGGCTTCAGCCAGGTCACAAGTATTGTCTGCTAGGAAGGCTTTCCAAAGAAGTTGGCTGGCATCACTATGACACTATTACGGAATTAGAAGGGAAGAGAAAGGCAAAGGCTCAGGTATCGTATGAGAGAAGGAAGCAATTGGAAAAATTGAGATCAAAAGTAGTGGAGTTAGCCGAAAAGCAGCTTGCCCCAGAGATGGATAAGATAAAACTTTACAACATATTGGTCAATTTCCTTGACCCTTTATTGGTTATTCAGAAGGAGTATGAATACACCACCGCTAATATCAAGGTAACCCCTAGCAGATCAAGGGATACAAGTTGTATTTTTCATCTGAATATCAACATACCACAACCATGGTTACAACTAGGATATGTTTTTGAGGAGGAAAAATCTCGTCGAGATCAATATCAAGAATCCATTGCAAAAAAAAAGTACAACTTGTGGTGATTCCAGATGAGCATATATGAATAGCTACAATAGATGTCGAATGTGGAAATTATGGAGGAAAAAGATTAAATTCATCTTCCTTTTGCATTCGAGTGAGAGGAAAATCAATCATCAATGAAAATTCAAAACTTTCAAGCTGAGAAATATCAGCAAAATTGGGGGCAGAGTTTGGGGAACCTTCGTAAGTGAATGGGGCCTATGTGATATGGCTATGAGTTATCTACCCCCACACAATCCAATATGCAAACAGTAAACATTGTAGGCATAAGGTTAATTAACCCCACAAATAGGGATTACATAGGTTTTGTTCCCACGCCACATGCTCATGAACTGAAATATCTCTTTACTGTCAATATGTGCATACGCAACAACAAGACATATATTCAATTTTACTGGTTGGGTGGCTCTAAGAACCATGCCCTAATGCGTTTGGGTGGGCGCCCTCAACCGAAATGACCCGACCCGAATAGGTTTGGGCGGGCGCCCTCAAACGAAACGACACGGCGCGCCTGACCAAACGAAGGCACAAGAGAGAATTTCACTATGGCTTGTGTAATGGTACACTCATATCAATGCTAAGCTTAACCAACCATAAAAGATCAAATATTATATAAACATTAGCAATCAAACTGTGTTTCTACTTAAGGTTTATAAGATACACATGTTAGCATAGAGCTAGTAAGGCTGTGTACTTATTACTATGATTCCAGTCAGTGTTAATAAGGTATGAAGTGAATAGGGAAGTAGAGATCATTATGTCATAACAAGGAGCTTAGCTTGAATATGGAGTTCCTGGACACTATAATGTAAGACTTGTATTAAGGATTTCATGTTATACGAATCTGTGTTATTCCATTACGTGTAGTTACATCAAGAAAAGCTTGGTCACTGACTCAACGGACTTGATTCATTAGTACTAATAGCATAGTGAAATCAATAAGCTTATAGATTCAATAGAGCTTACTACTAGCTTAAGTAAGGTGATATAGTGATAGTTACTAAGCTTAAGATGGGCATCATAGGTATGATACGGTCTCTTATATATACCAATATGCTTTTAGTTCCATATAACTATTATCATTGTGACTAATACATGGGAATCATAGAAGAGAGATAAGGGTGAATACATTACTGCGCTTAATCTAATCCAACTCTTTCCACTAATCAAAGCTGGAAAGAGCGTATTCAATGATATCGAGCTAGAACAGGAACAAGCATATCTCAGTATTGAGCTTATATTACACCTATGTCCACATTATATATTGAAATACAAGATGATTTATTAGGTAGAATATTGTATGCTATTACTCTATCCTTAACCTGTATGATGAATATGGAAATTGTAGTATACACTAGGGTAACACTGAAACATATTTTTTATAAAATACCAAATGAGATAATGTAAATTAGGGAAACACTATCCTCGTATAAACTATACAAGCTTATGGATCTAGATATGATCTAAGCCTATACTACGATATGCATATTTTTTATCACTTTATTATGATATATTGATTGGCCTAGGATTAAGAGACATTTCAACATCCCAGAGCACTGGACAATATACCATTGGCTTGGCACCTTGGTACAAGGGTTTTAAGGGTACAATTGAATGAAAAACTATAAAGGATAATTGTGTGTCTTACACGATTAGTGGCATCATAGAGGAAATTAATGAGACAACATTAAGAATTATAGAGTTGCCTATTCGCAAGTGGACTCGGGATTACAAGGAATTTCTGGAAGCATTGATGACTGGGAATGATAAGATTAAAGAACCATTCATAAGGGACTATAAGGAATACAATATTGATACCAGGGTCCATTTAGAGGTGTCATTGTCTGAAGAGAATATGAAGATTTCACTTCAAGAGGGCCTTTTAAGGAAATTCAAACTGACTACTACAATCAGTACAAGTAACATGCATCTTTTTGGCTCAAAGGGAATCAATCATAAATATGAGACCCCTAAGAAAGTTTTGGAGCACTTCTATCATATCCATCTTGAATTATATGAAAAGAGAAAGAAAGTCCAATTGGACAACCTTAAGCTTTATTTGCTGAAATTGGACAATAAAGTCAGATTCATCCTGGGAGTGGTAAATGGAGAAAACATAGTGAACAACAGGAAACATGCAGAGTTGCTTACAATCAAATAGATGAAAAAACACATACAAAAAACCTAGATAATAATCATGAACAAGATTAATATTGAATTATGAATTGTAAAGGAATTTACAAAATGTGACACTACGAACCTGGTCAAGGGCACAAGAAAAAATATCCTGGACATGACCCTGGTTGACAAGTTGTATTTCTCATGATGCAAGAGGATTTGTACCTGTGCTGCCAAGTCATTCAAAATCCATAATTATCTATACAATAAATAAAAGTAATGGATGTAGTATTTTTTACTCTAAGATGCAATCTTATGATAATGTTAAAACATATGTTGAAAATGTCAAAACATACCTGAATAAGCTCCTCTTCGTTTCAAGAACAATTTAGTGGAGGCGCCTGAACTTGGAACAAGCCTCCCATGATCTGAAAGAGTAGCAAATAAGTCAAAAACGACTTTTTTTTTGCTATGTTGGATTGAGAGAGGTTTGCTTCAAGATTAAATCACTCCAATAAATTATTCTCTATTAAACAGGGCCAACCACGTTAAGGTGGAAGCTCTTATGGCCCTTCCCCCCCCACATCACTCTCAATTCCCCAATACCTAATCTATATTTCATTTTTTACTTTCATGAGCAAAAAAAAAAAAAAAAAAAAAAAAAAAAAAAAAAAAAAAAATGCAACAAAAGGTACGCAAGGAAACATTGAAATTAGTGCTTGACATAAAAATAGTATGATAAATGAGTTTTTTATATAACACAAAAAACGTTCCAAGTATGGTAACATTTGTCTTATAATAACACACTATTTTACATTATCGAATTTTCTTTTTCTTCTTCCTACTTATAAAGATCCTAACTACATCATCAACATCATCGTGCTCTACTCCTGTTTCGTGTCTTTCCTGCACTGTTGACCTTGCGTAGTCACGATGTCTGGTCTCATCCAGTGATAGGCATCGCCTACAAAAACAGATAATATTAAATTTTAATTGTCAGTTTTTAAATATCATTGAACTAGTTCGGTAATATTAATAAAAAAAAATTGCAATGAGATTATTTACCTAGTCCACCGGTTGTCACCGTTGGGACCGTTGCCCTGTCTTCCTCTCTGGTGGTAAGATCCTCAAGTACAAAATTCTCTGTCATTTAAACAAAAAACATTATAAGGACAACCATCAAGGTATAATTAGAAAAAATTATAAGTGGAAATTAATTACCGTCATGGTCCTCGCTGGTAGTAGCATTGTCGGCCTGGTCCCCCCTACAATGATCATGTTGCACGTTAGGAACATGTTCTTCTGGAAATATTTCGCTCTCAACGCACTGATCTACAACTGGGTTATTTGGCTCATTGAAAGTGTTGCTCCCTTGATTTAAACAACCTTGTTAGACATTAAATTTATGGATGAAAACAAACATACTGAAAGGTTAACGTTTTACCTTATCAGGGATTCTGGATCTTGGGACCTGTCCCAAGCTTCTACGATATTCAACTACGGCTTCATAGCCAGAATGGAAAGTGATCTTTTTATCCTCCTCTGTAGTTTTCGTTCTAAATTCATCACCCTACATTACATATGATTGTGTATTTTTAATGTTATTTGATGGGATTAAAAAACATTGGAAGGCGATACAATTAATTTTAAGATGTTTAGCTACTTACAATTCTTGCAGCTAATTTCAAGTAGCTGCCCTGGCCTAGCTTGTGATGGCCCTTTTTTTCAATCCTAGCTTTGGTTTCCTTCGAGGTGTTAAGAAACCTATCATCAAAATATTGAAGTCAGATATGACGTAGCACACTTTTATTTTAAACATAGAGAAAATTAAAGCTATTGAATTAAAGTTGCAATTTACCTTGCGGGTCTAGTTGGCATTTTTCCTTATTTCTTTGCCCTTTTCTCTTTTCCTTCATGGATGAGTGCTCGCCACTCACTCTCTGGAACTGTGAGAGGATGCTCGTATCTAGGGTTAAATTTCAATTTCATCCTATACGTGTCCCTGGTATATTTCAAATATTTCTCGGCTACCCGAGCCACCGTTGTTCTGTCAAATGTGCCCACCCCAAAAAGGGCTTCTAGATAATCTAGAAGTTATTTTTTCAAGTTGGAATTCTGGGAATTCCACCTTGTGTGTATGGTTGGGCCAAAAATTACCAATGCATCGCTCTCAAAAAACCTGTAGAACTCATTGTTTCCTACGCAAAAAAAAAGATATTATCATTAATTTAAAAAGAAAAATCACGATAAAATATTTTTTAGATAGAGTACATGAAATAGTTAAAATATTAAAACTTACCTAGGAGTTGTAAGTGATTTATAGGGACACCTTCATCGTTCACCAACAACATGCCATTACTGGTCCCTGTGGAGCTGACACATGTAGCTCCAGGAAACACAATAATATAGTTGGCCATATCAGCCTCATCACTGCCAATAGGTTTAGTGGTTGGTTGGGTGTCTTCTTGGGTAGGATGCATTTATCGGCTACCAACTAAAGGCATAGAAGGTGTACGAGAGGGTGGCTCACCAATATCTTGCCCTTGTGTCCCACTACCACCAACACCAGGTGTAGCAGGTGTTAGATAATGCTACATACAAAAGAATGCTTTTGTTAGTCTAGTTAATGTAAAAATTAAAAATCAAACTATCACAATTCATCTCATGCAGAAAAAAAAAAATATGCTTTTTATTTTTTATTATTACCTTATATGTTTCTAGCTGGGTCATAATTTGTGTTATCCTCATTGTTATTTCAGGTGTTTGAGGCAAAGCGTCTACCAAATGCTCAAATTCCAACGTTGCTTTTCGCGCCTTTTTTCGCAGCAACAACAATGGACATGGGGATGAAGAAAGCTCTTCCTCGTAGAGGGAATCACGAAGCATACCATGGCTAGGTGTCTGCATATTTGAACAAAATTAATATTATTTCAATTATGTAAATAAATAAAATACCTGAAGATAGAGCAATGCTGGCACTTTACATGTTCTTCCGCTAGCCCCTTTCCGCGATCATCCTGTCTCGGGGTTGTTCCTGTACTGCCCAGATCAGTCTGCCACATTGCAATAAAATTAGAAATTTAAAAACTTCAAAACAATATCTAACTTGAAAACACAAAATGAAAAATGATAAGTCTAATAATTCCTTGACTGAGATTGCCTGAGTTGTTGTACCTATGCACAATGAGATTGCAGAGAGAATTACTATCACATGTTGACAACTGTAGGATCACTATGTTTTTTCACTGTAATTTGTATCATTGTGTCAATTCAATGCGTACATGAGGTATGTTTTCAAATGGAAAGCACTCTAACCATTGACAAGGTAAATTCATATAGGGTTTTTTTATGACAAGAACAACACCTAATCTTTATATGAAACAAAGTCATTTCACAACACCAAGTTAGAGACTATTTAAAACTTATGTTCACACCTTTATTGGTTTATTTTAGTTCTGTTTATGCCAACTCTTATCTTAATTACTTGACCTTAAAACTATAACAATATGTAATCAAATAAAACCTTTGTCAAGGTCTTGTCAATTTATAGTTCTAGAATCACCTTTGAAAAATATGCCTCCCTTTTAGTCTAGGCTAATGGTGTAATTACCTTAGTGATCCATTAGTTGATTGATATCCCTATTAATGTGATACATATAGAATAGTTACAACCACATACATAGTCTCCCTGTTTCAGTTCTGTGAGGGCCAGAACTGCCTCTAGTTGCAATTTTTGTACAAAAATTTTCCTAGATAATTCTGTTGTGTTGCAACAAAGCCAAATTTCAACGTAATCTCACTGTCTTCTAGCCAATGCCCCACTAAAATGTCCTAAAATTAAAACTGCCAAAAATTACCATTTTTACCTCCTCTTTCCAAATCACTTTTTCCGACGTTTCCAAACAACTGTCGCTCTTCTAATAGGTACCTATGCATAATGAGATTGCAGCGAGAATTACTATCACATGTTGAAAACTGTAGGATCACTATGTTTTTTCACTGTAATTTGTATCATTGTGTCATTTCAACGCATACATGAGGTATTTTGTCAAATGGAAAGCACTCTAACCGTTGACAAGGTAAATTCATATAGGGTTATTTTATGACAAGAACAACACCTAATCTTTATATGAAACAAAGTCATTTCACAACCACAAGTTAGAGACTATTTCAAACTTATGTTCACACCTTTCTTGGTTTATTGCAGTTCTGTTTATGCCAAATCTTAGCTTAATTACTTGACCTTAAAACTATAACAATGTCTATGTAATCAAATAAAACCTTTGTCAAGGTCTTGTCAATATATAGTTCTAGAATCACCTTTGAAAAATATGCCCCCTTTTTAGTCTAGGCTAATGGTGTAATTACCTTAGTGATCCATTAGTTGATTGATATCCCTATTAAAGTGATACATATAGAACAGTTACAACCACATACAGAGTCTCCCTGTTTCAGTTCTGTAAGGGCCAGAACTGCCTCTAGTTGCAATTTTTGTACAAAAATTTTCCTAGATAATTTTGTAGTGTTGCAACAAAGCCACATTTCAACGTAATCTCACTGTCTACCAGCTAATTCCCCACTAAAATGTAAAATTAAAGCACCAAAAGTACATTTTACCTCTCCTCCAAAATGCTTGTGAAATTATCCTAAATAGAAAAATTTATCATATGCTAATTAACATAACCAAAAGAAATGAGATGGTTTCATGAGTGCTTGAGTCACCATTTGCACATCCAATGTTACTGATAGAAGTAAACTTCTAAATTTTATTTGCTACAACCAATGATTTAATTTTATAGCATTCATCTCACCTTGATAGGTCTTGGTGTCTAGGCATCCATTTTAAATAGATACTAGTGATATATGTTATTAGAACCTAGTCTCTCTCTCTCTTTCTTATTTATCCAGAGACAACCATCATCTATATTATAGACAATGAGCCCTCAAAGGATCTTGTTCTCTAGCATTGGAATTAATATTTCTATAGTCCCGAAGATGTTAAATTCTTATGCCTCCACTGTTTCAATCTCTCTTCTGAGTCATTCCTTTGACTATCATTGTACTTTGTCATTTCTAGGATTTGAGATTGTTTCCTTGTCTAACTTGTTCCCATCTTTGGATCTTGCAATATTCGACTGAATCCTTAATATACATTAGAATATCTAATAGTTTCACTAGAAAAGATTTGGCGTAATTTCAAATCGCCCTTCGTCGCTATTCGACACATAGTCGTCGCAAAACGGTAGTTAAGAATGAATCAACGTGGTTATCATCGTCGCAATTCGTAGCAACGAAGTCGCACTACTAACACTTTTCGAGTCACTTCAAAAAGCGTCGGCTCTTCGACGTTTCCAAAACTCCATCGCGCTTCGACGTTGTAAACTATCACAATTCGACGAAATGTGGTCGACGTTTCGAACGTCGCTCTTAAACGTTGTAAGCGCCATGGTCGACGAAATGTGGTCAACGTTTTGAACGTATTGGCCTCTTAAAACAATTGTAGCCCCCGTAAATGAAACCGACGAAATGTGGTCCGACGTTTTGAACGTCGCTCTTCCAACATTTTTATACTGTCGCTCTTCCGACGTTTTTAAGTTGTCGCAATTCGGCATAGTACAAAAGTGTCACAAGATGACTTACATTGCAAGTTTTGCAAGGCAGAGCGGCATCCCGAAGCATCCTGGCGACGCATTCCCGAAAGCGTCGCCAATCACAGGCCCTAAGGAAAAGAGCGGCTCACAAGACCGACAGAAATCGTTCAAGACATCGGAAGACCGACACTTACAAAGTGTCGGTATACCGACAGAGGGTTCAATTTAAAAAAAAAAAAATGAAACTTTAAAACAGGACAGTAAATCTTCAATATTTGTTATGAATTGTGGGCGTTCCAATGGCCAGTGAAATGTGTATAATAAACCACCCAAAATGACGAGACCCATAACAAATCCTTTAAACATGGATGCGCAAACATAAACGGGTTTAAAATGACGAGGGCAACATTTTTTTCCAATTGTTATGAACATAATTAAATAGTGAAATATTAATATAATAAACCACCCCGCAGCGATTCGACTATAAACAATAATTTTTTTTTCACAGGAGAAAAAACGTTGTTTTGAATATATTATATGAAGTAAAATAGTCCATGAAGTCATTACATTTTCACATCTGAAGATTGGAACTCAAATATCCATCCAGAAAAGTGGAAGTCCCACCCTAGACAATGGTAGAAAAATACCCCATGTCACATACAGGGACATGATATAAAACCCAGTAACGGTCCACATGGAGATTATCGATAATCTGAGAAAGCATCCAAATATGTACGAGGCATCTATAAGAAAGTGAAATAGCAGTATGTATAATAGTAAAGCAACAGATAGAGTACCGACGTCCATTGTTCCAAATACAAATTAAAGTACCCAAAATCCTTGAACAGAGAAAAACACTAATCATGTGAGAAGTGTGATATGTCCAAATATAAAAAAGGCCATCGAGACCATATCAATAAGCTTGACAAAATAGACAAGCATCGCTAGTTTGGAAAGCGAGTGATAACACAGTCAACACATAAAATAGTATCATAAAGCGGATATAGAGTGTGTGCGAACATGTCACTTTGTGAATATATGCCTCACACGAGAAAAACATCCATGATAGAAAAAATATGTATAAACCCGAGACGTTATGTTCTAGTTCGCTTATTGATAAAATGTCTATGACAGACTCGCTTGTAAGATCGAGGCTGCGCTTGATTCAAAATTGGTAACCATCTGTTGCATCCAAGATGTAAGGTTCAGGCTCGCTTGTTTCCATTAGTAGCCCGCTACAGCATCCACCCTGTTCATAGCAAAAAGGTTCTTGTAGATATACATAGAAAGAGTATAATACGTAGACCATATAAACATGGCTCTGTATTTCAAAAAATAGGTTTAAAATAGAAACAGGGCAACATTTTTTTTTTCCAATTGTTATGAACATAATTCGACCATGAAATATTAATATAATAAACCACCCTGCAGCGCTTCGACTATAAAAAATCATATAAACATGGCTCTGTATTTCAAAAAACAGGTTTAAAATAGAAACAGGGCAACATTTTTTTTTCCAATTGTTATGAACATAATTCGACTGTGAAATATTAATATAATAAACCACCCCACAGTGCTTCGACTATAAACAATCATATAAACATGGCTCTGTATTTCAAAAAACAAGTTTAAAATAGAAACAGGGCAACATTTTTTTTTCTAAGTAAAGTTAATCTATTAATAGTGGGAATAAAATTACAGCATGACCGAAGTCAAAAACATTGCCCAGACTTATGGCAAATTTGTCATCAAAAAATCAAAAAAGAAGACTTCCCTCATACGGGGAAACCAGTCTTGAACGTTTACAGAATTCAAAAATATTACAGAGGTCCAGCACATTAATATAATCTAAAACATGCCCAATTAAGTGGGCCGCGAATTAAGAAAACCAAATTAACCAAACTACTCCTCCGGTGGTTCCTCGAAGATTCGGCACCATCCTTCGGAAGGTCCAGGATCACCAGGTGCTATCTCCACATTCACGCCACCGCTCCCCTCCTGAAGGCTCGAATGCTGGCCGACTTTTTCTGAGCTCAGACCCACCGGATGGGTGCATTGTTCCTCCACTTGGGCCTCCTCACGGAAAACCACGGTGATTGAAGTTGTGATTCATGGGCGGTTCAGAGAGAAATTAAAGGAAAAAATCGTAGTGCGCGTCGTGGGAGAAGGTGAAGAGGTGGGGAAATGAGGAGCAGGGGAGCCCATACGGTGGCCAGATCTTAGAACCCGACCTCGCCCACTTCTAGTGTTTGGATAGCGACTTGCGTAATAATCACTGGACTGGCTGGAAGACGACTCAGTTGAGGGGCTGGAGGTAGCGCGCAGGGGTTAACCTATAGTGCTCCCCCTGCGGCAATGCATCCTTTGACGTAGGTGAGGCATGGGTGCAGTCTCAACAGTGGGCACAAGATGAGACAGAGAAGCAGGATTCCAAGAAACTGAGGAAGAAAAACACATACCAGACCGAGAGAAATGCATATTTGCACCAAGGTCTAAGCAGCAGTTCAACTGGCCACTTCTCCTTCTCGTCACAGTGAGCAGGTATTGTAACCCAGCAACCGGAGAGCATCTGCAAGTCAAAGGTTGCGGCTCGTCTGAAAAAACATAGCGAAACGCCATTTTATCGACTCGACTACAATGGCATCGAAGAACGCCCGTCATAATTAATCTCTCATTGATGAAAGCCGAAGGCCGGATCATATTGGAGCATGCAGAATCACTAACAGGAGTGGAGGTCCGATCTTGAATAGCGTTAAAACTTAATGCGATTTGATGTGAAAACCTTGGAACTTAAATATCGGCTGATTGAACAGCGTTAAAACTTAATGCGATTGATATTAAATCGCCACATCCATGTCCCATCGCCTTAAACACCATCAAATGCACCCGCATCTGGGAATAGGGCAACTTTTGATTGAGGAAACGTGGCAGAAATTGATTGGAGCGGATCTTTGTTTGGGCCGCTCACGCAGTGGAAATCCGGACCTGAAAAATATTATGGAGAATTTGATAAGAAATTCACGTCACAACTCTCTCTCCATACACCAGCCCAAATTCGAACCCGAAAAATATTAGGGTGGAATTCATTTGGTTTTCACGTCACAAAATTGGCCGACGTCAGCAGGCTATTTTGGAACGCAAATTTGGTTTGAATTATGGTTTATCGCCGTTTGAAGTCCGGCGGGCTCCACGACTAAAGGGTTCGCTTGAAGTTTTGACAAAGGTTTTGTTATATATTTTATTTTATATAACGCGCGGCGGAATAGTTTTATTGTTTGTTAAGGTCCCACACTGGTTTTGGTAATATTTTGTTTTAAATGTGACGTATATATGTTCTATATATATATTTCATATATATATTAAAACATTTATAAATTGTGGACCCTAGGAGCATTTTAATAGATTTGTTATTTGCATAGTTTTGTTATGTTTTTAATATATGCATTGCATATAAAAGAAAAGGGTTGTGAGCCTGTTTCAGAATGTAGTTGTAAAGTTTATTACTAGCAATTGCACCAGGAGGTGCAAGGGAACGCCGAAAGGAGGCAATAACATTACTTGAGCTCGCATTAGTGAGGCTCATTGACCTATTTGAGTAGAAGGATACAGAAATGGTTTTCAATCCCTCTCAAGCCTCTAGAAATGGAATTGATATTGGTTGCCACAAACTGAAGCTTGTGTTGATTAACATCACTAAAGTTTGAGGCATGATAAACCAGGATACCCAATATTAGTGCTAAAATTCAAATCGGGGATTATTGTTAATATAAAGAAAATCAATTTCCCGATTTTGATAAATCAACACTAATATCTGCACATAAGGCTGCTTTAGGACTCTCGAGGGGATATGAAACTCGGCATGTAGAGTAATTTCATTATGCAAAAATTCAACGCATGCCATGTTCACTGGACAAATAAAATATGGAACACTACACAATTAGAAAATGACATTGCAATAGCAAGTCAACAGAAGATCAACACATGCGAGGACAGGTGGGTGACACTGTTCAAGATTATGTCAGTGATGACGAATCGGAACAGTGTCCTGAACATAAACCCAAAAATTTTCCATTTCCTTTTAAGAAACCAACAAAAATTATGCAACACCTATACAATTGGGTAGGGATAGAATAATGTGAAAGAAATATTAAGGGAAACTCTAAATTTCCATATACACTATTCAAATAAGGAGATACTTCAAAAAAATAAATTATGAAAGCAATAACAAGAAAGCCATTCAAAAACTGTCAAATTTGGAATTTTAGAAAGAATGCCCTCAATTGAAAATTCAGATATAATCCATCTACAACTTTAGACTTCCAATATAACAAAAAAAATATCTTAAGCATATCCAAATTTAAATATATTTAAATATGTATCAGGTGGGAAACCTAAAACAACTCTAAACTTGGTCTGTAACCTAAACTTCTTCCACAACGGGTTCAAGTGACTCCCAAATTCAAATGCAGGATTCTACAAGATCACGGTAGTGCTTGGCATATTTTCTCTGTGCAAGGAAAATAAAACAATAGAACATTTTCTTTGAACCATTCTTGAGCAACATGCTGAAAATATGCCTTCCACATGTTTGTATCATAGTCTCAAAGATGTAAATATTGTCAAAACCACTGTAATGGTCTTGTAGGCAAAAAAGAAATGGGCCATTCTCTTTAAACCACGCCTGACTGAGAAAAATGCTGAAAAGGTACCTTCCTCAGGTCTGTATCTGTCTCTCAAAAAAATTAATATGATCAAAAGCACAACCACTGTCTTCTATATCCCCAGAAACCTAGAAAGAAACTGATATCTGCCAAGGAATGAACCGTCATTAGCTAACCCAGAAGAGTGCCACAACTTACACATTAATTATTAGGATAACAACTTGTTTGAGGGCCAATCAACAAATATGATAGCACCATTGCTTCGCTGTGAAATCACGGTAAAGATGTAAGAGGGTTACATGAGTATTGGTTGACACCTAAAAGGCATTATACATGTGTAACAGGAGAACAAAAAACATACAACGAAAAAGAAAGGCAGAACAAAAACTAAGAATGCATTTTCAACTTTTTTTTGTGTTGTTTTATAACAATGACGAATGGATTTGAATTTTATGAAAATAAGAGCAAAGAAGGAAATATTAAGGAGAAGATAAAAGAATGTGACAAAAAATGAAAGATTTAGGTTGATCAAACCTGATCACCCACCTTGGATACACTACATAAGAGAGAGAGAGGCAAGCAAAAGGATCTCCTAAATGAGACAGTAGAAATAGGAACAAAAGAACTCAACGAGGATGACATGAGCTAAGTAGATATAAACAATAATATGTTTCCATCCTCAAATAAAATACAAGTTCTGCTTATTAAAGCATATCTTGAAGATGAGTATTTATAATGAGATCTCCATGCCGAAAAATCCACGAGTGAATTCTATGAAAATTGGAAACTATTGGCTTGCCACTAACTGCCAAAACAAAAACACTTACAACCCATGACTTAACATGTTATATTACCTAGAACAAATGGAGGGTTGTGAAGTATCACAACACAGTGATTTACTCAATGATCTAAACAACAAAAGTCTAACCAAAATGCTAATGAATCTGGCATACATGTAGTCAATGACCTTTGAGGATAATATATTATAGATTCAACATGTTAAAGTTTTCATTGTCTGCTAGACAAGGGCATGAAATAAAAATTGCAGAACAATGTAAAAATATCCCCTAGGCATTTATAGATATGTTTAACGAAAGAAAAGGGAGAAACACATCAGTCAGGGTTTCCCTTTAGGTTGATGCCTTACGAAAAGGTTAAATGAAAAAGCCGTACAACTTTGTAAGACTGCCTCTTGAACAGTAATGTTGGTATAATGCATTAGGTGAGCTTTACAGAGTCTGTATCAGGGAAAGTCCACAGCCTTCCAAGCCATATTTTTCAAGAAAATTCTAAATATGCTCACGGGCATGAAATATTCATCGGATTTTAGTTAAGCTGTTATAAAAAAATAGACAGTAGAACTCGGCTTGAAGAGATCTCTGCACCTCAGAAATGGTATATTAACTCTATTACCAGAAAAAAAATTTGCTATTTTCTGAAAGTGCAATCCGAGATCGAGAATGTGGTTTAAATAATGAAGAAAAAGAGATTAACTCATGTATAGGATATCCAAAAGGAAAATTTAGTTTTAATGCTAAGAAGAACAATACAAGATGTTAATATACACAGCCAAATGATTATAACCACTGTTGTAACTCACCATCTGTTTATAATGAGAGAACTACTTCACACTACTTGATATGTCCTCAATAACTTCAATTAAGACTTTTCTATCAAAGTCCCTTAAAATAGATCATAGTAATCTGCTTATTGTAGGCTGTGTGCTAGTTCACAGTTAGCAAGACCTTGGTCGATATATAAGCTTATTTTAAGCAATGATTTGACAGATATCAGTCCAAAAACTAGAATCTATGGATTTGTTCCTAATTTATTTCAGCCTAATGCATAAATTAATCTAGAAGTGAAAAATGGATTTTAATCTATAAATTTGCATTCTAAGTCTTATTAAAAACTCGACATAAAGACAACATTGTAGAAACACAGTATAAAAGAGAAATCCAAAAAATGATGAGAATGATACAAAGAATTACCATGCAATATAAAAGGTTTCCTTAAACCTTAAACCTTCCATATCCTTACGCTGAATGTTCGGTCATTTCACATATAGCTAAAGAAAATCAACCATGCACTCAGGGTGTCAGAACTGTACAAAATACATAATCACCAATAGTTTCTATACTAAAGAAAAATAATTTCTGAATTTTGCTGCATCAGTTTGGAGATATTCTGGTTAGATCGAGGTGATAAACTCTGCAAGGACAACATTAAAAGTGGATTACTATGGAAATTCTCTATTGTGGGAACAAATACAGACCTTGATCTGTTTAACATCTGTTTCACTTTACTTATCATGATTCATGGTGTAGACATTTAGGAAATGAATGATTGTATTGTGAGATATTCAATCCATAGGCAGATAACTCAGGTTGGGAAATAGAAACATCACGTTGTAACAGAGGTCTTGGGCATAGAATAGGGGACTTGGGTTTTTTGGAATCAAACTTCAGGTTAATATGCTCATCTGAAGAATGGCACAGTGAGCCTTATCATGGAGTTGTTGAAGCCTAGAAAATCTCTCGCTTTCAAACATCAGGGAAACCACCCTATTTCTGAGCTTAAGATGCCTAATTTTCCGTTTGGTATGGTGGCTCCGAATGGATTTAAAGGACCAGTTTCCTTATAACTAAATGGATTGGTTTGGATGGGTGGAAATGGGACTAAATTAACTGAAATAAAACTATCTAATTTAAACTAAATACTGGTAAAGAAATTTTAACACTAACCCGGGTAATTATATGTGAATAAAACTTAAGATTGTTCCAATTTAACAATAACCATGAAAATGTATTATTATTTAAATTGAAATGTGCAGAAACAAATAAAGATAACTCTGTTTAAGAAATTAAACAGAGTTGTATTAGCATATTGCATTCATCATTGTATACCATCTATATATATACTTATGAAAGATAACGTTTCAATTATACTCAGAAATGATATATAAAAAGAAGCGTTGTGAAAACAAATATATATAAATGATAGCAATTTTAAAGCGAATACCATAAGACAAAAGAGATCAACAGTGAACAGATAGAAATACCTTGTTCATCTTGAAGGCTTTCAAATGCAATGTGATACTCTAATCCAGTAACTCTAATGCAAAATCAGATTCCAAGGTACAGAAATGCAACACTTCAAAGATAATTCCGCATGAAAATCACCAGATGTGATCCTTTTTAAAAATATATAAGACAATGGAGTACATAAATGCAATCTCCAAGTCAAAAAATATTAAGATCCAGGACCCCTCTCTAAATGCATGAGAAGGGTTTAAATACTACTTAACTAAATCTAAAAATAGTTTATTACAAAAATTAAGGATTCGGTTCAATGACCGTCCTTTTCCTAGACTAAAATACAGTGAAATTTAAAACTAAATCTATCTATCTATGAACTTGATCTTTAAACTTGCAGGCATCTAGCATAGTTTTGAGAAGATGCGGTTGACCGACTTCAGAATTCAACTGTCCTGAAAAGACAGAGTCGGCAATCGTAGGAGCAATCTTCTCTGTAGCATTGATGATACAATTAAGCGCACTGTGCTGACTGTGTGGCTTCACCAAGTACATCCAGTATGAGTCCCAATTCAATCTTGTCAGCCCTTGGATGGATTTTTCTCTTTCTTCTGCTTTTTCCTCCATTCTGTTTGCAGTTGATTTGCCTGTGGGAGATATCCTGGAACAGTTTCTGGGATCAAATTAGCTTTGTGTAAATTTTCATTTACACAATCAGTGAGAGTGTTTGCCGCTCTAGCCGCCTCCTCTACTGCCTTTTCTGCCTTTCTGATTTGTGCATCCCAGTTATTGAACAATATTTCTTTATGGTTTTCATTAACGATGGGTGCACCAGCTTTTCTGCCTTCTTCTGTCTTTTGCCATGCCAGATAATCATTGATCTTTTCATTAATCAAATCATAATCATTTCGTAGATCTACGACATGATTTGTGATTTTATCGCTCTCTTGGCACAAAGAATTCCATTGCAAGATTTTTTTGGCAGAAAACTTCCTCTTGTTGCAGTAGTTGATTGTTCAAAGAGATAGTTTCTAAAATGAATTCTGGAAGCTTAGGATCATCTTTATGCTGATCTTGGATAATCTGTATTTGTTTGTCTTTATCAGCCAAGCTTTTTTGATGTCCTATTTGCATTTCTTGAAGTTTTTGTTGTAACTCTTCAAGTTTCAATTGTGCTTCCTTATTGGCCTGTACCTGTTGCAATTGCTGTTGCAGAGCTTTTACCTGTTCTTATTTTTCATTCAACAAAAGTTGTATCTCAAATGCTTTATCAATTGTTGCAGAAGCATAAGCTCCTGTTATTTGAGATAACTTAGTGAGATTATGAGTAGGTTCTGTGGTAGGATCTTTCCACAAAACATCTACTTGTTCTGCTTCAGTAGCAATTGCACTTTCTAATTTTCTCTTTTTCCTCTGTCTCTTCACTACTGCTTTGTATTTTGGGCTGTAGAATACATCCAGAGGAGGAATGTCCTCTACATTAAGTACAATTTCAGAGGAGGGTGTGATTGGTATGTGCTCTGTCACTGTGACTGTGCTGCTTGTTCCTGTGTTCAAAACTTTGGTTGTTTGGACAGGGGTCTGTACATTCTGCCCTTCTATATTAATCAATTGGTTAAAGGTTTCCCATTCTTTGTCTAACTCAATGGTGACTGGCTGTTGCTGTACATTGGTTGGAGGAGGATTTGTCTGTTGAGAAGTCAAAATTTGTTGTTGAGTAAGTTCTTTTGATTGTGCAGAATCTTTAATGGATTCTTCCATTTTATCTTCCTTTTCATTAGACTTATTGGAATGTTCAGAATCTCTGTCAGATTTTGATTTAGATTTACCTTTACTTGAACTGCTGTTAAGACTAACACTAGGAGTTTGCTCCCTTGCGGGCTCTAAGCGTAGATTATCCAAAGGAATAGGAATTAGTCTTCTTTCTCTGTAAAGCTTGAATTCCTGAAATTCCTCTGGAGATAGCTGCGCTTGAGCTGAATTCAAAACTTCTTTGAATGAATTTCTTGCTTGGAACATATCATCAAAAAGATCCTATTCCCCGGAAAATTCCCTTACTTTGATTGCATTGGTAAAATTCTTAACAATATCATTTGGGTCGAATAACCTTCTCGAAAATTTGAACAGCTGTAGGCATGTAATGTTGCCTATCTCTTGAAATGCATGACCAATATCAAACAGTGAAAATGTTCCACATTTTACGAGAAATTGTGGCCAAATGCCCTTTTTCTTCTCTTTTAAATCTTTTGTTATACCTCCCTGGCCACAGGTCTGATAAGCAATTTCCCGAGCTACAAGTCTATCTGGAACATATAAGGGTAACACATGGGGAGAAGCATAACTTCCAAAAACCCTAATATAAGTGAACAATTCTTCTCCAAACCATCTCGCGACGGGGAGAATATCAACCTCTGTTTCTGAGGATAACCTTGGGGCATCCTTATTATACAATGTTCTGTACAATGGCAGCATTATTCCATGACAAATTTGGTAAAAATGGGGAACAAACTTAGACTCCCAAAGTTCTTTATGGTACACATGAATGGGCAAAGGATCGTGGATAGTGCATTTCCAGCCCATCATAGGGAATTTAGAGACATAGCAGATGGCGTCCATGACATAAGCAGATAAATAAAAAGGCGGATAAACCCGCTGAGAAACATTTCGTTTAGACCGGTAGTGAAAAATAGCAGTGGTTAAATTATCAGATAGGATTTTGGCCTAGTCTATAATTGTAGAATTAACAGCCGCATTCAACAAAGGAAGCCATTCGGGTAAGATCATATTTATGTCAGGCTTTCCAAAAAGCCTGCATAACATGGCAGCAGTAAAACAATAAGGAGAGGTAAGTGAACCCGTGCTGTACATACCTTGTTTGTTTTTCTTCAATGGTTCACTTATTTTGGTCCACTCCTTTGTGCATTCTGCCAAATTTGCATGTTCTCTGGCAAAATCTTCCATGAATTGTTTGTTGTAAGTCGCCTGAGGTTCTGGCAACTTATACATTAATCTCAGATCTTCTATGGTGAATGACCCGATTAGCTCTTCAGATGGAGTTTTGAATTGCCTATCTAAAATATCAGTGCTGTCGAGCACCCATCTCACCATGTCTATATATGGGAGAATCGTTAGCCTTGCTGCTATTCTATGCAGAAATGAGCAAGCCAAGTCTCTAAGGGTTGCTTCAGACGTATTACTGGAACCTGCTGTAGCTACAACTTTTATCACCACAGGGTTTTCATCTTCTAACAGATTATACATTCCTTCCCAAGTGGATATACCGACATCCTTATTACAAGCGGTGTCTGCATACAACGAAGCCATTTCTTTGTTTTCAGAACTCGAGCTTTTCTCCTTCTTACCCATAGTGTTTAGCGAAAGCTTTGTATAGACGTTTGCTCCTTCGTGCCTGCGTTTTACGAGTAAATGAGAGTAATGGCATAAGAAAGGTGATGAGACTGTTTTAAATGTGAAAGTGGATGAAATATAATATTTTAATCGTGAAACGACTTTCAATCCAAACACAATCTCATTTACCATTAATAATCAATCCAATCATTTAATTTAATCATTAAAGCGCATAACAGATTTGACATATGGGAAGATTGCCTTGGGATAGCGCGCCTACATGAATCTGCGACATTGCGATCTGCGATTTGCTGCGCAATATCGCAATATCGCAATGTCGCAATATCACAAAATGAAGTCATCGTAGTTATAAAAATAGCGCAAAAGCGGAAATTGCGCAATAGCACAAAAGCGCATATCGCAAAATCGCAAAAGCGCATATCGCAAAATCGCAAAAGCGCATAATTGAAAAGAGCACAAAAGATATTCATTAATCATTTCTGTTTTCTGCGCTATGCGATCTGCGACCAATGCGTTTTATAAAAGATATATACCATTTTGTTATGGATGCGCTATCTTGTTTAAAGAGAAATTTTATTATAATCTATCATAAACTTAAGTGTTTCTTAATATTCTTTCAAAGGGATTTCTATAGGTTTATGATAGAAAGTTTTATTTTAAAAGGCAAACAAATCCTAATTAATTTTTCGAATTTTTAACTAAGGGTCCTCATTTATTTAGTATTATTACTAATATTAAATAAAAGGGGGGTTGTTGATGGTCACAACAATTGGCGATTCACTGAAAGAAACAGTTATCTCTGAAAAAATAAAATGAACATTCTATCTTTAGTAAGTAAAGGTTTTTAAAGATAATGAAAACTATCTTAGGATAATTCAAATAAAATGTAACTATGAAAAATAAATAAAATCATTTCATAATTTCTTTCTAATTCCTTAAGAAATAAAAACATTTTGGGTTATCTCAAGCTTTGATTGGTGTTAATAATGAAGTAAGTGGATCTCTCCAAGTTTTGGTTTTATAATATACACTATTGCCATAGGTATTGCCTCTGCTGCCAGCAAACGTTCATAGTCTCGACAGGGTTACCTTTAAACCATTAACCATTCATTGTCCCATCCAACTAAAATTATGACTTTTTTAAAAGATAAATTCATAAGACCTATTATCTCATGTTTTTGTCTTTTATTTATTTTTATTTTAAGAGCCATTGTTCTGGTTTGGCAGCCAGTTAATAACAATGCCATTCACTAGTTATAATTAAACTGAACAAGCTAGCTCGTGATGAGACCCCTTGTCTTATATTTATAAGCCATTACCCTGTTTTGGTATGCAGTATTGGTAATGTCAGTTTTTATTACTCCTTATGAACATGGTAAGTTGGCTCGTAATGAGACCTCTTATCTCTTAAAATTTTCGTATAATTTCTTAGAATTACATTCTAAAAAATCACAACTTAAATGGATGGGGTGAAATATTTTTATCCTTAAGAATCAATGGATGACAATTTTCAGAGTTTTTTGAGTTCCAAAACTTTTGAAAAAATCTTTACTTTTACAGATAACCTTTCTCTGCTTGATAAACTTATGATGATTTACATTCTTCTCAAGTTTTCAAAAGATCATGTAAATGATTGAAATACTCTTTCAAAGTTTAACATCTTATTTTAAACTATTCAAAAACTGTGATCATTACTTTTAAAAATTCTTATTTACACAAAATAAATATTTATAATATTTTTCCGAAGAAATTTTCTTAAATAGTAAATAGTCAATCAGAGACTCATAAACAACCTTTATTTGTAAAAACAAAAACAATCAAAAACTTTGCAGAAAGAAATATGTACAGTTTAAGAAGGGGTTACCTCCTTATGAAAATAATTTCTTCAAGATAAGCCCATTTACAGGAAGAGACTCTCTCTTACCTGTTAGATCTTGGAGTATGAATGTATTTGAGCTTATCTTCTCAACGATCTGAAATGGTCCAAGCCACATTTTCTGAAATTTGGAATGTTTACCCTTTTCTTCGTGTGCTTTATCCCATTTCAAAACGAGATCACCAATTGACAAAATTTTTGAGCCGGTAGAACTTGCATCAAAAGAAGATTTTACAAGCCGTTGATGTTTTTCATGAGTAATTTTTTCTTTATCCCTATCTTCTTCTAATTTAAGGATTTGATCATATCTTAATTGAATGGATGAAGAAGGATTTTCTTCAATAAATTGCACTAGGGCTAATGATGGAAGTGTTAAATTTGATGGTATCACAGCTTCTTTTCCATAAACCAGATTGAAAGGTGAAGTCCCTATTGAAGCTTTTTCAGTGATACGATCAGCCCATAATGCAAAGATTAAAGATTTGTGCCAATTCTTTTGATTTTGATCAACGGTCCTTTTAATGATTTTGATAAGGTTTTTATTAGTGGATTCAACCAAACCATTACCTTGTGGATAATAATTTGTTGAATATTTTAATTTAAAACCTCTTTTGACTGCAAATTCAATTAAACTATTTCCAGAGAAGTAAGATGCATTATCAAAAACAAGAGCTTGAGGTACACCAAACCTGGTTATGATGAATTGATCTATGAAATCAATAATTGCATCAGAATTGGCTACCTTCAACGGGATTGCCTCTACCCATTTTGTAAAGTAATCAGTTGCAGTAAGGATGTACTTGTGATGTTTGGAAGAATGAGGTACTATCTCACCAACAATGTCAAGCCCCCATTGTTCGAATGGTTGCTCAATAGTTACTGGTTGCAAAGGAAAAGCTGGTTTCCTTTGTCTTCCACTTGCAGTTTGACAAATTTGGCACTTCCTTACGTAATCATGCGTATCTTTAAAAAGGGTAGGCCAATAATAACCAACGCGAATTATTTTGTGAGCCGTGGTATCACCTCCAAAATGACCTCCTGCTGGTCCATCATGCAATTCCTGCAAAACCTTTTCAGCTTCAGTCTTTTCCAAACATCTTAATAAAATTGAATCATAATTTTTTCTAAATAACACATTATCAATGATCTCATATTTAATAGCCTTTAACCTTAAAGCGCATTTACTCTTATAGCTGAGATTAGAAGGAGCATACCCATTTTTCAAGTAATAGATAAGATCAGCATACTGAGATCCGGAATTTGTAACATTTATCTGACTTACTTGAATATCTTGATTTGAATCTTGATTTTCTGGTATGTTATGAGCTCCTGCCAATAATCTGCAAAAACCTTGTCCTCTAACAATATTAGCTGGTTTAATATCAATATCATATTCTTGCAAGGTTGTTACCCAGTTAGCTCTCTTTTCTCCTACTTCTTTTTGAATTAATAATTGCCTCACTGCAGAGAATGGGACAATGATTTTTGTATGTGTTTTTAAGAGAAAAGGTCTGAAATGTTTGATTGATTTAAACACAACAAAGGCTTGTTTTTCAACATCGGAATAATTAAGCTCAGCTCCTTGCAGATTTGAGCTAAAGAAAGAAATTGGTGCTTCGATTTCTTGATCATTGAGTTGTGTTAAAACGGCTGCATAGGATGTTTCAGTGGCCATAGTATACAAAGTAAAATCTTTAGAAAAATCCGGGGTATTCAATGCTGGTGCATTAATGATCGCTTGTTTGATTGAATCAAAAGCTTCTTTTTCTTTATGCGCCCATTTGAATATTGAATTCTTCTTGATCATATTTTGCATAGGTAAAACAATTAAAGAAAAATCAGGAATAAATCTTTTAACAAAATTAATCTGTCCAAGAAATTATTGCATGGATTTTTTGTTATGTGGTAAAGAAATATCAGAAATTTCTTTCACTCTATCTGGATCAATATATATATCATCTTTTGACACAACAAATCCTAAGAGTTTTCCTTCATCTAAAGCAAAGAAATATTTCTTTGGATTTAAGGAGATACCAAACCTTCTACATCTTTCAAATATTTGTTTTAAATCATGTAGATGATTGGCTCTCTTTTTTGAAAATACTGTTATGTCATCAAGATAAACAACAACCGATTTATTGATCAGACCTTTGAATGCTATATCCATGGCTCTTTGAAAAGTTGCTCCTGCATTTATTAGACCAAAAGGCATTTTCTGATAAGCATAAGTTCCCCATTTTGTTCTGAAAGTTGTTTTCAATCTGTCATCCGGATGAACTAAAACTTGATTATAGCCCGAAAATCCATCGAGAAAAGACATAAGTTCAGAACCAGCTACCTTTTGAAGTATCTGTTCCATGGTTGGCAATGGGAAATTGTCTTTTAAACATGCCTTGTTTAAATTTCTGAAATCAATACAGATTCTTATATCACCATTCTTCTTCCTTACATGTACCATATTGGAAACCCAATTAGAGTGCCTGACTGGAAAAATGATTTTGGCTTTCAAAAGTTTATTAAGTTCTGATTTGATTTGACCTTCGAGATTTGGATGGATCTTTCTCAACTTCTGTTGAACAGGTTTAATATCAGGAAGCATTGGAATTGTATGTTGAATAATCGAAGTATCATACGTTTTTAGATCATCATAATTCCAAGAAAAAACGTTTTTATACTTGTTGAGAAGTTTAATGAACGCATTCCTTTCCTCTGGTGTTAAATTGAGTCCTAAGTTAACGTTTTGAGGTTTAGAATCAGAACCAAGATTTACTAATTCAAACTTCAAAGTGGAACTTTGAAGTTTCGTATTAGTGACTTTCTTGAATCTGTCTGTAATGTCATATAAATCCTCTAATTTAACAACAGATTTTGGAATGGGGTTTTCATTACCTTTTGAAGCAATTTGTAAATCATGATCATCTTCATCAATAATTTGCTCATCATATGATTTCTCTGAAGTCATGAAATTTAGAATATCTTGATCATGATAGAATACTCTCCAATTTGTAACATTATCTGGGACAGATGGATGAAAAATCAATTCTACAGAAAACCTATCAGGACTACAATCTTCAGCAGGTAGGAGTTTAGATGCAACATTAGCTAACAAGTTAGCTGATGTATTCTGATTCCTAGGAATAGGAGAAATATTGAATGCTAAAAAATGAGTGGTGAGGTCTTGTACTAGGGTTTGATAGTGTTTAAGGTGTCCTGAAAGGCAATGAATAGTATTCCTAACTTGTTTAATGACAATTTCGGAATCACCAAAGACTTTCAAGTATTTAACATCTAACCCTATAGCTTTATAAATTCCTTGAACCAAGGCTTCATATTCTGCGGTATTGTTAGTACACTCAAATTCTAACCTACATGACAGCATGGTTTTCTCCCCATCTGGATCAATTAAGATGCATCCAGCTCCAGCTCCATCACTAGACTTCGATCCATCAAAATATAACAACCAAAATAAAGATTTGTCTATTGGCTTATCTACAATTACATCAGAAATATTTACAATTCTGGAAGAATCAGATTGTGAAAAATTTTCTATCTGAGAAACAAAAGTATTTACAGAAAAAGGTGATTGAGGAGCTTTGAAATTTCCAAGAAATGATTCAGCAGAATAACCTCCAAGAATATTATTGTTGAATGCCACAGGTTCATTAGGTTGTTCAAATTCAGTGACAATGTGCGTCATATGTTTTTCTCGTTCAATTTTGATTTGATTTGGTTTCCCTTTGTAGGGAAGCCACATGTGTGAATAATCAGTTGAGATATAACCGTTAAGTTTCGCAGACCAGTCCCTGCTCAAGATTAATCCATAGAATTCAGGAATATCAACAATCAAAATATCAATTCTTTGGACAATCCTAGGATCGGAGGCTAATCTGATAGTAACTGAATTGATTTCTCCTACCACTTGGACTTTAGAGCGATCCAATTGAACGATATGAACTGTTGATTTCTTTGGTTCGATATTCAATTTAGCACAGACAGAAGTAGGCATTATATTGGAGGAAGCTCCAGAATCAATCAAACAATTGTGCAGATTTTTATTGTACATCTCATAAGTCAAAAGAAAAGGAGGAGTTTGAGAATTTGACTTTTCCCTAATGAGTACTGTATCAGTAGCATCTACCTTATCCGATGGCTTACCAGATCCTCTTGCTGCTTTTGCAACTACACCGCTTGGTAAAGGAGCAATTGGTGTAGCATTTAATTCTTTCAATAACAACTTTTGCTGGTGTTTTAGTTTTCTGAGTTCATGTAAGGAAATATTAGCTTTGATATTTTTCATGTCCTCGACAATGTTGTATTCCATAGGATCTGACACTACTAAAGTCTTTGCTGTTGATGTAGGAGGATTAGAAGAGGATGGCTGATTTTGAGTAGGTAATGGAGAAGTTTTCTTTACAGGGGATTTGTCTTTGGTACTTGGAGTTGTAATTTTCTTTTTAAGAACTGTTTGCACTGGTTCCACCGTGGATTTACTCCTAGTACTTACAGGCATAGCTTCTTTACTATCAGAATTAGGGAGAATAAAATCCCACATTCCATTCAATTCAACTATTTCTTCATTTTCATTTTCCTCATCTGATACTATAGATATATCTTCTTCTTCTTCCTCTTCTTCTGATTCTGCATTAGAAATTGCATTAGGAGGTTTAGATTCAACTTGGTTTCTTCTGAAATTTCGGAATGGTTTCTTGGTAGAAGTTTTAGCCACTTGTTTTTTAATTTCAACCATTTCATTTGACATGGTTTTAAGAACTTTCTGTAAACCTTCCATGTCATATGGATCTTTGGCCTTTTTCTTTGAATCATCTCTGAAGCTGACCTTCTTTGATTTCCTTTCTTCAATAGCATTTTTCTTTTCCAGAGAAGTAATATGTTTTTCCACTGCAATAGCTTCTTTCATATTCTCAACTAATGTAGGCTTTGCAGCTCTGTCTACGAAAATTGCTATGTTTGAGGGTAAGGCAGTTATATACCATTCAATTCTGACTTGTTCACTGGGTTGTGAATCTGTATGAATTTTGTTCAAGAGTTTGTTGAATCTAGCATTGAATTCTTTTATGGGTTCCTTGGGTTCTATCTTCAAATTTGAAAGATCATTGAGTAAAGTTGCAATTGATCGGTCATCTCCAAATTTGGTCAAAAAATGATCTGCAAAAATGTCCCAACTCGTTATGGATCCTGATGGTAATGAAAAATACCATGATCCTGCTACTCCCTGAAGAGTATATGGGAATAATCTAACTACAACATCTTCGTGTATGACTCCATTCAAATTAATAGCCAACATAAAGTTATTGATATGTTCTTCAGCTTGAATGTTAAGATCTGGGCTAAACTTTGGAAGCCATTTTCCAGGATTGTCTGGTAAATCATGTAAAGGTGCAGCCATGTTGACTGCCCCTGGAGTAGACCATGGTCTCTGTGCCATTATTGGAACAACTATTGGAGGGATAGTAGAAAATGGTGGTGTTTGAATAGAAATTGTTGGAATAGATGATGTTGAGATTAATGATGTTTGAGGAGATGATGATTGAGTAGATGATGTGGAAACTCCTGTACTTTGTCGAGAAGGGATTTCAGAAACAGGTTTTTGAATATTAGATGTTGAAATTATATCACTTACTGATTCCGATTGATTTTTTCTTGTCTTGACTCTACTAGGTAAAGGGAATTCTTTCGGAGAAATACCAATTTTTTCACTTTGAAGCCTAGTAAGAGGTTTGGAAGAAACAAATTTTGAAGTTACACTACCTTCAGATATTTCAGACTCTTCAAGAGATAATGAGAATCCTTTCAATTTATGAATTAGATCTTGAACTTCAGGAGACTCGGGATGTTGTTTGTCTGAATGTTTTGAGATTTTGGTAGTGGGTGTCTGAATATTTTCTGCAATTTCTTCTCTTGGATTTTGAATTTCAGAAAAAATTGAAGAAGTTAATGAGGGTGTTTTGCTCTCAGAATGGCTTGTGGATAAAGATTTACTTGCCATTCATAGCTCATGCCCTCCTTCTAGCGCCAAAAATGTTGAAGCCTAGAAAATCTCTGCTTCAAACATCGGGGAAAACCACCCGATCGGGACCTTAAGACAGCTCCTTTTCCGTTTGGTATGGTGGCTCCGACTGGATTTAAAGGACCAGTTTCCTTATAACTAAATGGATTGGTTTGGATGGGTGGAAATGGGACTAAATTAACTAAATAAAACTATCTAATTTAAACTAAATACTGGTAAAGAAATTCTAACACTAACCCAGACAATTATATGTGAATACAACTTAAGATTGTTCCAATTTAACAATAACCATGAAAATGTATTATTATTTAAATTGAAATGTGCAGAAACAAATAAAGATAACTCTGTTTAACAAATTAAACAGAGTTGTTTTAGCATATTGCATTCATCATTGTATACCATCTATATACATTTATGAAAGATAACGTTTCAATTATACTCAGAAATGATATATAAAAGGAAGCGTTGTGAAAACAAATATATATAAATGATAGCAATTTTAAAGTGAATATCATAAGACAAAAGAAATCAACAGTGAACAGATAGAAATACCTTGTTCATCTTGAAGACTTTCAAATGCAATCTGATACTCTAATCCAGTAACTCTGATGCAAAATCAAATTCCAAGGTACAGAAATGCAACACTTCAAAGATAATTCCGCATGAAAATCACTAGATGTGATCCTTTTTAAAAATATATAAGACAATGGAGTACAGAAATGCAATCTCCAAGTCAAAAAATATTAAGATCCAGGACCCTTCTCTAAATGCATGAGAAGGGTTTAAATACTACTTAACTAAATCTAAAAATAGTTTATTACAAAAATTAAGGATTCGGTTCAATGACCGTCCTTTTCCTAGGCTAAAATACAATGAAATTAAAACTAAATCTATCTATCTATGAACTTGATCTTTAAACTTGCAGGCATCTAGCATAGTTTTGAGAAGATGTGGTTGACCGACTTCGGAATTCAACTGTCCTGAAAAGACAGAGTCGGCAAGCGTAGGAGCAATCTTCTCCGTAGCATTGATGATACAATTGAGCGCACTGTGCTGACTGTGTGGCTTTACCAAGTACATCCAGTATGAGTCCCAATTCAATCTTGTCAGCCCTTGGATGGATTTTGCTCTTTCTTCTGCCTTTTGCCTCCATTCTGTTTGCAGTTGATTTGCCTGTGGGAGATATCCTGGAACAGTTTCAGGAATCAAGTTAGCTTTGTGTAAATTGTCATTTACACAATCAGTGAGAGTGTTTGTCGCTGTAGCCGCCTCCTCTGCTGCCTTTTCTGCCCTTCTGATTTGTGCATCCCAGTTATTGAACAATATTTCTTTATGGTTTTCATTAATGATGGGTGCACCAGCTTTTCTGCCTTCTTCTGTCTTTTGCCATGCCAGATAATCATTGATCTTTTCATTAATCAAATCATAATCATTTTGTAAATCTACGACATGATTTGTGATTTTATCGCTCTCTTGGCAAAAAGAATTCCATTGCAAGATTTTTTGGCAGAAAACTTCCTCTTGTTGCAGTAGTTGATTGTTTAAAGAGATAGTTTCTGAAATGAATTCTGGAAGCTTAGGATCATCTTTATGCTGATCTTGGATAATCTGTATTTGTTTGTCTTTATCAGCCAAGCTTTTTTGATGTCCTATTTTCATTTCTTGAAGTTGTTGTTGTAACTCTTCAAGTTTCAATTGTGCTTCCTTATTGGCCTGTACCTGTTGCAATTGCTGTTGCAGAGATTTTACCTGTTCTTCTTTTTCATTCAACAAAAGTTGTATCTCAAATTCTTTATCAATTGTTGCAGAAGCATAAGCTCCTGTTATTTGAGATAACTTAGTGAGATTATGAGTAGGTTCTGTGGCAGGATCTTTCCACAAAACATCTACTTGTTCTGCTTCAGTAGCAATTGCACTTTCTAATTTTCTCTTTTTCCTCTGTCTCTTCAATACTGCTTTGTATTTTGGGCTGTATAATACATCCAGAGGAGGAATGTCCTCTACATTAAGTACAATTTCAGAGGAGGGTGTGATTGGTATGTGCTTTGTCACTCTGACTGTGCTGCTTGTTCCTGTGTTCAAAACTTTGGTTGTCTGGACAGGGGTCTGTATATTCTGTCCTTCTACATTAATCAATTGGTTAAAGGTTTCCCATTCTTTTTCTAACTCAATGGTGACTGGCTGTTGCTGTACATTGGTTGGAGGAGGATTTGTCTATTGAGAAGTCAAAATTTGCTGTTGAGTAAGTTCTTTTGATTGTGCAGAATCTTTAATGGATTCTTCCATTTTATCTTCCTTTTCATTAGAATTATTGGAATGTTCAGAATCTCTGTCAGATTTTGATTTAGATTTACCTGTACTTGAACTGCCGTTAAGACTAACACTAGGAGTTTGCTCCCTTGCGGGCTCTAAGCGTAGATTATCCAAAGGAATAGGAATTAGTCTCCTTTCTCTGTAAAGCTTGAATTCCTGGAATTCCTCTGGAGATAGCTGTGCTTGAGCTGAATTCAAAACTTCTTTGAATGAATTTCTTGCTTGGAACATATCATCAAAAAGATCCCGTTCCCCGGAAAATTCCCTTACTTTGATTGCATTGGTAAAATTCTTAACAATATCATTTGGGTCGAATAACCTTCTCGAAAATTTGAACAGATGTAGGCATGTAATATTGCCTATCTCTTGAAATGCATGACGAATATCAAATAGTGAAAATGTTCCACATTTTACGGGAAATTGTGGCCAAATGCCCTTTTTCTTCTCTTTTAAATCTTTTGTTATACCTCCCTGGCCACAGGTCTGATAAGCAATTTCCCGAGCTACAAGTCTATCTGGAACATATAGGGGTAACACATGGAGCGAAGCATAACTTCCAAAAACCCTAATATAAGTGAAAAATTCTTCTCCAAACCATCTCGCGACGGGGAGAATATCAACCTCTGTTTCTGAGGATAACCTTGGGGCATCCTTATTATACAATGTTCTGTACAATGGCAGCATTATTCCATGACAAATTTGGTAAAAATGGGAGACAAACTTAGACTCCCATAGTTCTTTATGGTACACATGAATGGGCAAAGGATCGTGGATAGTCCATTTCCAGCCCATCACAGGGAATTTAGAGACATAGCAGATGGCATCCATGACATAAGCAGATAAATAAAAAGGCGGATAAACCCGCTGGGAAACATTTCGTTTAGACCGGTAGTGAAAAATAGCAGTGGTGAGATTATCAGATAGGATTTTGGGCCAGTCTACAATTGTAGAATTAACAACCGCATTCAACAAAGGAAGCCATTTGGGTAAGATAATATTTATGTCAGGCTTTCCAAAAAGCCTGCATAACATGGCAGCAGTAAAACAATAAGGAGAGGTAAGTGAACCCGTGTTGTACATACCTTGTTTGTTTTTCTTCAATGGTTCACTTCTTTTGGTCCACTCCTTTGTGCATTTCACCAAATTTGCATGTTCTCTGGCAAAATATTCCATGAATTGTTTGTTGTAAGTCGCCTGAGGTTCTGGCAACTTATACATTAATCTCAGATCTTCTATGGTGAATGACCCGATTAGCTCTTCAGATGGAGTTTTGAATTGCCTGTCTAAAATATCAGTGCTATCCAGCACCCATCTCACCATGTCTGTATATGGGAGAATCCTTGGCCTTGCTGCTATTCTATGCAGAAATGAGCAAGCCAAGTCTCTAAGGGTTGCTTCAGACGTATCCTTGGAACCTGCTGTAGCTACAACTTTTATCACCATAGGGTTTTCATCTTCTAATAGATTATACATTCCTTCCCAAGTGGATATACTGGCATCCTTATTACAGGCGGTGTCTGCATATAGCGAAGCCATTTCTTTGTTTTCAGAACTCGAGCTTTTCTCCTTTTTACCCATAGTGTTTAGCGAAAGCTTTGTATAGACGTTTGCTCCTTCGTGCCTGCGTTTTACGAGTAAATGAGAGTAATGGCATAAGAAAGGTGATGAGACTGTTTTAAATGTGAAAGCGGATGAAATATAATATTTTAATCGTGAAACGACTTTCAATCCAAACACAATCTCATTTACCATTAATAATCAATCCAATCATTTAATTTAATCATTAAAGCGCATAACAGATTTGACATATGGGAAGATTGCCTTGGGATAGCGCGCCTACGTGAATCTACGACATTGCGATTTGCGATTTGCTGCGCAATATCGCAATATCGCAAAATGAAGTCATCGCAGTTATGAAAATAGCGCAAAAGCGGAAATTGTGCAAAATCGCAAAAGCGCATATCGCAAAATCGCAAAAGCGCATAATTGAAAAGAGCGCAAAAGATATTCATTAATCATTTCTATTTTCTGCGCTATGCGATCTGCGACCAATGCGTTTTATAAAAGATATATACCATTTTGTTATGGATGCGCTATCTTGTTTAAAGAGCAATTTTATTATAATCTATCATAAAATTAAGTGTTTCTTAATATTCTTTCAAAGGGATTTCTATAGGTTTATGATAGAAAGTTTTATTTTAAAAGGCAAACAAATCCTAATTGATTTTTTGGATTTTTAACTAAGGGTCCTCATTTATTTAGTATTATTACTAATATTAAATAAAAGGGGTTAATGGTCACAACAAACATATCCAAAAGGAAAATTTAGTTTTAATGCTAAGAAGAACAATACCAGATGTTAATATACACAGCCAAATGATTATAACCACTATTGTAACTCACCATCTGCTTATAATCAGAGGACTGCTTCACACTACTTGATATGTCCTCAATAACTTCAATTAAGACTTTTCTATCAAAGTCACTTAAAATAAATCATAGTAATCTGCTTGTTGTAGGCTGTGTGCTAGTTCATAGTTAGCAAGACCTTGGTTGATATATAAGCTTATTTTAAGCAATGATTTGACAGATATCAATCCAAAAACCAGAATCTATGGATTTGTTCCTAATTTATTTCAGCCTAATGCATAAATTAATCTAGAAGTGCAAAATGGCCTTTAATCTATAAATTTGCATTCTAAGTCTTATTAAAAACTCGGCATAAAGACAACATTGTAGAAACGCAGTATAAAAGAGAAATCCAAAAAATGATGAGAATGATACAGAGAATTACCGTGCAATATACAAGGTTTCCTTAAACCTTAAACCTTCCATATCCTTACGCTGAATGTTCGGTCATTTCACATATAGCTAAATAAAATCAACCATGCACTCAGGGTGTTAGAACTGTACAAAATACATAATCACCAATAGTTTCTATACTAAAGAAAAATAATTTCTGATTATTTGCTGCATCAGTTTGGAGATATTCTAGTTAGATCGAAGTGATAAAATCTGCAAGGACAACATTAAAAGTGGATTACTATGGAAATTCTCTATTGTGGGAACAAATATAGAACTTGATCTGTTTAACATCTGTTTCACTTTACTTATCATGATTCATGGTGTAGACATTTAGGAAATGAATGATTTTATTGTGAGATATTCAATCCACAGGAAGATAACTCAGGTTGGGAAATAGAAACATCATGTTGTAACAGAGGTCTTGGCAGTATCATTCAACTAGGCAAGCACCTGCCTTAGAGCTCCATGACTGAGGGCAAGATCCCTAAATGTTGCAGAGTCTCCAGCAATATTTCCCAAAGCCCAAACAGCCTTACACGAACACCAGTTGAACTCAAAGTTGGGTACTAGTTTTTAAAATCAAATTCCAAAATTACAGACATATAAAGATAGTTGGGAAGAATAATTTTATGCCTCTAAAATAAACGTGCTACCTATTCTCGAACATTATCATTCCCAGAGGTAAGAAGTTACACAAATATAGGCAGTTCCCCATAATCAATCACAACCTTTGTATTATCAGAGGTTCCTAAGACTATATTAGTCAAAGCCAAAGCTGCTTCAAACTGCATTATCAATCACAAGGTATCACCATCAAAGCTATAATTTTAAGATAACAATTTATCTACCATTGAAACTATAATTTTAAAATAGATACACCTAGTGATATAGACACCTAGTGAGAGTAGAAGTTAGGAAATTATAATAAGAATTATTACAATATATCACTCACAGTGCAGTTGATTTTTCATTGTCTACTGTAACTATAATTTTAAAGAAGACACACTTAGTGATATAGACACCACTAAGTGAGAGCAGAGGTTATGAAATTATAATGATAATTATTTCAAGATATCATATTACTCATAGTACAGTTAATTGTTTATTGTTTGTTGTAATAATTTTTTACTATTTATAAACACAATCAAACATATTATGAGGGACGGTGATGAAATTTACAACGGTATCATAACAAACCATAACAGGAACATCCCCTGGCAAGATATACTCTGAATAAGAAAGAAAGCAAAACAAAGTGATTACATACAGGATCATAGGCTTCCTGAAGAACAAGATCTAGAACAGCATCTGTAACCCCTAAAGCAACACCTCTCTCTGCAAGACGAATCACTACATCTTTCATATGTAGTCTAGCAAATTTTCTAAGCTCATCACGAGAAAGAGGATCAAATACAACTATCTCATCAAGTCTATTCAATAGCTCTGGCCTGAAATGTCTTCTAACCTGCACAAATATTCAAAGGCATGTCAAAGCACTGCAACCAACTTCGTGATAAAATTATATGAAAAATATGCATACAAAGAGTCCAGGAGAGTGAAATGGCAGGTGTATTGGAAGCTTCCGAAATGCAGCAACTAAAACGGCAGGTGTATTGGCAGTTGCGGAAATGCAGCTACTAAAACGGCAGGTCTGTCAACGGTTGCAGGTGTGTGGATTGTTGCTCATATTTTCAGACCGATTCCATGGAAATATACCAGAAACCAGTGGTATGTCAAACCTAGAAGGTAACCTGAGAGATTGTGACCGTCAGATTAAACAAGTAACAGGTGTTGTGCCTAGATAATAAGTGTTGACGAAAAAAAAATTGATCTCTTTTATAACAGAAGGCCTATCGGCCTAAATATCTAGGACATGTGGCACTCCATGATAAAGACACATGGTGTGTGGATTTGAGTTTTTCAGGTGGTCAAGTGGGCCGAAAATAGGTGAAATGTGGCACCACTCAGAGATTGACATGTGCCAATTGGTACAAGTGGTAGACAATTGGCATACTCAAACAACGAGGTGATGCAGGAATGACATGAGGGAGAAAATATCAGAAAAGCCCCAAATCTGGAGAACTAAAGCTCATCACCAACCTGAGATTGACAACTTTACATGATGTAACCTATGAAATCGTAAATGGAGAAATCATAGTAACAATAAAGTAACCTATGTAACAATAAAGTTGGATTCATCCTGGGAGTGTTAATGGGAGAAATCATAGTGAACAACAGGAAATATGCAGAGTTGTTTACAATCAAATAGATGAAAAAACATATACAAAAAACCTAGATAATAATCATGAACAAGCTTAATATTGAATTATGAACTGTAAAGGAACTTAAAAAATGTGACATTACGAACCTGGTCAAGCGCACAAGAAAAAATATCCTGGACATGACCCTGGTTGACAAGTTGTATTGCTCATGATGCAAGAGGATTTGTACCTGCACTGCCAAGTCAATGAAAATCCATCATTATCTATACAATAAATACAAGTAATTAATGTAGTATTTTTTACTCCAAGATGAATTCTTATGATAATGTTAGAACATATGTTGAAAATGTCAAAACATACCTGAATAAGCTCCTCTTCATTTCAAGAACAATTTATTGGAGTCGCATGAACTTGGAACAAGCCTCCCACGATCTGAAAGAGTAGCAACTAAGTCAACGGTGACTTTTTTGTTGCTACACTGGATCGAGGGTGGTTTGCTCCAAGATTAAATCGCTCCAATAAATTATTCTCTACTAAACAGGGCCAACCACGTGAAGGTGGAAGCTCTTATGGCCCCTCCCCCCGCCCCTCACATCACTCTCAATTCCCCAATACCCAATCTATATTTCATTTTTTACTTTCATGAGCATAAAAAAAAATATTCAATAACTAATAAAAAAACAATTCAACAAAAAATACGCAAGGAAACATTGCAATTAATGCTTGACATAAAAATAGTATGATAAATGAGTTTTTTATATAACACAAAAAACGTTCCAAGTATGGTAACGTTTGTCTTATAATAATACAATATTTTACATTATCAAAATTTCTTTTTCTTCTTCCTATTTCTAAAGCTCCTAATTACATCATCAATATCATCATGCTCTGCTCCTATTTCGTGCCTTTCAACCAGCACTGCTGACCTAGTTGCATAGTCACGATGTCTGGTCTCATCCAGTGACGGGGCATCGCCTACAAAAACAGATAATATTAAATTTTAATTGTCAGTTTTTAAATATCATTGAATTAGTTCGGTAATATTAATAAAAAAAATTTGCAATGAGATTATTTACCTGGTGCACCAGTTGTCACCGTTGGGACTGTTGCCCTGTCTTTCTCTCTGGTGGTAGGATCCTCAAGGGAAACATTCTCTGTCATTTAAAAAAAAAAACGTTATAAGGACAACCATCAAGGTATAATTAGAAAAAATTACAAGTGGAAATTAATTACCGTCACGGCCCTCACTGATAGTAGCATTGTCGGACTGGTCCCCACTACAATGATCAGGTTGCACATGAGGAGCATCTACATCTGGCTCTAAAACTGGGTTAGTTGCCTCGTCGGTAGTGCTGCTCCCCTGATTTAAACAAAGTTGTTAGACATTAAATTTATGGACGAAAACAAACATATTGAAAGGTTAATGTTTGACCTTATCAGGCATTCTGGATCTTAGGACCTGCCCCAAGCTTCTGCGACGTTCAAGTACGGCTTGATAGCCGAAATGGAAAGCAATATTTTTATCTTCCTCTGTAGTTTCTATTCCGAAGTCATCACCCTACATTACATATGATTGTGTATTTTTAATCATATTTGATAGGATTACAAAAACGTTGGAAGGCGATACAATTAACTATAAGATGTTTAGCTACTTAATTACAATTCTTGCGGCTAATTTCAAGTAGCCGCCCTGGCCTAGCTTATGATGGCCCTTTTTTTCAATCCTAGCTTTGGTTGCCTTCGAGGTGTCAGGAAACCTAGCATCAAAAGATTGAAGTCAGATATGACGTAGCACACTTTTATTTTAGAAATAGAGAAAATTAAAGCTATTGAATTAAAGTTGTAATTTACCTTGCGGGTCCAGTTGGCATTTTTCGTTCTTTCTTTTCCCTTTACTCTTTTCTGTCATGGATGAGTGCTCTCCACTCACTCTCTGGAACTGTGAGAGGACGCTCATATCTAGGGTTAAATTGGAATTGCGTCCTATAGGTGTCCCTGGTATATTTCAAATATTTTCTGGCTACCCGAGCTATCGTTGTTCTATCAAATGTGCCGACCCCAAAAAGGGCTTCTAGATAATCTAGAAGTTCTTTTTTTTCAGGTTGGAATTCTGGGAATTCCACCTTGTGTGTATGGTTGGGCCAAAAATTACCAACGCATGGCTCTCCAAAAACCTGTAGAACTTGTTGAGCCCTAAAGATGTCCTTTCCTTTCACCAAATTTCACTTCATTCCATTTTTCATTTATCAGTTATAGGCTTAAAAGATCAATAGGAATGATTAAAGTCACTTTAAGAATGCATGCAATGACTGAATTATTATACTTTTGTGGTTTTGCTGTCGTAGTAATTTTTGATCAGACTTAGCTACATAATGCAGCCATTCTGTAGCTAGTCGCATATTCCGCAGCCATATTTATGTTCACACAGGTTACAGGTGTCATTTGAGGGACAAACACATATGGTTAAATTCCAGAACACTCCTACATCATTCCTTGCCCTCTACGAAGGTTGAGCAAAAATCTGCAAGTGGTTATGCACGTGGAGAAAACCAAAACTAAGAAGTAGACTTCTACAAGGATAAGGACTCTACAGGTGTCTTCACCAAAATACGAGTCCTCAACAGGATTTCTAGTTCGATTTTGATTGTAAAAGACACCTATGCCTATTTCTCCTTACGTATTTGCTTATAAGAGTAACTCGGTGAATTGAGAAACAGTTAGTTAGTTGATGTTTTGTTGTTAGTTCTCAAAGACTGTGATACTATGTTTCTGAGCGTTTTTCCTTTAATGAAAGAAGTACAACTTTAATGCATGATCTGAAGAAATTTTAAGGAGTTAAGGATTCGTGTGCCAATATGATGGTAGAGGGCCCCTACTGTCCGAAAGGCTTTGTGCATATTTTCTAGATAAGTGACCTTTAGCTCTGTTTCGTTCTTAATCTAGGCAGTTTTTCTGAGCATCATGTTTTATGTTTACTTACATCGAATATTACAGTCAATCCTGTTCTCATGAACTGTTCCAATATATCACTAACACGTGAATGAGATATAGTTGTAGTACTTCGGAGGTTAATTGCATTTTAGTTTAGTTCTGTTCATTGTATTTCAAGTTTTATTAGTTAATTGCATTCTAGTCCTGTTAATTAGACTTAAAAGACCCTCATTATTTTACAAGTTGCTCTTGTTCTTAATCTCTTCTAACACATCATTATCATATGGACAAGAATTAGTTATATCATTTTGAGTTCTTGACTGTTCTGCAATTTCTCATAATTTTACAAACATCCTTTTTCCAAAGTTATTCCAAGAGATCTCTAACCCTTGAATGAGGCTTAATAGTAACATTTTGAGTTGCAGAATGGGTTAATTCTAGTGTCATAAGCTATTTTAGCATAGGGTTCCTTACTATGTTGCAGATATTCTTTTCTCAAAATGTTCCAACAAATTTCTAACAATGGATGAGATTTTCTCTGTGATATTTTAAGTTGTTGTTTACTAACCTCATTACATCAAACTTATCCTTTTCTCAAATT
>CM076573.1:561536497-561801449 GCA_034641835.2 Pinus albicaulis | reverse complement strand
GTCTCCATATTGGCCTCTTGCTTTATACGATGTTTAACACTATTATTCTATAATTTTTCATTATTTATATTCACCTTTTCCCATTTTGGAATATTACGGTATTAGAGCATAATCTTAGCCTGGCTTTGGCCATCTTGAAAAGCCAATATGTCATATGAAGAAGGAAGTCTGCCTTATTGATAGAGAAGAGTATCGAACACTAGAAGTTTGATTATACAAATGACGAAAGAAAAGGGTGAAACCCTTTATATGGAGGAGAATATGAAGAGAAGGAGTTCCATACCATTGCTAGAGAAATGAAGGAGATGAGAATGGATAGATACAAGGAATCCCCTAAAGGATTTCAACATGGTGAAGGCTTCGACATTTCTCATCACTAGAGTGATCAACCAGTGTAGCAACAACAAGTTTCCCAATGCTCTACAATGCCTACATTCTTGGAAGTGGGAAATGAAGGGTTTCAAGAATAAGAAGACTATTTCATGGAGTATGAGTCTCAAACTCAGAGATTCAAGGACCACTTTAGTTTTCAAGAATTTTTTCAAATCAAGGAAAATAGGAGACCTAGGCATCATGGAAGATTCATTCAGAATCATGATCTACACCACACTATGGCCATATTTTTCTTACCCAACTTTGATGGGTCATCTAAATGCACTGAAAAATCATTGGTAGAGAAGCTTGAAATCTACTTCCAGTTGAACAAAGTTCCAGAGATGGATGCCATTAAGATAGCAGCACTGCACCTTGAGGGTGAAGCACATGATTGGTGGTTCCTTGGCTTGTCTATATTGGGTCATGCCAATGTGACTACATATTCAGAGTTCACAAGGAGGTTAGTGGAGAGGTTTGACAAAAGAGATCTTGAACCACCATTCATGGGGGCCCTTGTAAAACTTAAAAAATTAGGTAATCCAGAAACTTATATGAGTTTTTGAAACTTTTTGTTATGGTTCCTAATTTATCTGCAGCAAGAAGGGTCTATATGTTCATTAATGGGTTAGATGAACCTCTTCATGGGTTGGTTAAGTCTACCAAGACCACTACCCTTCAAGATTCCATTGAAAGGGCCGGTGTAATATTCCCACTTAGCCTAAGCTAATAGGAATATTCAATTTTTCTCTATCTTGTATTTGATTTTCATGTTGATGAATAAAATGTAAAGGAGGACATGTAAAACTCCTAAAAAATCAAAATAAATCAATGCGCAATGTAAACAAGGCTAAATCTGAGCCATTTTATAAAACACACTTGAGTGTGAAAGAGGTTGATCACTTGACCAAGTCAACCATGACCATATCTACAACGCAGTCTAGATGCATTGAACCTCCTTGAGGCACAACACAGTTCTAGATGGAGGCTCTACATGTGAATGGAGTTAAATTGATGAAGTGGTTTAGGGTTTGACAAGACACCTATATTATAAAAGTAAGAGGAGAGCAGCATGAGAGGGGTTGTTGAAGATATTATTTCAGAAGAATTTGTCTGCTTAGAAATTTCTCATTCTCTAGTTGTTTAGCGGAGAATAGTGCTGCTTAGCACTTGGGTGTTCCTGAGCGGGAATCCCACCTCCTTCCTAGAGCAGCTCTTGGAGGAGTTGTGCTTGTCTTGATCACTATCAGGCTTGGGCCAAGCTTCACCTTACACCTACAATGTTGATCCTGTTGAGGGTTGGGTTGTCCTTGTGAGTTGTAGCAGGTGGGAGATAGATCTTCTTAGATCTATGCATATCTAGACTCTCTTTTCACTTGGAAAGTCTGATATCCCATTGCCAAGAATGTCCTAGATCATTAGAGCTATAGATCCAGACTTTGGGATCAAGCCAAATCATTCTCATAGCTTATAGTGTAGTTTCTATCCCTGAACTATGTTATTTGAAAGGTTGCAGTTGTAGGGTGTTTTGTCTGCATTTTGGAGGAGAGATCTCCGGTGTTAGGATTATTCCTCTCACTATCGTGATCCATGGATTGGCCATCCAATCCATGTTTGTTTCAGATCTGATCTACTGTTCTATTATATGATTTAGGAATTTCTAAATATTACTGCAGTTCTGCAACTTTAGATCTCAGATCTACTCTCTATGCTCCATGTTTTGCACAAAACCCCAAGGGGAATGTATAGATGAGATTTTCTTGTACACAGATTTTAATTAGATATATATTTTTATGTAAAGATATTCTCTATATCTAAGTTATAATATACTGCTGCTTCAGCCCATTAAAATAACACTTTCAAGTTCATGCAGACTTTTCTTATGGCTGTAGCACCTCATTTTTTAGGGTTATTTCTATTTAAGTCTTCTACTTTCTCTTGTACACTGTATGATCTATAATATAAATCAGATTTGATGTTGTACATATGATATGTGAGCCTCCATACTGATCTACTACAATTACTGGGCTGAACTGCGTTATTTTCCAGCAGTGTTCTTTGTATTGTTGCAGTCCCCTCTTTGGGAAGTTTTCAAGCCTTCCTAGGTGTGCGAAGACCTATTTAACCCACCTGAGGATTTTCTGATCCACATGAGATTTAGGTCTTATGCTTATGTACTCGGAGTCTAAGGGATCCAAGGGCTGGGTTTCCAATCTGTAGCATACATTCATGAAAAATGCATTTTTTGAAGCATGCCTTGCTACTTGATCCACGATTTTGGGATATTACAACTGAAGATCTCTTGAAGATTCCTTTCCAAAAGCAAAGGAAACATTTCAGCATTATTCCTCTTTTCCATCAAAGGGAAAAGAAGAGAAGGCTCCTCCTTCAAAGGAGAGCCAATACAAAAAACCTCTTGACGATGATGTCCGAAGAGATTTGAGGAGAAGGAATCTTTGCTTCACATGCCAAGAATATTGGGCACCCAGACATAGATGTGCAATAGGAAAAGCACATTATATAGAGGTCTTCTCAGATGATGAGGAGGAAGAATAAGATCAACCAAGAAGAGGTCACAAAATTGACACAAGAGGAGATGAACCAACACCATCAGGATATGGGAATGGGCATTTTCTCCAAATGGAGGGGCTCTTGCATCTGTAATATTCCTAAATTAGCATGCAACTAATTGGAATATTAATTTTGCTCCAAACACATAGTTAGATGAATAAATGGGTAGGGAGGCCCAAAAATATTTTTATCAGCAATAAAATCCATTTTAATGGGGAAAGGGATCATATTAATAGTTGGATAAAACACCTTCATGTGTAAATAAAGGCTAATTCATGTGGACAAATTTAAGTTTGACCAAGTCAACAAAGCTAGAATGTAGGAAGTGGAACATTAATGAAGATACCCCTGTCGGAATATGGATCAGCTTAGATAGTTAGAATAAAACCATATTGAGTGTGGAAGAAGACATTGCATGAAGATCGAGTCAAGGTTGACCAAATACAACAGTGTTGTTATGGAGGAGTGGCGTTGATGATGGGACATCACAGTTTTGGAGGGAGATTCATTCCATGAAGATGGAAACCCTAATGAGTGGGACCCAAGGTGAGAAGGCTTACATTGTTTATAAGGAAGAGGATGGTAGCAATATGGGGTTAGCTTATGATTATGATTTTCTGAATATATGGTCTATTTAGACATATAAATTTCTCTTTCTTTTTAGCTGAGATTGTATGTTGTTTAGCATAGGGTGTTCCTGATCGAGAATCCCACCTCTTCCATTGAGTAGCTCTTGGAGGAGTCTTGCACCATATTGTCCACTATCTAGCTGAAGGCCAATATTCATCTTCCTTTGAAAATGAAGATCCTGTTGAGGGTTTGTCTGCTTCAATAAGCTATAGCAAGTGGAGACTAGATCTTCGGATCTAGGCCATTTCCATACTCATTTTCAGTGGAGGAGGGTTCTAATCCATTTGGAGGAAAATATTGAAGGTATTGAGCTACATTTTTATATCTTGGCTATAGGCCAATCAGATTTTTTCCCCTACAGCACAATCTTGATCCAGATCTGTGTAATTTCTGAAGGAGCAGTTGTAGGGTGGTTCAATGCACCATTTGGAGAGCTGATTTTCTAAGTGTTGGGGATCTTCCCTTCACTTTGTAGATCTATTGGAGGAGGCTATTATTTTCCATATATCATATCAACCACACTTTCTAGATCTGTAATTTTCAGTAGATTTGTAGTCTTAGATCTCAGATCTACACTTTTTACATGTTGTTTTGTTGAAAACCCCAAGGGGGTTCATTAGAAGAGCCTGTATAGTGCATGGATCTGATATAGATATGAATTTTTATGCACATAGCAGCTCTAGATCTGATGTAAAACTTAATGATATTGTAGGAGTAATAAAATAATGTTTTCAAGGTATTTCTATCTTTTATTCATGGTTGTGGCCCCTCTTTTTGCATGATTTTTGCACTATTATGGCTTGGGAGGCTTGTTTAACTAAGCTACCATGATTTGTTTCATACATAATTTTTTATTTGGTTGCTATAATGTATAAATGAATGGATCCATGGGCTAAATTTAACTATTATTGCACATATTCCTAGAAAATGCATTTTTAGTGCATGTATTGCTGCATTTCCCCATTTGGGAATATTACAGCATCATTGAGAGGAGTACCTAAGTACTTGAGCTTGAGGTTTCAAGGTTCCATCTTAGATCAAAGGGTTTCTATTTTTATTGACAGTGGGGCTACCCATAATTTTATTGATGCCAAACTAGTGCAGAGGAGCGCAATACCCACTTATTCTTTTGAGGGTTTTCTGTTTGGTCCTAGGAGATAGAACTATGTAATGCATGAATTATGTTCCATCCTTACCACTCATGATGGGGACATATACATTGACTGATAAATTTTTTGTGGTTGACATACCTGACACCAATGTGATATTGGGTGTGCAATGGTTAATTACTTTAAGGAAAGTCACCACAGATTGGGAGACTTTGCAAATGGAATGGGTGGATAGAAAGAGTGGCAAAATTAAAATGATTAAAGGCATGCACACATATCCCTCACATAAAACTTCCACACAAAAATTAGATATGGATTTTCGTAGTGGAAGCAAGGACCTAATAGTCCCATATATTATGCACATGACTTTGGCTCATGGGACATTATTATTTTGTGGCAAACTACCTGGGAGGCCACCTGATGCAGAATTGGGGAGACATGTCTCATATCATGATGCTCCATTCATAGAGATAGGAGGAATGGGAGCATTAGAAAGCCAATATACCGTGTTGAGAGTCTTGGGTAGACTCAAGGAGGAGGGAGGCATTCTCCCAACATCATCATTACCGACTCTCATTTCAGATTCTGCGCTGTGGGAGGAGAAGCATGGGAAGGATAACAACCTTCCAACATATACCTTTAGCATGGGAGATTTCAAGGAGAAGGGAATCCATATGAAAAAATTTCTTCGTGATAGATCATTAGCGTTGTCACTAAGGAAGATTGATCCATATTGGAAATCCCAACTGTTGGTGGATTATTCGAAGGATATTTTCACAAGCATGATACTTGATGACCAGCTACATTAAAAAGGCTATTTAGTCCAAGAATAATTCATCTACTATCATGGTAGGATGTTCTTATCAAGAGCCTCCAAGCTCAAGGAGAATATTCTACAAAGGTCTCATGAAGATTTCCTTTTCAACCATACTTATTCCATGAGAGCCTACAACACTATCATGGAGAGCTACACTTGGGAATGCTTTGAAGAGTAACTATATCAACATTTTCAGAGATGCATGAACCATGTGGAGTTGGAAGAGAAACATAACTCAAAGAAGGAGTTATCATAGCCACCTCTTTCCTCTTTTGGAATGAGAGGGGATCTATCTATGGACCACTCCATTTGTATGAGCAGAAATTTTGGTAAGGAACATGCTTATGTACATGATGTTTCATTTGATGATTTATGCATTTGTTTACCATGTATATGCAGGCCATTGCTCCAAGGAGGAGCATTCTTCCATATAAAATTCATGGCCAACTTTGGGCCATAAACATTTATGAACATGGCCACTCCCTTGGAGGATATATGGAGATGTTGTATCATTGTGGGTGTGTTATTGTGGATTAATCCATTCTTGCGGACAAGACCAGTCTCCCTAGTACTAAAAGTATACAACAACAAACGTAAACATACTAATCTTTCTCTAAGCATGTAAGGTTTACAAAAAGCTCTATAGAGGTGTAAAAGACTTACCGTTTGTCCAGTGCTTGTTTGAAGTCGTTGTTGTCCCTCGCGTGCTTGAAGGAGTTTTCCTCGTAAACCTGCAGTCACAAACAAGCAAAGTATTACATAGCACCTGTATAGAAATCATCATAAACCATGCTTATCATAGTGATCAAGGAATCTATGAAATAAACCATTGATTGAAAACTTATTGAGAAAAATGAGTATATTTGTATTAATTTCAAAAGAAGAAAATCCTTACAACCTGAGCCTTGATGTTGCACAGGACTTTCTAGGGTCCGAAGCAGGAGTCTCCTTTACTTTGATAAGCTCTGCACTCCTCCAACCAAGACAAATAGAGGTATGTAATCTCTCCTCACAAAATTCTTAGTTAACTGAGTCTAAATCTCAACAGCACTTAACTTCAAATATTCTAAAAGCTTGAACTCCCTTTGAGGCTACCCAATGCCTCTTTTTATAGTGGAAAAGAGGAGGTTTTCTATTCCAAGCATGAAGGGATAGAATCCTCCTTCAAAGGGATAAGCTCCTCACATCAAGGGGTTAGCTCCATAAGGTAAGGGATTCATGCACCTCACAAGAGCGGTTCTGCCACCGCAAAATCCATTCTAGAAGCTTCCAGAATTTACTTTAATTGAGATTTTTGGGATTTTACTTGCACCTTTTTAATATTACAGGGGTCCACACCTATAAAAAAAATAAAGTGCATTTAGGAACATAGGAAAGCTGAACATTGGGTGCGGGACCACAGGCAAGATAGCCAGAAAGTGCGATACCAAAGTTTAGGATACTTTTAGGAACTTTTTCTGATTTTCAAGGCTTGACATGAGGAACTGATATGTTAGACTTGCAAAAGGGAGAAGTATGAGTAATAATGAGCTCATACACATGGCAGAATGTCAGGATGAAAATTTTCAGTGTAACATATTACCCCCTAAAGTGCAAAGTCTGGAATAGATGATGTTGAAGTCTGTCATATATGAAGAGTGCAGTACTTTATCATTTCAAGGATCATCCTGTGGACACCCCAGTCAGCACCTGTAAAAACATTCAATGCAAAATATATATGTATATGTACCATCACTGAGGTAGGCATTCCCATACTCAAATCAAACTAACTGAAACTGATTCAACTGTTCTGATACGGGAATGATTTTGAGTACATCACAGTATAGACATGTGTAGACACAGTATGTACGCAGCCATCTGTTTATAAATAGTCCACTGTATAAATGATAAAAAAATTCCTCGTAGCCTGGATGGCAGAAACTAGATCCAGGGTCTTGATTTCTGCATCTCGAACTAGTACGATTCTATCCATGCGAATGAATGTGTCGAAGTCGAACATGGTAGAAACCACTTGATTACCAGTCAATGATGTAAACTGTTAACAAGTGTGAGAGTAACCACCAGTAATGTCAATGGCTCTCAAAGTACTCAGTACAATCCATGAAATGTGAATGAATGATCTGAAGTCAAACATGTCACGGAATCATTCGATCGAAGGTCAATGATGCAACCTGTCGTCGAAGGCGAGAAACCTGCCATTGAGGCATGCAGATTCCAAGGTACTGACGATTTCTGGATCAACTTCCTAGATAATGTGCTGATGTCGATAGAAAGTGATCTGTCGTAGGCAAACCCACAACACGAAATCATAGATCAAGTTTTGAAAATATATTGGCAAGGACTGACTCAGGGATGGTCAAAAATGGATGACAGATATTTTGCAGATGAATGGTTTATTTGAACTATCCTCTTGAACACATAACGACACTGCAGCTGGCTTGGTAGCAATTGACCCAGAGTTAATACCCAGAAACCGGATGAAGACTTTCAAATGAGGTTTGATTAACTATTAGGCAAAGAATTTCCCAACCCAGGTGATCGAAAGTGTCGTGTTCAAGAGTGGTTAACTATATTTTCGAAAAATCAAAATACAACAAATAAGTCATTTTTCTCTCTTTTCCCCCTCCATTTCTGGCGAGTACCTCTTTATTTTAGACAAGCTTGAGAAGGATAACATTTTCTTGTTTATAAGCTCATCCTTCGGATGAGTCCAACTTAGTTTAAGATTCGAACCCTAAGAAGGAGTGGTTCGTTCCTATTGAAAATTAAACAGGTCCTTTACTGTTAAATTTTAACGAGTCCAGTATAGGAGAAACTCGGTGTTTTTCAATTTTAGGGAGTCAGAAGAAAAAACTTAAGAAAACTCCATGGGTGTACCTTTTCGTAAATTTAGTCTCTCGAGCCCGAAAAAGGATAAAATAATGCGGGAGAGAACTCTATTGACCGTAATTAGTCAACGTATACCTTTTTCGTAAATAGTCCATTTCAGTCCGTAAAAGGGGTAAACTTATACTGAAGGGACGATTATTCATTTACTTTAATGAGTTCGAACAATCAAGTACTCGGCGATCTTTTCATATTTAGAGAGTCTGAAAAGGGCTTAAAAGAGGACTCCAATGTTTCGCTTTTTCGTGAATTTTTGAAAGAGTCCGAAAAAGTGATAAAAGTATGCTCTTTGTTGAAAAATGATCAATTCTCCTGAAAAATCCAATTTCTGCACAAAAAATTGAAACATTACACATACCTGTTTAAGATGAGTAAAAATGCTTCAAAAATACCCTTTTTAAAGTAAAAAATAAATAAATTAAAAATTCATCTATTCGAAAAAACTTATAAAAAGGACTTTTTCAACTTCATTTTTACCGTTCAAGTTCAGAGTGAAAAGTAGAAGCTTTTGGGTAAAAAAGTTCCTGTGAAGATTCTGGAAAATCCGTCTGTCGAAATCGAGAACCGTCAGTCCCAGGGAATCCACGACCTCTTAATATTGCATTTCATCCATTTACAATTCGTTTTTAGGCTTTAAATTTCATTTTTAAGGAAAAATATGGTTCAAAAATCGCCCGCGGGGGTCCGCAGGTGACACACATGGTACCTGCGGACCCCGACTTTTTCCTACAAGGAAAAAAGTCGTGGGTCCGCACTTTCCTTAAAGAATGCGTGCATTCCTAGGCACTGTTTACAAAGGTTAAGTGTGGTCCCCGTGCGTTTTAAATTTAAACTCAAATTTCTCTTTTGCCGCCCAATTTTTTTTAAATTAGATTGGTCTAATCTATATTTTTATGCATTGTAGGATTAACAAGATGTTTATTTGGAGAGAACGTGAACACGAGGACGTGGATGACGCCGCAATGCTCCATTTTCCCACAATGCAGGCATTAAGAGCATGCGATATATATAAATTCTGGGCCATCCAAGGCATGAGAGCACAGGTAGAGCTCCTGACATGGCTGGTAAACAGGTGGAACGTGCAGGACCAGTGTTTCATTATCGGCGGCCACTGGCTTGAAATCGAGATGGAGGACATTTATTTCCTGACTGGTTTTTCCAAAAGGGGCGAACAACTCTCCTTGTTTGGGACTAGGCCAGGTGGCCAGACTGTCGCTAGTCTTCAACAAGAATTCTGTAATAATGAAGCAGACCCCAGAGACAAACGGATCGATATAAAAACTATCATCCATCCTAAGCTGAAAGTTATTGCATTTACTGTCACCAGGTTGTGTGGGAGTGCAGCATTGCATGTAGCTACCGGTTCTCAGATGTGCATTGTTGTGGATTGTTTTCAAGGCACTATTTTCAACTGGTGTGACGCTATGTTGGCTAATGTAAAAGGCCAGCTAACTAGAGAAAAAAATGGGAAACTGAATAACTTTGGATATGGATCCATCGTTGTCTCCTTTGCTCTAGAGAGGATTCCTATGCTAGCTCCATAGAGTATCCCTGTTGATGTCGGTCGACCTAGAGAACCAAGGATGGTTCGTTGGTCCGCACTGATGGCCCGTCATGGTATTGAGGGCACTGAGATTGTTCGATTTCCTTCATCATACTTTCATTGGTTGGATCGCCAAATTTTCGTTATTGAGGACTTTCCGTATGCCGGGATAGATTTATGCGGCGACCAGGAGATGACTCTCCCAGCAGGGGAACAGTGGGATGACTCGGGTAAAATCATTTTCAACGAATTCTAATTTCTATTTTTTTTATTTTTGATCGTCTTGTTAAATAATAATCAAAAATTTTGTTGAATAGAGATGTGGGCCCACGGCGACCAGCCCATCTCCAACCCTATGAAAGAAGACAACCAGTTGCAGCCGCACTAGTCCCTGCAGGCCAATCAGCAGAAATCCTGACTGATTTAGAGCATCATCTAGAGCGTTTGACTCTAGAGATTCCGGAGACAAACATAGATGATATTCCACTCAGATTGCAGAGATACGTGATTGGTGTTCCAGGACCTTTTAGGAGGTTTCTGTGCAGGGTGGCTCGGGCAGTGGTTTCTTATCGTGATCACCATCAGTGATGGGATGATCGTGTTGTAGACTCATATTTTTGACTTTTTGTGTTATCATTTTCCGATCATAAGGTGTTTCCAACCTATGATCGAAGACGATGTATATTTTTTGAAAACACTTCTATCCTATGATATATCACTATTTACCGGCTATCTGTATACATGTTATGGATGTTATTTGTTTTACTGTTTTGATCACTGCAAATGTCGATTTATCATACTAGAAGCAACTGCGTCTGCTAATGTATTTAAATGTCTTGGAATATGTTGATATTCAATGTAGTCAAATTCACGTTCCAAGAGACGAACTCTTAAAAATAACCGTAACAACACTGGATTTCTAATGGCATAAACCCTATTAAGCTGTAATACAACAAGTTCAGAATCCAACCTCACAATCAAACTCTGAATCCCAAATGATATGGACTCAGATAATAACTCAATCACTGCACTATACTCGGCAATGTTATTCGTTGTTTGACCAAGGCTTACCCCATGCATGGAAACTAACTCGTCAGAGGGTGAATAGATAACCCAAGCTGCGGAAGAAATGTTCCGTGTACTATGACAAGCACCATCAGCAAAACCAATGTAGGTTTGAAGAGACGTCGACATATGCAATATCAAGAGTAAAACTCAGATAAGCAGGAATAGTGATAAAACACACTTCTAAACTAGGCACACCTTTCTAATCTAAGACACACCAGCAGTAAAGAAATCTAACCTAAAAAATAAAAGATCTCCATACCAAGTTTAAGCATAATATCGCTTCAGATATAGCCCATTTCTGGGTTTATCTAAAGGGATACCATCAAAATCTATCAGCTCATAGGCCCCTTTTGCCAGCTTTCGCTTGACAATGAAAGGACCATGCCACATGGGCACGAATTTCCCAGCTCCTAGCTTATCGTTGGCTTGATCATAAACTAAGACTAGGTCTCCTTTTGAAAAATTTCGAGGGGTAACACTTCTATCATACTGAGCTTTTACTCTTTTGACATGAGCCTCGCTTGCTATTGCAATGTTTCTCCGATTTTCATCTAATTGAGCCAAGTACAAAAAACGTTTCTCCTCTTCAGACGTAGCTGGGAGTAACTCTATGGCTAATTTCAAAGATGGAATTTCGCATTCAATCGACAACACAGCTTCCAAACCATAAACGAGTTGAAAGGGAGTGAAACCAGTTGATGTTTTGACTGAGGTTCGATATGCCCAAAGTGCTGAAAATAACATGGAATGCCAATTCATTTTGTGAATACCAATAATTCGTCTAATCATGGTGACTAAAACTTTATTTATGGCTTCAACCAGACCATTGGCTTGCAGATAATATGGAGTGGAACTATCGTGACGCAGGCCAAGTTGATATGTCAGTTCAGTCATCATGACATTCCGAAAATGGCTTCCATGATCAGTAATAATGGCTTGAGGAACACCGAACCTAGCAATTATGTGATTAAATACGAAAGTTGCAGCAGTCTTGCCATCAGCCGAAAATGTAGGCATCACCTCGGCCCACTTAGTAAAATAATCTACTGCTAAGATAATATAGGCATGCCCCCCGGCCGAGTGAGGGTTACATGTAATAAAATCGATACCCCATTTTGCGAAAGGACCAACAGCAATTATGGGATGAAGAGGAGCGGGTGGCGCGCGCATCTTACGATAAAAAAGTTGACAATTGTGGCATTTCCGGACTGCATAAATACAATCTTTGAATAACGACGGCCAGAAATAACCAGCGCGCAATATCTTTTGGGCTGTGGCATACCCAGACATATGACCGCCACATGCTCCAGAATGGCAGTCATTTAAAACCTTTTCAGCTTCTTCATGAATAAGACAGCGTCGGAAAATAGAATCCGCTCCACGACGATAGAGTGTATCACTAATAATATTATACTGTTGGGATTGGAAACGTATCTTCTGCCTCTGAGATCGTAATATTTCAGGCCGAAAAGATTGGGTTTGGAGATAAACAATAATATCTCCATACCATGGATCAAGAGTACTGATAAGAAACAAAGATTCATCCGCAATGGGTTACTCTGCCACAGTTTCAGTATCAGTAGAGGGGAAATCACACATTAGTTCCGCAAAAACCAAGGATTTCTTCGCCTTGGATTTTTCAAATTCCAAGTCGAATTCCTGCAGGATGACTGTCCATTTGGAATACTTGCTCCCTAGCAATTGTTTGGTCAAAATGTACATCATAGGGTTGCAATCAGAAATTACCGTAGTTTTGCGTAACAATATGTAATGTCTAAATCATTGGACAACTTGAACAGCTGCCAAAGCCAATTTCTCCACATGTGTATACTTAATCTCAGTTGGATGCAGATTCCGACTAAGATAATAAATCACATGTTCAGCGTTAGATTCGTCTTCCTGAACTAACACCATCCCAATGGTGGAATGAGAAGCAACGAGGTACAAAATGTAATCTTGGTTATAGTTGGGAGGATGCAATAACTGTGCATTGGTCAACGCGTGTTTAAGTGCATCAAAAGATCGATCAGCGATCTCATCCCAAAAGAATGGAAGGTTTTAGCAACCAGGTAAAACCTTTTGTAAGCTCGGCGTAGTTAGGAATAAATCGACGTAAAAAGTTTGCTTTCCCCTCCAAACTTTGGAGTTGGCGTAAAGTCGAAGGAGGAGGTAATTTGACAATAGCTTCGACCTTCGACGGATCGACACGAATACCTACTTTCGAGACAAAAAATCCCAGTAAATGACCCGACTCTACACAAAAAACACATTTGTGTGGATTCAACCGAATTCGATAATGTCGACATCTCATAAAGATAACACGTAAATGTGTGAGATGGTCAGCCCTGCGCGATGAATGAGCAGGTAAATCATCGAGATATGGTTGCACACTGTGTTTAATGTCATGAAACGCATAATACATTGCCCTTTGAAAAGTTTCTCTAGCGTTCTTCAATCCAAAAGGTAGTTTGCAGTAAGCAAATGTCCCCCACGGACAAATAAAAGCTGTTTTTGGCTGATCAGCAGGGAGTATGTTTATTTGATTATACCTCGAAAAACCGTCCATAAAGGAAAACATTTCACTGCCGGCACAATCATCGATTATTTGATCGATATAGGGGTGGATAATTGTCTTTAGGACAAACTCCGAATTAATATCTTTGTTTGGTCTCAATCTAGTCTTCTAAATTGAGCTCATTTAATTGTCAACCAGGGTTGGTAAACTGCTGAAGTGAAGTGTACTGTATGTACCTAGGTGTTTGTTTCTTAATGCATTGTGTGTAGTATTTTATGATGTTTTTGGTATTTTGTGATGATTTCTGATGTTTTTGATCTTTTGGTGGTTTTATGTTCACAAGGAAAATGATTAGAAAGCTAATGGAAGGAAGCTAATGATTAAAAATAGGGTGAAACCTAATTGGTTGATGTCAAATGGTAAATGCAAATGCAATACTAAAAACATAATTAAATCTAAACTATGAATAAGCAAAAGCAAAGCTTGATAATGACTTTTAAGCAAATGATTCAAAACACAAACTAAACTTGTCAAATTCTTTCATCAAAGGCATTTGAGAGAGAGCTTGAAACATGGTCACTAAGTATGCAAATATTCCTAACTAAACAGTTTAAACAACTAACTTATAATGATGCAACATTTTATCCTTGATTAGAGATTTGTTGAAGTATGTTTGGAGTAAAACATTGATACCATCATAAGATCTTCTACTCTAAATCTAATTCCTAACTCTATTCTACAACTCAGTTTTATAGCACTACACTTCACTCAAAGGTTATAGATTTTTGAAATAGTCTATTGAGGAAAATGTTTGTTTGTAAGATGATAAGGAAGTTGCAGAAGTACTTCAGACCTTAAAATGATATGGTCTTCTGTTCATATGGTTATGAATCAATTATGGATTTTAGAACAAGAAGAGATTTGTGAATAATGAAGGTTGTTTTGTTAAATTTAACAACTGAAGTAATCTAGTATGCAGTGAATGACAACTGAATATGGAGTGCAAATGCAATGAGTTGAACTACAACCAAACCTAAAATGTCACTAGCCTAAAACAGTGTTAAACTACAAGTCATTATCAAACTTAAAGCAAAACAATTGAACATGAGTTAAGTGCAATTAAACTCCGGAGCATCCTAACTAAGCTATCATGCATTATTCTATGGAATTATACAGTCTGTTTGTCTATCATGATTGGTATTTTGGAAGAGTTCCTTCTTTTGGAAGGGTTTTTAGAACAATCCTGACTGTGTAATTGAGTGCAAATGAAAACATAAAGACTGAAAGAAATGAAAAACTAAGATATCATAGCCATCTCCTACCCATCATTATGATATTTTTGACAAGCGTTTAAGAGCAAGAACAACTATGGTACTTAGTGAAAACACACAACTAAAACGTTCAAGATCACAATCATACTTAAGACAGTATAAAGATTTCTTGGAAGAGTTTCTTCTTGTGGAAGAGTGCTTATCATAAGTATAACTGTGATGGTGAATAAAAGAGACTACAATTAAACCCTACAATACTATAGCCATTTCCCATTCATCATTATAATCTTTTGGAAGATCTTCTTCTTTTGGAAGAGTTTTTGGAATGAGTATAACCACAGTAGTTAATGAAAACAACTACTAATTCAAATTCAAAAACGTAAAGGCAACTAGAATACTTATCTAAATTACGCAAATAAATCCGTGCAAGAGGCAGGGGCCCTCTACCACCTGACGGAATCTAACTCCAAATCAAATCAACGCTTTCAAAACAACAATGTCTGCTTCATTAAAAGTGAAATAACTTGAACAGAGCACTCTGCGTCTTCAGAAATGTAGCACAGAATCTAAGCAAAATCTAGAACAAAATCTAGCCTAGCTCTCGGTTTCCCAAGTGTTTATATAACAAATGTAAATAACAAGACTTGCAACAATTTCGGGAACATTGTCTTTCCTTATCGGAATCACATTAGGACTCTTGAAGTGGCTGCGTAACAAGGAAATGGACATCTGGACTAAGACAGTCCTATTAGAAGTCTGTCTTCTTAAATGTGTTCCCACGTACCAAAACCATACACAGAATTCGTTTCTTCCTTCATGGTGAGAAACGAACCATGTAGACATGACGTGGAATATGCCCATATGCGGTTTTTCTTGAGAGGCCACCTGGAACAAACCCAAACGTGAAGACAGCTGTAGAATCGCCAGTTAGCTACGGAATGTCTGCATTCTGCAGCTAGTTCCGGTCAAAATGCTTTACAATGGAAAAAATCACAAAACTTAGCAAGTCGGTCATGTAAATCATTCTAAAAGTAATTTTAACTAAATTCATTGATCAATTGGGTCTAGGATAGCAATGGAAAAAGGAAAATGAGGTAAATTAAGATGAAAGAAAGCACAATTTTGAAATCATGATCCTGTAATCGATACATACTCGTATCGTTCCTTGCTTTTTAGTCACAGGAACAATATTAGATACCCAATCCGTTAAGGGAATCGGATAAATAAAACCTGCACGAAGTGATTTCTCAACCTTCGCTTTGATAGCAGCAGCTTTTCTAGGATGCATTTGACGTAGACGTTGACGGACAAGCTTGGCATCCGGGTAAGTCTTGATTTCATGTACGAAAATTGACGGATCAATTCCGAGCATCTCTTCGTAAGACCAGGCAAACATATCACGAAATTCTTGAAATAGGGCTTTATAAGTTTGAATTTATTCTTCAGTACAGGAAGCACCTATATGAATGTTTTCAATTATTCCAGGTTTTACTGAAATGTCAATTGGAATCGTTCGAGAAATATTTTCCAAATTTAACTCAGAATCAGGATTTTTCAATGGATTCTGTGGTTCCTTGACATAGTCAGCAGTAAATATTGAAGCGAAATCATCTTCAAAATGATCTAGTTCAGGTAAAAATGAAGATCGATGATGTAGATCTTCCCATGGTAAATCATCAACAGATAATAATTCACGAATCTGCTCATCAGAATGAACAGGTTCAGGAAATGTTGTTGCGGCTGAGCTAGATATTGAGAGTGATTCCTCGTGGATCCCATTCACTGGATCAATCTCGGTTGAAGAGGGGTTGGAAAATGACTGTACAGCCTGATATGCAAGTTCAAATGGACTCAAAGGCATCATGCCATCAATTGAATCTAACTCGGATTCGGAAGGTACGATCCAAGGATCATCAAACATAACAGAGTCTGACGAAATCATATGAATAGTTGCAACAGAAGGTGATACGTTAGGAGGAGGAATGGAAAAAGTTCCTAGCAAACCAGAATCTTTAATCAAACCTACTCCAACATCCTTATAAGGGATAGTCGTTTTACCAACATGCTGGATTGTTTCTGTAGAGGCTGGGTCGGAAGTAAAATAAGTTAACTGATCTATTGTAACGATCCTTCCTTGATATGGAAATTTTATGAGTCGGAAGACCGAAGAGACAACAGCAGTCATAGCATAAGACCAACTACGACCCAGAAGAAGGTTGTAATCTAGAGGGGCATCAACCACTTCCACATCTAGATTTACAATTTTACCTTCAACCCCTATGGGTAAATCCTGCAAAATACCAAAAGGGTGGAAACCTCGACCATCAAAAGCCTTAAGAATCGTCGGAGATTGGTTCAGCGTAGGAGAACCAAGTGATTTCCAACACTGAATCGACATAATACATGTTGAATCTCCCTCATCAATCACAGTCCGATAGATCAGTCTGTTTCTGACGTACACTGGTATCTGGAAAGCCATCTGATGAGGTAGACGAGGTGTACTATTTTCTAGATCGAAGATTATAAGATTAGAATCCTGAATATCAACAGCTCCTATGGTAGACAAAAGCAATTTACGCTATGCTGGGCATGATTGCAGCACTTCCAAAGCCGACATTACTAAAGGAGAAATAGCTAAGTCTTCAACAATGTTGTAATTCTGAGTGGCTCTTGCATGTGGATTGAAGGCTGATTTACGAAGAACACCTTTAGCAGGCGGTTTGATTATTAAGTCTGGATTTGGTTTCTTGATCTGTAGCGGACCAGAAACAGGAGGAGGTGTAGTTGATGTATTTGCGCTAGAATATTCTGCTTCTTTATCATCAACAGGATTCTTAGTACCATAATCTTTCGATCGCGTTGCAATCCTTACATGAGACATCATCAAAATGGGCTCTTCTGAAGTAGTCAAAGTAGAACCAACCATCTTACTATCTTGAGTTGGAAAATGATCCTTCAAGACAGCCGGTTGTGAACCCTTGACAAATTTTGCAACTTCGGCCCGATGTGGGCACTCCTTAGTAAAATGATCTTCATCACAAATGTAACAAGGATAACGTGGTTTACGTTTTTCGTCATTGGATTCAGTTTTATCAGTTTTCTCTTTCGAATTCTTTTTGTTTTTATTCTTCCCTTTCTTTTTATTACCGGATTTAGATTTAGCTGTGGATGTCTCCACAACATGAATATCGGCAGAAACTTCGGGGGAATATTCTCCTTTCGGGGAATCAGGTAAAGTTATAATTGGAGAAGAATTCTTTGAAGATTTATTCTTACTTTTAGTATTGACTGTACCAATCATACCATCAGTGGCATGAGACCCTGAAGGAGCAGCAGCTATTTGACCTTGTTTTGGAAGGTCTGGGATTTTTTCATGTAAAGTACCTGACTGCGTATAAACGAGGTCAAGGTACTGAGCTTGAGCAATTACTTGCTCTTCAGTAACAACACCAGCCTTAGCTACATCTTCAGTAATCTTGGGTAACAATGATTTAACAAACCATTCTACCAAAATTTGATCCGGAATATAAACTTTCACCAAACGTCTTCTACATCGCCATTCATGAATATGATCAGAAATATACGTAGATGTAGATTGTTTTAGTGAAGTTAACAATTCCGTGCCATTGTCGTATCTGACAGGAAACTAAAAATGAGTCAAGAAGGCAGTTGCTAACTGACTGAAGTTATGAAACGAGCCTCGTGGTAACTCAATGTACCATTTGGCTGCAAGACCAATAAGATTTCTTTGGAAAAGACGTAAGCGAATCGAATCATCAATGATTGAATTAGACGCACACCAAAGGTGATAAGTCATGACATGATTTGATGGATCCTCTCCTGGCTTACCTTTGAATTTTGGTATATCACTGGGCAAATTATGCGGCATCGGCGGCCAGTACTAATAATAGAAAATTGGATCATTTGTAAGGCGTTTCAAATCAGGTAAATCCAAAGTTGCGATAAATGGTAACTGACGGTTAGGGTCACGAAAACCTTGAGTAGCCAAAGTAGTTCTAGGAGGTGGATACCCAGGGTAGCTGGGAATCAGATTAGCATTAGGAATTGTATAACGTCCTGGAAAACTAGGATTAATCATACCAAACTGGGGTTGTTGAGGCTATTGATAAGTATAGCCAGGGTACGGTTGATACTGATAGTTTGGATTTTCTGTATAGGGACTGAATTGCGGCTGTCCCTAGTATGGTTGATACGTGAATTGTGGTTGACTTGTGACAACTGTACTTGTACCGGCTTGTCCTGTAGGCATCTGAACCAAAGGCTGAACCGAAGATCCTGGCTGGGGTACAAAGACTTGAGGGATTTGCATGGAGGCAGGGATAGACGAACCCGGGGTTACAGACACTCCAGAAACAGGTGTTACAGGTTGAATAGACGTAGCAGCTGTTGCAGCAGTTTGAGGCGGAGTCTTAGGTGAACTAGGACCGGCTTGCTGAACAGGACCAGGTGCAGGTGTTTGAATAGTAGGCTGGATAGGTTGCTGAGTTGGACCAAAAATTAAAGGCTGTCCAGGTTGATAAGGCAACTGCACATTAGGCTGCATAGGCTGTTGATATTGGGACGGATCCCACACCATATTCATTCCGAGGTATTGCCCCGCAAAAGGCTGAATGTAAGGACCATAACCTGGTTGAACGTAGGGTTGATAAGTGAGTGGTACATTTCTGGCTCCTTGAATAGATGGCTGACCAGAAGGCTGTTGGAAACCTTGAATTGGGTACTGACCTTGAGGTTGATAACCCTGAGGCGCGTACTGAAGCTGGGGTTGATAAGGACCCTGAGGAGCATATTGAGCTTGGGGTTGACCTTGGGGCATGTACTGTCTTGAAGGTTGATACCCTTGAGGTGTGTACTGTCCTTGGGGTTGTCCCCCAAAATAATATGATTCCACAGTTTGTGCTGGGAAAAATTTACCTTGAGGTTGCCCTCCAGGCGGTAACTGACTTCCTGAAGGTTGCCCCCCAGGCGGTAACTGACCACTTGAAGGTTGCCCCCCAGGCGGAAATTGACTACTTAAAGGTTCCCCCCCAGGCGGTAACGGATTTCCCTGTGTTGGCCCCCTAGGCGGTAATTGACTGCCTTGAGGTTGAGGATTCGAAACATTACTAGACATCATATAAATTTGCGCTGCGTTCAATGTTTCAGTTTTAACACCACTATTACCAGATGACAACACTTGTTCAATTGATTGAGGATCTGCTCCTGAGAAAGTACTAGACAAAGCCTGATATCCCGAAGGAACAGAAGGACCACCATGTAAAAATGATTCCGGTGTTTGAGAAAACACGGATGACTCTCCGGCCATAATGGATGGCGGATAGTAACCTCTGGGTGTAGGATGAAATGGAACTCGAGGTGGAGAAAAAGCAAGACCCGGATTCTCTAAAAAGTTTGTTAAAGATAGATACCAAGCACTAGTTCGAATAGGGCTGTAGAAAATAGATTCACGCTCCCTAAGATTTAAAGATTGAGGGGAGTCGGGAAGAGATATATCTTCGTCTGGATTAGTAAGTTCTTCAATGGAAATAAGACTAGCTGGAAGATCGTCAGTGACAATATTTCTTACCCTAGGTGAATCAAGATCGCTAGAAGTTGGTGAAATAAATCCTGAGGATGTTTCTAAAACAGAAGGTTCAGTTTTAGGTTCAGAGATTTCAGGTTCGTTAGCCAATTCACTGGAAGCAGGAATACTACTAGCAACTTCAGAAACTGAAATCGGTTCTTGAATGTATTCTATTGTAGGTATTTGATGATCAGGATGGACAATTATGGATGAACTTCCAATTTCTGTTGATCTAATCCTACCACTACTGGATGATACCAGAGCACGAAGCCCTTCAAGCTGACTTGGTGAATATTCAGGGGGTTTCCCTTGTAGTCTCCGGGATTGTCTCGGCAATTCCGCCACGATTAAATATTAACTAATCACACGCAAACAAAGAACATTTCAATGAAAACACCTAAAGTCTCTAAAGAAACAAACAGTTGAATCACACGCTTAAAAATCTAAGAGTTCAAACCACACACAAATAGTAACTTTCCATACTAAAAACACTAGTTGGTGATGAAATCCAACTTAGTAGAAATTTAACACAGAAAGGGCGGTTGGAACAGTTACCCCGACAACCTGCTTAATGAAACAGACTGGCACAAGTTTCCTCACAAAACCATCTCGTGTGAAGAGAACCCCCCAAAGAGTCCAAGTGAGTCTAGTCGACGTCTGCTCCAGGTACAGTGAGATCTTTCCTTCACCGTCACCTTAGGAAATAATCTTAAGATAATGGACACTAAGGTTACCAATAGTAACAAATATAACTGGGGGAACAGTCTATGATCCGATCTCACGCACAAGGGCAGAGTAGCAAGCTCAATCCCCTTGAAGGCTCCTCGTCATGGTTAATCTGAGGTTTACCGACAAGTGACCCCAGGCTCCTCGACAATGGTTAATCTGAGGTTTACCGTTTGTAATACGCACAAAATATTCTATCTTCCCCAATGAAACAGAATTGATTGTCTCAAGGGTTCGGACATGATCTCGTGATTGATTTCTTTAAGAGAAGCTTCCCAAATTATACAAATTACAATTGGATTTATCTCCTACCGCAAGATTTGTCTACTTGTTTGTTTTTACTACCTTGGAGAGTTAATTACTCCCTACTCCAAGATACTAGCCTAAGCTATGTTGGTGATAAGAGCCCTATAAAATAAAAATATTTCTAGATGAATTTTAATTAAGCGTTACTTTTAAGAGTTGTTTCTTACGTCAATGGGTGTGGAAATGAAACTCTGATGGTGTGAAATGACTCGATTTCCAAAAGACACTAAAAATGCATCTAACAATGATAATCAGATTGTTTTCTTTCAATGAAATTCTAATTAAGGAAAAGTTAGAGAATGCAATTCTTTTAATAAACAATTCCTTCTTTAAACATAAAGAACAATTGAAAGAAATTATTTTTGTCTTTTCCAACAATTTATCAAAGCTCACAACAAAAATCCTTTCACTTTCCAAAAACTCGAAGCTACAAAACAATTTTCCTTCAAAAGAAATCTAGAAATTTTAAAAGCACTCAAAACTACAAACTAATTTCGAGATCTACAAAGTTTAATAGCACTCAAAACTACAAAATTTAATAATCTAAATGAATAAAAGCTTTAAGATTTTTTGAAGAATGTTTTTACTTAGTTGTTCAGCAAACTAAGGATCTATTCGTCCAGAATAACAAACAGATCGAAAACACTCAATTATGTTTTTATTAAAAATGAAATTCAAAAACCAATAACAAAGTTTCTTTTCGAAGATTTGCAAAGAAACAGGTAACTCTATTTCTCAATAAAGAATCATTTCACAATCATGTCAGATTCAGCAAAAGACAAAAAGACCAAGGTAATCTGAGGTACTTCAAAATGTCAAATGCTTCAAATCGCTACAAAGACCAAATGAAATGCAATCCAAAACATAAAACTTCTAGAAAATCATCAAAACACCAATACTGCTGAGACTTATTAACAGAAAGCTTTTGACAGAAGCATTCATCAATCTGGGCAAAAAACAAAAACTGAAAATCAAAATCAAAATAAACTAAAGACTAAAATCTGAAGTTTTTCAAAACTTTAACAGGGTCCGCAGGCTCCAAGATATCACAGGTGCGGTCCCGCACTGTTTACACAGGAAAAGTGCGAAACTTCCCGCACTGTGAAAACAAGGCAAAGTGCGGTCCCAGGAAAAACTAGAGAAAAACTCAAAGGATTTTTAAATTTTCAAAAACAGAGAAAACCTAAGCTACCCAGGCAGATGTCAATCAATCAAAAACCAAGAAAAACGTTTCCTCAAATCAAAATAAAAGAGAACCAAAAACAAAAAGTTCATTTCCCCAGTATGGTCGCCAATTTGTTGTGTGGATTAATCCGTCTTGCGGACAAGATCGATCTCCCTAGTACTAAAATTATCTAGCAACAAACAGCCAAACATACTAATCTTTCTCTAAGCATGTAAGGTTTACAAAAATCTCTATAGAGGTGTAAAAGACTTACCGTTTGTCCAATGCTTGTTTGAAGTCATTGTTGTCCCTCACGCGCTTGAAGGTGTTTTCCTCGTAAACCTGCAGTCACAAACAAGAAAAATATTACATAGCACCTATATAGAAATCATCATAAACCATGCTTATCATAGTGATCAAGGAGTCTATGAAACAAAACATTGATTGAAAGCTTATTGAGAAAAATGAGTATATTTGTATTAACTTCAAAAAGAGAAAATCCTTACAACCTGAGCCTTGATGTTGCACAGGACTTTCCGGGGTCTGAAGCAGGAGTCTCCTTTACTTTGATAAGTTCTACACTCCTCCAACCAAGACAAATAGAGGTATGTAATCTCTCCTCACAAAAGTCTTAGTTAAATGAGTCTAAATCTTAACAGCACTTAACTTCAAATATTCTAAAAGCTTGAACTCCCTTTGAGGCTACCCAATGCCTCTTTTTATAGTGGACAAGAGGAGGTTTTATGTTCCAAGCATGAAGGGATAGAATCCTCCTTCAAAGGGATAAGCTCCTCACATCAAGGGGTTAGCTCCATAAGGTAAGGGATTCATGCACCTTACAAGAGCGGTTCTGCCACCGCAAAATCCATTCTAGAAGCTTCCAGAATTTACTTTAATTGAGCTTTTTGGGATTTTACTTGCGCATTTTTAATCTTATAGGGGTCCACACCTATAATAAAGATAGATTGTGTTCGAGACGCAGAAAGGTAGCAGAACAATGGGTGCGGGACCGTAGGTTAAGATAGCCGAAGTGCGATGTAAAGTTTAGGAGACTTTTAGGAACTTTTTCTTATTTTCAAGGCTTGACATGAGGAAGAGACGTATGTTAGACTTGAAAAAGGGAAAATATGAGTAATAATGAGCTCATACACCTTAGCGAAGTTTCGGATGATAATTTTTAGTGCTCAACGAGGGTACAAAGCACCAAACATATCTCACACTTTTCAGCCATTGTGAGAATACTTGGGCAGCAAGTAAGTGGTGGGAAAACCACTCACCATATCATTATTTGATGAAGTCAGGAGATTCACTGCGCTAGTTCCACATGTGGGACTATGACCTACCTCCATATTTACAAATTTCTGTTTGTATGTACTTAATTTTGATCCCATACATTGATGATGTACTTATTCTTTTTATGGAAATCATTGGAGGGAGGATGGGAGGAATGTATGTGCCCTATGGGAGAGAGATGCTCCATGTTCATTATGTTATATGTTTAAGGTAGAACATTGTGAAAACCATGTTTATTTCATTGGAACTATTGTCTCCTTGTGGGATAAATCATTTGCATCTCATAAGAACATTGGAGGAGCATTTCATGGAGGGATGGATTGGGAGACACTTAGCTTATGAGGGAAGCTTATCACATATAGTGTCACCAATGGTGGAGGAGAAGAGTTGCAGCACTCACCTTGTTAGTTGCTTGAGTACAAGAAACATTTGGGAAGGGAGGACTGTAATATTCCCAATTAGCCATGAGCTAGTTGGAATATTAAATTTTGTTTTGCCACTTTGTTTTATGAATAAGAGGAAAATGGAGGTCCACAATTATCCTTAATAATAAATAAATCAATGCCAATGTGAAAATTTTATATGTTGGCATCTCAATTGAGCACCTTTAGGTGTGAAAAGGGGTTGGAACACCTTGACTGGGTCAACTTTGACCAAATCAATAGCATTGTCATGGAGGAGTGGCCATCAATGAAAGATAATGCAATTTTAGATGGAGATGCTTTGCATGGAAGTAGTGCCATTATTGGATGGGGCTTATGGTTTGGAAGCTCATATCTTATAAAAGGAAGAGGATGGCAACCATAGTCATTATGTTGATGTATATGATATTTCTGAATATATGGTCTGTTTAGACATATATCTTTCTCTAGATGTTTAGCTGATATTGAGTGATGTTTAGAACTGGGTGTTCCTGATCAAGAGTCCCACCTCTTCCATTGAGAAGCTCTTGGAGGAGTCCTATGCTACATTTTCCACTTTCAAACTTAAGGCCAAGTTTCATATTTCATTGGGAGGACATTAATGAAGGACCTTGTGCTTATTTTCATATCTTGGCTTCAGGCCATTGATTTATCTACCCCTACAACATAGTTTATTCCTATATCTACATTATTTTGTGGGAGGAGTTCCAGGGTGGTTTTGGCACACCATTGGGAGAGAAGGTTTGATAGTGAAGGGGATCTCCCTTTCATCTATCATATCTATTAGAGGAGGTTGCATTATTTCTTATATCATATCAGCCACACTTTCAAAATCTACATATTGCAGTGAATCTTCATCCCTAGGGCTTTGATTCAGATCTTGTACATGGTGTTTTGCTGAAAACCCTTAAGGGGTTCTTCAAGGAGGTTGTATAGTGCCTGAATTAGTATTATATCTATATTTTGTGGCATATATCAGCCCTATATTTTTTTTATAGTCATATGTTGTAGCGGTGCCTTTTAAACAACATTGTAGCAGTCTTCCAGCTCTTTATATATAGTAGCAGCACCTCTTTTGAGGGATTTTGTCCATTGGAGGCTTGTTATTTCTTATTGTACATCTTATGGCCCATTTCTTATGCATGTTTTGATGTTGTTATAATAAATTAAAGGTCTCCATATTGGCCTCTTTCTTTTATATTATGTTTAACACTATTGTTCCAACATTTTGCACTATATTCCTGCTTTTCCCATTCTGGAATATTAGAGTTCTTAATTTTCTTTATGAATTAAGTAAATAAAAGGGGTGGAGGGACCCATAATCCTCAATATGAATAAATATCCACTTTTTATGTGTGAATGTGGATTTATTAAGCCTAGATCTACATTGTGGGGTAGTGGAACAACTACTAATGTGAATGGAGTGGAGATCATGTCTCATTAATGAGATAGATCATGGAGGTTGAAGCAGTAAACTGAGATCATGGAGGGAGTATAATGTAAGATCATAGAGCATTCATGATGAAGTGATGGAGGAAGTAGTGCAATTAATTCACAAATGATGGAGTGGGTGTACATTGTATGTAGACATGATGGATGAATCATGACTTGGAGACACAGCGCAATCAAACATGGAGGATTATGTCCACATGCACAGTGCATTTTAGAGGTGGGCCAAGGCATGGGAAGGCTCATAAACTATAAAAAGGATATGAAGGAAACAATGGAGGGATTATTTTAATTATTCATGTAAAGGTCTATTTAGATCTGAAATTGTCATTTGACATTCCATGGTTTCTTTGGCTTTTTAGCTAAGATTGCAAGTGTTGTTTAGAACTGGGTGTTCCTAGTTGGGAATCCCACCTCTTTCATTGAGTAGCTCTTAGATGAGGGTTGTACTTCATTCATCATCAGGAATTGGTTCCACATTTTTTGCATTCTCTGCAGAACACCTACCTTCAGGAATTACGCAATTTCTGAAGATCATTTTGGGAGGAGGAGGTTGTCTTCAGTATTTCAGCTTGAGAACTGGTGTAGGATTATTCGTAACACATTAGCTTAAAGATAAACATTCCTAGGGCTTCATTTCATATTTGACATCAGGCCAAACATTATTTACCTCCTATCAGCAACATTCCCATCAAGTATTTCACAATCCATCATTGCAGATCCAAAGGAAGAAGGAAGTTACTAGTATTTCAGCTAGTAATCATGTGAGGGACCATCCCCTCACCTTTCCATCACCATTTCCATTAGCCTGGAGCTTATTGCAGCACATTTCAGTAGTCATAGAGCCTCTCCCTCTTTTACAGCGCATTTTCTGTAGCACTTGCATATTCAGTTGCTGCAAATTGAAGGAGGAAGAAGACGAGACAAGATCTCAAGCTCCTAACTTGTAGATATGAAAGAGGAATCAACCCTCAAAGCTCAAATATATTTGTATAACATATTGCAGCCATATTTGGATCAGATCTAGCTTTGGATCTGTATAACCAAGCAGTCAAAGGATCAAACCCTAGGAGGGTGCTTTTCCAAAGTTGTAGATCTGGAAAATCCTTTCTCGGTTATCTTGGGTTCCCATCACATTGGCCAGATTTTGAATCTTGGCATCATTAGAGCTCCTGAGCTCCATAGATATGAATTTCCTTTTGTAGCAGCTTCATGTACATCAGAAGCAAAAGGGAAAGTGTAGTATTGCTTCCTATAAGCTCACCAGTTACGCAGTGCTAGTTGTAGCATGTTTGCAGGGTGATTATAGACCATCTCTTTGGCTAGATTCCCTCATCTTCTGTAAATTGTGTAGCTAAATCCTCTCTATATAATAAAAAGGCTCAGGTTCTCTATATGTTTTTATGTTTTCTTTAGATTTTTTGTTTACATAGTTGTAGTTCTTATATTGTGTTTCAGTATTACTGCATTCTCCCTTTTGGAATATTACAGTGGGATCAGAGCATGATCTTTAGCTCAACTTGTGGACACTTCATCTTTTGCATGAAAAGAAGAAGCAGATAGATGAGATCTATCATGAAAGAGGATTATGATTTTGCCACTCCTCTCTTTAGATCCATGCAATATCTCTCCAAGGAGGTTAGTCAAATGAAGAGAGAAAGGAAAAAGGAGGATCCAAAAAGAAGATTTGATGAGGAAGGTCCAAGCACTTCCTATCAGCAAAAAAGAAAACCAGAGAATCATATATCTCCTCATAGATCTACTATGCCCACTTTCTCTAAAGAGGGTGTAAGGTATAGAAATTAAGAAAGAAGAAAACCTGAGACTCATGAAACTCTCAGTCTATATCTTTAAGAGTACAAAGCATAGTCTAGAGCATTCAAGGGGAAACTAACTCTCCAAAAATTCTTCCAAATCAAACAAGAAAGGGGATCCTATAACAAAAATAGAAGAAAGAGGCATAATAGATTATATTTTCCTACATTTGATGGATCTTCCTCAAGAACTGTTAAGGCTTGGAGGAAAGAGTTAGATGCATTTTTCAAACTACATCCTGTGGCTAAAAAAGATGTTTTTCCAGATTGCAGCACTTCATATTCAAGGTGAAGCCAATGATTGGTGGTTTGGTCATATGGAGCATACAAAGGTGACTAAATATTCAGATTTATTTCACAAGTTGAAAAGGAAGTTTGATGTGAGAAAATCAGAGATGTGTCACAAAGAGACATTTCATAAGGAAACAAAGGAGGATGACATTCTTGTCACTCTGGACAAGGGGTCACTACATTCACCACCAGCTGCAGAAGTACTTGCCTCCGAAGAAGAGACACTTGAAACTTTGCAAGATAGTCTTTATCTCTTAACATATATATTCCCATGCATGGTTCAGGAGATGCATGAGGAGGAGGAGGAAGATTCCAGTGCTGGTACATTAATAGAAGAGCATCCATAATTCTTACCAGCAGTTGGAGACACTATTGGCCCGATTGGAGGAACTCTTGTGTCCTTACAAGAGATTCCCACACAGAAGTTGATCCAAGGTATGCATGTAATTTCATTACCTATTGTTTTAGTAGTTCTTATTGAAACTTATGGGGACATGCTATCAGGGCCATTGCATGACCAAGGATTATAAAAACATGTTGATTTGAAGTAGCAACATATCACGACGTAGAGGACCCTTGATCTAATCGAGGAGATGAAGAGATATCCTAGTTCATAATTTTTGAGCTACATTCAACCCTCTAAGTTGAAGTGTTGAGTTTCATAAAATGGGATGAGCATGATCCTATGTACAATGACTGGTTATGAGATCAGCATTGTGCCTTGCTTTGAGACAGCACCTATATTACCATGCAGATCTACAATGTTGTCACTTAGTAGCAGTGATAAAGAAGGAGCCCCATTATTCTTGGAGAATTCTGAAGGTAACTTCACTCATGAAGAAATGGAGGTTAAGATGATAGATGGTAGACATCTTGAGATGATGAATCTATTTTTTCTTTCTAGATGACACTTTCCCAATGAGCATATCACAGCTCAAAAAGAAACTTCTCCCTGCAGCAGATCCATAACCTCACTAGTTTTGGAGGGTTATTGATGAGAAGAAGCTCTCATTAAGAGATCTCATTCGATGTGCACTTCAACATTTCATGGAGTGCAAAGTTCTTCATCAGTTTGGGGAGGATGGTATTCTACAAAGGGAGGATACCATCTTTATGCAGTACATCATTCATCATCCACATTGGGATGAGTGGGTGAGGATGACAAGCAAGGGGTTTCATGAACACTTGCAAATATATGACATGGGCAAGCAAGAATATTGGTTACTTTGGTTGCTCTTGGGTGAGTTTGGTTTCTACCCAAAGGCTCTTAGTCCTTTGATCCGTGCCTTTAAAAACACCCATGAAATGAAGAAGGAGGCATGGCTGCGTTTGGGTGAGTATGGTTACCACCCAATGGCTCATATTTTTCTGATTCATGCCTTGTGTATCAATGATATAATGCAGCAAAAGAAGACATGTTCACTTTGGTTTCCCTTGAGAGAGTTTTTCCATCACATGACATCCCCTATGTCTATGTGTTTTAAATTGTGTAAAACTTGGCATGGTACTCTCATGATGTGTATTAATGGTGCTTACTTGGATTGGGTTGATGTGACATTCCACATGTCTATCCATATGTTTTACTCCATGATGAACATGAGGAGGAGAGAAAGAAACAAGATCTCTTGTTGCTTTGGTTGCTTTTGGGGGAGTTTGGCTTGTCCATCTTACATGGAGGAGATGGAGGATGGTAGCAAGAGGTCCTACTCCGGTGGTTAATATTGGGATATAGTTTGACACTTATATCTACCCATATGTCTGCATTTTTTTTTTAGGTCCCTATATTACTAGTATAGTCCCTTATTGTTATTAGTGTAACCCCCTTATTGTTATTATTGTACCCTTGTAACCCCCATATTGTTATTATTGTGCCCTTAAATTATTATTTTTAGGTCGGCTAGGATTACATTGTGGCCCCACTAGGATTACATTGTGGCCCCATGGACTCCTATATATACAAAGGAGGTTTTGTAATTTGTATCATCCAAGAATTGTTCATTCATGTAATGTATTGGAGGTTTCCCCCTCGAAGTGGCTTATTTCTAAGGCGTTGATATCTCTTTTCTTCTATTTTTGGAGCCGGTTTCACAACATTTGGTATCAGAGCTTTGGATTCTAAGGTTTTGTTGTTCCAAACAAAGCCAAGATGGAATTTTCACTATAAATTTTTTTCTATTTAAGGTTAAGAATCTGGAAATTTTTGAGCATGAAGAAAAAATTCCCGAGGAACATCGTTTACAAATTTTCTAGACCTTGTTCATAACATTTTCGGAGATATGATCTGTGCAAGTTAGGTCATTTTGCAGGGTCCTGAATTTAACCTAAACGGGTCATCGTGGTATTTTTGTAATAAAATTTTTTCTACGAAGGTTAAGAAGCTAAAATATTTATAGTATGAAGCCGTAATCCTGAGGAACATCATCACAAAATTTCAGATATCGGTTCACAATATTTTCAGAGATATTATCTGTGGAAGTTAGGGCTTTTTGAGGCTTCTGAATTTCATCTCAAAGAGGTGATCGTGAGAAAATATTCATAGCTCTCTCTCTGAGCATCGGATTGGAATTATGTAAAAAGTGGCCGCAAGTACACGGAATTTAGTTTTTGGTATATCAAGTTCAGAGCCAAAGGAGGAAAAAATGACACCTGGCAAGTCGTACAAGTTGGATCTACCGAGTGGGTCATTGTGGGAGATTGGACATAACTTTGCCTTGAGGAATCCAAATCAGATCAGACCTTTGGCATCTGAAAGAAGCTTTAGAGGGCTACTACAATGCTGAATTTTAGATATTTAGGATCCGAAATTATAGAGATAAGTCAATTTCAATATCGAGCTCCTCAAAAGCAAGTAAAAGGTGTGTATTTTTTTTCCGAATTGCATAAGTCTTGTTTGAAGAATCAAGTTGAATTGATTCCAAGGGAATATTGTAGAATAGATATCAGTATTGGATTCTAAAATGGCCCCTAAAAAGAATTCAACTCCCATTAAGCCTTTAGAAGGCTCTACTATGACTCATGAAGACGAAGAATGGCAACATGACATATCAAAATTACAAGAGCAAGTGCACCAAATTTCGCTATCGCAAAGAGCAACAAAAATGAAATGGAAGTTTTGAAGAAAGGCGTGGAAACTAAGATGGATGGTTTGAAGAAAGGCGTGGAAGCTAAGATGAATGGTTTGGAAGCTAAGATGGATGGCATGGAAGTGGACATGGAAGCTAAGATGGATGACATGGAAGCTAAGATCGATGAAAAAATGAAAGACAACATGGAAAACATGAAGAAGGATCTAAAAGTAGACATTGAACGTTTGGCAAAGTTGATACAAGAAATGTTTCCTAATGGTGAAAAGATAGTAGAGTAAACTCATGATGAGAACAAAATAAATGTTAATCATGATTTCATAAACTCTACTGTTGGAGGGAAGAACCACCATATTCCAAAAATGGATATGAGGAAGTTTGATGGAAAGGATCCTCTAACATGGATACTACAGATGGAGCAATATTTTGATCTCCATAATGCGCAAAACACACAAAAGGTACGCATTGCAACTTTACATTTAGAACAAAATACATTTGTATGGTATCGATGGCTTTGCTTCCGTAAAAAAATTGTCACTTGGTCAATTTTTACGGAAGAAATGATAGCACATTATGAGGATACAAAGAGCAACACCTTCTTTAGCCAATTGATAAATCTCAAACAAAAGGGTTCAGTGGGGGAGCACATCGAGGACTTCCAAAAATTGAATATAAGGGTAACTGATATTTCAGAGGAACACATGATTGATCTCTTCATAGGTACTTTAAAGGATAACATCCAACATGAAGTTCACGTTTTGGAACCTGATTCATTGGAGAAGGCATTCAGGTTGGCCAGAAAAATTGAATGTAAAATTATGGTGACAAGGAAGCCTACCACTCACTTCTATAAAGAGGTAAGTGTTGCTAATCCTAGATTTTCACAACCTACAAGGTTGACACCACAAAAATTGGAAGAAAAAAGAGCAAAAGGGATTTGCTACAGTTGTGATAGAAAATACACTAAAGGTCATAAGTGTGCTGAGAAGAAATTATTTTACATAGATTGTGAAGAGGAAGAAGAAAATGAACAAGAATATTCAAAAGAAGAGGATATACACCAGGAACCAACCCTAGAAGAGGAAGAAATGAGTCCGACCATATCGTGTAATGCATTGGTAGGAATTACCACTCCTCAAACTCTCAACATAGAAGGACATATCAAGAAGAAAAAGGTAATAGTGTTGATTGATTTAGGTAGTACCCATAATTTTATTCATTGTAAGGTAGCCAAGGAATTGAATTGTTTCCTATACCCACCACCAGAATGTCAAGTGATGGTTGCAAATGGAGGAACTATAAATTGCTCTGGAAAATGCCATAATATCAAGCTAACCATGGGGGAATATGCATTGAATAGTCCAATGATTTCCATTCCTATGGGAGGTGTTGATGTTGTACTAGGAGTACAATGGTTACAATCTTTGGGGACGGTAGCTTTTAATTTTCAAGAACTTTTCTTGAAATTTTTTTCAGAAGGAAAGGAAGTCGAATTACGGGGTATTGCAGGGAAGTCGGGAAAGATAATAAGCTCTAATGTCATGACAAAGCTTCTAAAGAAAGAACAACGAGGCGTAATTGCACAATTATGCTCACTAGAAGTTCCAACACCAAAATCATCTATTTCTGCAGATCTCCAACAAGTCTTGGACAATCATTCCAAGGTGTTTGAAACTCCCAAAGGACTCCCACCTATTCGTGATCATGATCATGCTAGTCATTTGATTCCAGGAAGTGTTCCTCCAAACATCAGGCCTTATAGATATCCTTACTTCCAAAAGAGCGAAATTGAACGTATGATTGCAGAAATGTTAGAGGCCGGTATAATTCAACCTAGTCAAAGTTCTTTCTCTGCTCCTGTAGTATTGGTACACAAGAAGGATGGATCATGGCGAATGTGTCCGGATTATAGGGAGCTCAACAAGCTCACCATTAAAGATAAATTTCCCATTCCTGTGATTGATGAATTATTGGATGAATTACATGGAGCAATTTATTTTACCAAGTTGGATCTTCGTTCAGGATATCATCAAATTAGAATGAAGACTGAAGATATTCCAAAAACATCATTTCTAACTCATGAGGGTCATTATGAATTTTTGGTCATGCCTTTTGGCCTTACCAATGCACCTTCTACATTTCAAGGGTTGATGAATTCCATTTTCAACCCTTCCTTAGAAAATTTGTGCTAGTATTTTTTGATGATATAGTAATCTATAGCAGGTCTTGGAAGGATCATGTTGAACATGTTGACAGGGTGCTCAAACTATTGCAGGAGAAACAATTATATGCAAAAACATCCAAATGTTTCTTTGGAGTTCAAGAGGTGGAATATCTGGGTCATATTGTATCTCACGAGGGTGTTAAAGTAGACCCTAACAAAATTAAAGCCATTAAGGAATGGAAAGTCCCCACAACCATATAGCAGTTGCGAGGATTTCTCGGGTTAACAGGGTATTATCGCAAGTTTGTTAAGAATTATGGGAGAATAGCAGCACCTCTAACAACATTATTGAAGAAAGATGCATTTTCATGGACTCCTGAAGCAACTAAGGCCTTTGAACGTCTTAAAGAGGCAATGTGCCTAGCACCGGTCTTAGCTACACCAGACTTCACAAAACCTTTATTGTGGAATGTGATGCCTCAGGAAATGGAATTGGTGCAGTTTTAATGCAGGAAGGAAGACCCATTGCTTTTGAAAGTCGTCCAATCAAAGGAAAGTATTTAAAAAAACCTATTTATGAGAAGGAAATGTTAGCAATACTGCATGCACTAAAGAAATGGCGAACTTACCTAATGGGAAGACACTTCAAGGTAAAAACTGATCATGATAGTCTTAAACACTTTTTGGAATAAATACTATCTTCAGAAGAGCAGCAAAAATGGGTCACAAAGATGTTGGGTTGTGACTTTGAAATAATCTACAAAAAAGGAAAGCTTAATGTTGTTGCAGATGCACTCTCAAGAAAGAATGAAGAGGTGGAAGCATTGCTTTGTGCCATATCTATTATCCAACCAGATTGGATAACTGAAGCAAGAGATGAATGGAAGAAGGACAAAGATGTATGGATACTCATTCAAAAGTTGCAGCAAGATCCTAGTACATCCGATACATTTAGTTGGAAAAATGATTCCTTATGGTACAAAGATCGCTTATATCTTTGTAATAATTCCCAACTAAAACAAAAGATTCTTCTGGAATTGCACACTTCTCCTTTAGGAGGACACTCAGGATTTTTAAAAACTTACCACAGGGTGAAGAAAGAATTTTTTTGGGATGGCCTTAAATCTGATATTCGAAAATTTGTGGCGGAATGTTTGGCTTGCCAACAGAATAAAGTGGAAACAATTAAGACCCCAGGACTTCTACAACCTTTATCCATTCCAGGTCAACGTTGGGAGGAGATTTCAATGGATTTTATCACAGGTTTACCTAAGTCCGAAGGAAAGAGTGTCATCATGGTGGTAGTTGATAGACTTACCAAGTATGCACACTTTTGTGCATTATGTCATCCATTTAAAGCAAGTACAGTTGCTAGTACATTTATGGACAGAATTCAAAAGCTACATGGAAGCCCAAGAGTTATTGTGAGCGACAGAGATCCCATTTTTACTGGAAATTTTTGGACGGAGTTATTTTCTTGTTTGGGTACTCAATTAGCTCATAGCTCATCTTATCATCCTCAATCTAATGGTCAAACCGAGATAGTAAATAAATGTTTGGAAGGATATCTTCGTTGTTTTGTATCTGATAAACAAACACAATGGGTCAAGTGGTTACCTCTCGCTGAATGGTGGTATAACACTTCCTTCCATACTGCAGCAAAAATGACCCCATTTATGGGACTTTATGGATATCATCCACCATCCATCACATCATCTTTAAGGGAAAATTCGAAGGTTCAAGCAGTGGAAGATCACATCGAGCATCAGCAAGAAGTTCTCCAACTCTTAACGGATAACCTGAATTTGGCACAAAATCGAATGAAACAACAGGCAGATCAACATCGCAGTAAGAGAAGTTTTGATGTAGGAGATTGGGTATTTTTACGGCTACAACCATACAAACAAATGTCCCTCAAGCAAGCTAAGAAGGATAATAAATTATCGCCAAAGTACTATGGTCCTCACAAGGTGTTGCAAAAGATTGGTACTATGGCATACAAATTGGAGCTTCCTACTTCTTCGCAAGTGCATCCAGTTTTCCATGTTTCATGCTTAAAGAAGGTTATAGGTGAAAATCTTCCAGTTCAAACAATATTGCCAGAACTTGATGAGGAAGGAAAAATCATATTGGAACCTGAAGAGGTCATGGAAACAAGAACTCGACAGCTACGGAATCGATCAATTTCAGAGTATCTCATCAAGTGGAAGAACTTACCCACTGAAGATTCTACATGGGAGGATGATAATTTTATACAGAAGCACCCAGAGCTACTCAAGCATTTAGGACAACACTTTTTTGAAGGAGAGGGGCATGTTAGGTCCCTATATTACTAGTATAGTCCCTTATAGTTGTTAGTGTAACCCCCTTATTGTTATTATTGTACCCTTGTAACCCCCATATTGTTATTATTGTGCCCTTAAATTATTATTGTTAGGTCGGCTAGGATTACATTGTGGCCCCACTAGGATTACAATGTGGCCCCATGGACTCCTATATATAGAAAGGAGGTTTTGTAATTTGTATCATCCAATAATTGTTCATTAATGTAATGTATTGGAGGTTGCCCCCTCGAAGTGGCTTATTTCTAAGGCATTGATATCTCTTTCCTTCTATTTTTGGAGCTGGTTTCACAACACTATTTCTTTGGCATAATATTGGAGTGATGCTTGGAACCAACAAATACAATAGGGCTAAGGATGAGGGCATGTCAATTCTCAATCTAATTCATAAAGCATGGGATGAAGAGATATATTGTGAGATAGAGCTTTTCCTAGGGAAAGAACCACTTTATTTTGTGTAACTCATGTGGCTGATGATGATGTTGGACATCATATGGTTGTCACTTGGTATCAGAGGCAGTGGAAGGAGGACATCTAACCACATGCGCTGGAGGTCATTCTATGCATTTTTGAGAGACAAATTTGGAACCAAACATGCACAGAAATGATCGCAACAACAGGGAGGATGCCTTCCTTATGTGGATGCCATTTGGAGGGAATGGATGGCTTTGGTATCTGATTGTCCAGGCTGCTTGAGAACAATCAACATTTTTCCTGGATGACTATAATATTCCCAAATTTTCACATGATATTTGGAATATTAGAGTTCTTAATTTTCTTAATGAATTAAGCAAATAAAAGTGGTGGAGGGACCCATAATCCTCAACATGACTAAATATCCAATTTTTATGTGTGAATGTGATCGATTAAGCCTACATCTACATAATGGGGTAGTGGAGAAACTAATAATGTGAATGAGTGGAGATCATGTCTCATTCCACTTCACTAGAGGTTACGGAGAAGCAATCAACTGAGATCATGAAGGGAATATCATGTAAGATCATAGAGCATTCATGATGAAGTGATGGAGGAAGTAGTGAAATTAATGCACACATGATGGAGTGGGTGTACATTGCATGTAGACATGATGGATGACTTGGAGAGACAACGCAGTCAAACATGGAGGATTATGCCCACATGCATAACGTAGTTTAGAGGTGGGCCAAGGCATGGGAAGGCTCATAAACTATATAGAGGAGATGAAGGAAAAAATGGAGGGATTATTTTGATTATTCACGTAAAGGTCTGTTTAGATCTGGAATTTTCATTTGACATTCCATGCTTTCTTTGGTTGTTTAGCTAAGATTGTAAGTGTTGTTTAGCATAGGGTGTTCTTGGTCGGCAATCCCACCTCTTTCATTGAGTAGCCCTTGGAAGAGGGTTGTACTTCATTCGCCATCTGGAATTGGTGCTACATTATTTCCATTCTCTGCAGAACACCTACCTTCAGGAATTACGCAATTTCTGAACATCAGTTTGGGAGGAAGAGGTTGTCTTCAGTATTTCAGCTGGAGAATCGGTGTAGGATTATTCCTAACACCTTGGCTTGAAGATCAACATTCCCAGGGCTTCATTTCAGATATAGAACCAAGAAAAAATTATTTAACTCCTATCAATAGCAGTCCCATTAAGGATTGTGCAGTCCATCATTACAGATCCAGAGGAGGTATTGGGTTACTAGTATTTCGGGGCCCTAGTAATCATGTGAGGGACCATCCCCTCACCTTTCCATCACCATTTCCACCAGCCTGGAGATTATTGCAGCACATTTAAGTAGGCATAGAGCCTCTCCCTCTTGTACAATGCAGTTTCTATAGCAGCTGCATATTCAGTTGTTGCAACTTGAAGGAGGAAGAAGAGGAGACAAGATCTCAAGCTCCTAGCTTGTAGATCTGAAAGAAGGAACAGTCCTCAAAGCTCACATATATTTTTATAACATATTGCAGCCATATTTGGATCATATCTAGCTTCAAATTTGTATAACCCAGCAATCGAAGGATCAAACCCTAGGAGGGTGATTTTCCAAAGTTGTAGATCTGGAAAATCCTTTCTGGGTTATCTTGGGTTCCCATCACATTGGAAAAATATTGAATCTCGACATCATTAGAGCTCCTAAGCTCCATAAATTGGCATTTCCTTTTGTAGTAGCTTCATGTACATCAAAAACAAAAGGGACAACGTAGTATTGCTTCCTGTAAGCTCACCAGTTACGCAGTGCTAGTTGTAGCATGTTTGTAGGGCGATTCTAGACCATCTCTTTGGCTAGATTCCCTCATATTTTGTTTATTGTGTAACTAAGTCCTCTCTAAATAATTAAAAGGCTCAACTTATCTGCATATTCTGATGTTGTCTTTAGATTTTTTTTTTACTTAGTTTCAATTCTTATATTGTGTTTTAGTATTATAGCATTCTTCCTTTTGGGATATTACATTGATTCTCAACATATTAAACACTTAAAGAAAGTCTTCAAGAGGTGTAGAAAGTTTGGGACTTCTCTTCATCCAAAAAAGTCACTATTTTCCATCAAGGAAGGAAAATTGTAGGGACATATTATTTCAAAGGAACGAGTTAGAATAGATCCAAAAAGAGTATCTTCTGTTAAGTTGATCAATTCGGCAAGAACAAAGAAAGAGATTCATGTGTTTTTATGAAATACCAATTTCTTGAGAAGATTTATACCTAATTATGTTGAAATTGCAAATGATATGAGTGATATGCTAAAATATAATCATGAATTTAAATGGAATGCACAATCCATATTTGTATTCCTTCATATTAAAAAGTCACTTTCAGAAGTATTAGTGTTAGCTAGTATTGATTATTCAAATCCCTTTAGCATTGTCTGTTTTGCATCAGACACTACAATCAGAATAGTTTTATTACAAAAGAATGAATATTGTTGTGAGTTACCAATTTATTTATTTAGTAAATTCATGAGGGATGCAAAACTAAAGTATGATATTATTGAAAAATGGGCTTATTTTTTGGTTCAAGCTTTGAAAGCTTTTAGAACCTATGTACTACATTCCAAAATACCAACATATGTACCCAACAATGCAGTAAAGACAATACTCACTCAACTGAACAAAAATGGGAAAAGGGGAAAGTGGATAGCCAATATTTTAGAGTTTGATATGGACATCAAACCAACAAAGTTGGTAAAAGAAAAAGGATTGGAAAAATTTCTAGCAAAATCAAATTGAAAATTCTTGGGTGTTAATTCGATTATGAAATTGTCATATATAGCTTTGGAGAAGAGTACACAAGAACATTTTCCTAATGAAGGGGAGAAGAATCCACAACAACCCTCTTACAGTTAAATCTCACAAGCACCTCCTTTGCACATTGATAATAAGTTTCTATTATCATATTGGTATAAAGATATTTTTCATTTTTTACAAAATTTCAAGTGTCCTCCTAAATTTACAAAGAATCAATGCAGAACTCTTCCACTTAAGTCTATAAAATATTGCATAGTTAATGCTAATATGTATTGGAAATATCCTTTGAATATATTGTTGTTATGTTTGACTAAAAGTGAAATAGGAGTGATTGACCAATTTCAAGAAGGAATATGTGGAGGTCACTATTCTTGGAGGGAAACTGTACAAAATATAATAAGAGTGGGATTATATTGGCCTAAGGTATTTTCTCAATTTGTGGTAGAGGTTCATAGTTGCATTCCTTGACAAATATTTGTAGGTAAACAAAAATTATCCTCTTTGAATTTGATTCATGTATTAGTAGAAGCTCCTTTTCTACAGTGGGGTTTATATTTTATTTATGAAATAAATCCCACATCCAACAATCAACATAAATGGATCCTCACAACAACGGATTATTTCAAAAAGTGGGTAAAGGGTATCCCCATCAACAACACAATTGATTCTATAGTTATGAAGTTCATTAAAGAAAATATTTTATCCAGATTTGGTTTTCCAAGGTAAATCATTACAGACAATGCTCAAGCTTTCATTTCTATAAAAAATTATTGATTTTTTCAAGAAATACCAAATCCCTCTACATATCTCTACACCTTACTATCTCCAAGGGAATGGACTAGGAGAGTTATCAAATGAGCTTGATCGAAATAATTAAAAAGGTGTTAGAATATCAAAAAAGAAGCTAGGATATTGACTTGAAGTATGTATTATGGAAAACCAGAGTTTCACCTAAAATATCTGATGGAAAATATCCATTTCAATTGGTTTATGGAACTACGACCACTTTTCCAACTCAATTAGCATTTATAGTGATGAATATCTTACAAGACTCATATGAGGAGATTGATGATTTTTAAAAAATAATCAATTATATCATTGAACTCAATCAAGACAAAGAAGAGGTTCAACACAACCTTCTACAATATCAAGGTAAGATGAAGAGTTTATTTTATAGGAAATCTAGAGAAAGAGACTTCAAGAAAGGAGACCTAGTACTAAGATGGTTTGCAAGAAGGTAAGACAGAGGCAAACATGAAAATTTTGAAAATATTTGGTTGGGTCCTTTCAAGGTTGTAGAGGTCAAAGGGCATAATACTTTCATCATTCAAAACATGGAGGGAAATTATTTCTCATTGCTAGTCAATGGGCAATATTTGAAACATTATATTCAATAATGAGTGAGTTTTTTTTCATAATCATTGTAAATAATTGGTATTATTGACATTTCTTGAGCAAGTTTGATTTTCTTATGACGTTGAATCCATAGCTCGAGGAAAAGGCACATGGATCTGCATGTTCTTTGTATCCCATAGGGAGATGCAGTCGATTCGATGTTGTAACATTTTCTTGTTACAGTGAAAATTCTAAAATTTTCATTAAAAAAATGTTTAAAATGTTTTATCTTATGTACTTTGTAATAAAATTTCAAAACTATATAATGGGAAATTTATTTATCCGTATATTTTTGTGAATAATTTTCCCATCGCGCCACAATTAAAAACCATGCAGTTTTCAACAATGGTGATTTTATCTACATCAATCAACGAGCAACAATCAATTTTCAGAACCCCCCCCCCCCCCCCCCCCGTATCCTCGACAGTTAATGAAGGGGGGTGAAATGGGTTTCCTCTCTGAAACCATGAATTTGACGTGTCTCACATTGGTGAATTGTGCACCCCCTCCCCCCACTTTTTACTACTTACCACTCCACCCCCCCCCCCAACCCCCGCAAAACCACATCTCGTTTATTATAATATTTACTACCAAGTGCATTTATTGGCTTTTAAACATTAAATAAAAAATGTTGATTTTTAACTGCTAACGAATATGTCATTTAATTATGTTTCCCGCATCACTTTGATAAATCGCTCCCACCACTACCTTCTCTCTCCCATCATTTCTCTCCATGTCCCATAACATTCATAGTTAAATTGAGGAGACAATTTCATCTACATATTCTTTGCATAAATCTCAATCTTTGTTCTTACGGTAAGTCTGACTCCCAAGACGTCTCTTTTTATTTCAAAATGAGTATTCTGAAGGGAAAAGGAAAAGGGTCTGAAACGGTTATGTCATTTGTTATTGCAAATATTGATGAAATGCCTCTGATAAATTTAGATTCTAAAATTATAGAGACCAAATGTGATTTTGATCTATATGAGATACATAATTTGGTCTATTAAAAGTTTGAATATGACATTGATGATTTCAGTTTAGGGGGGTCCAAGTTACCACAATTATTTTTCCTTAGACCTACCATTTTCCAAAATTTGTAATATGATGTGTTGACATATATTTTCCTAGTGAAAAATTTGATTATAATTTTCAATGGCGAGCCCCTTTTCAACATTACCCCTAGATCCATTCTTTGGGCTATGCATTTAAATGTATTTTATTCTTCGCATTTGTTTTCGTCTAAAGCCTTAGTATATTTTTTCCAGAGACTCATATTCCAACAAAGGGGTTTAATTTTGAGTCTTTAATACCACTAGGATTCAAAATTCCTCGATAAATTCTTCCATACCCTTCATCTATATTTCTTGAAATGTCAAGACAAATTATTTTCATGTTGTGATTCCTATTAGGATATCCAAATGATGAATTGGTTGATGTTGGAATAGGGTCTCCTAAAGCTGCGAAATTTGTCCATTTTTATATATTTTTGTAATATTTAATCTAACACGGGGGTTTTGAGGTTAGTCAAAGCCCCTAATGCATTGTAACGGGTCAAGGGTAGACCAAGAGTCCACAAACCATAGTTTGCAGACCATTGGATGCGTAGGCTAAATCGATATAAATAGATAAACCTTTTTGAGTCATAGGCAAGAAATAATAGAGATTGATGTTAATCATGAATTGTTAGATTTGTTGTTGGGTTTTTTGGGAAGGACTCCTATTGGCTGTGTGCGTGGAGCTCCTCAGTCCTGCTGTGTGTGGACCCTTCTAGCTATGTGCGCATGTGGTATTTTGGGACTGTAAGAAGACTCTGGTATTAATATATATGCAAAGTATTGTTGATATCTGATGTGATCTGGATCTCTTCTATTATAATTTATGCGAACATGGGTTGTATGATTAATCTGCGAAAGTATTTGTTTAATAGTTCTGAAAGTATCCTTATTTTCCATATATGAATCTATTATCTGTTAATTGTTGCGATTATAGTTGTTGTATTGATAGATTGGTACTACACACGTGGATGCGAAGGTAATCACTAGATATGAGCTCTGTGATATAATTCTACAACTAGATCTATTAAATATGAAGCCTGATAAGTTGAGCACACAACTCGGCTTGAATTACCTACTCTCTCTCAGGGTGTGGAAACCTGGTACCAACACCATCCCATACTGCTTCGGGTGAGACTTTGGCATGTGCAAGCAGGTCACTACCAAAAGGGCCAGTAATATAGGGGTTTGTTGGCAAACCTTAAACCTCTGAACCTGGGTCAGGACCCATCGAGCCAACAGTTTATGAATCCATTTTAGGTTTTCTATCAATATTTGCATCTAGGAAGAAACATTCCCTTCTATTTGATTTCAACCAATTTATTTCAAACAATATTCCTGCACAATTCTTAAGGTTTAGAAATGAAATAGCCTTCAATCATCAAATCAATTTTGGCTTATTTATTTATGTATCATCAATCAGAAATATTTAGAATTCCACTACAGAGGCAGGATATGTAGGGAAATCAGAAGTCTCTTATCCACTAGACTTCATTAGTGAGGAAGAATTCAGAGGAATTTTATCTAAGTGAATTTTTTGATCAGTTTATTTATGTTTTAGTTTTCATCCTCAATAGTGATGTAGTTCCAAGGATTTCACCGGAAATCAAAATAATTGTACACTTGAGTGAGAAGACCAGAGTTGGAGACTAGTATTTGTACCAGAATTTTACAGAAATTAGAATTTTTGGGGGTGAACATTCACCGTATAAATTAACATTTTTCCTTCCAATGAGAATTTTTTCCCTAGAATTCATCAGAAAAGTTCTTATTCTTGAATACACTTTCTATCAAGGAAAAAAAACCCAATTTAAACTCAAAGCTCAAGTTTGTCCTTTTATTGTCAATAATAGAGTTGTTGAAAAGGAGGTCAATAATGTATTTTTAGAGATAAAGTTTAGATTGAGTTTTACTTGGCCCTATGATCCAATAAAGAGAATTTTAGAACTAAGGTTTGAACAAAAATCTACTCCCTACAACATTCATCTGTCAAAACTAGAGATAGAAAAGTTTTTCACAAAGACATTTGGGAAGAAAACACACTACAAGAATTTGTAGAGGAATCAACAATAGAGAAGCCAGTAGGAAAAATTATACTTCCTACCCCATAAATGAAAGAAAAAGAGCTAAAGATAATAATTCAAAGTGTATCAGTATGAAAGGCATGTCATTTTTTAGTGTATAAGAGGCAACAACTAAAGAATGTAGAGGGAACAATATCAAAAAATGTCTCTTTTGAAATTTCTTCACCTTCTACTATTGTTTTTTCAAGAGAGCTTATTTTTAGTTTACAAGAAATAGAAGCAACGCAGTAATAATCTCCTTCTTCTTCCAACCCAAACATATTTTCATAATTTTTGGAGACAAAGAAAAAAATGAGTCCTTGAAGGTAGTCAATTATACCCAATTTTGGAACCAGACTTCCTCCACCAAGAATAGGTTACTTTCATTTTTATATATTGAAAAAGTTCAATTGAAATTAGCATTTATTGAGGGAAAATTTCCTTGAGCTAGAAAACCAGAAGAATTTAAAACTTTTATGTTTTTTTTTTATACAAAATAGATTCAGCCTATTGATCAAACATACTTGCATAGGAAAACATGTGAAATGATCTATTCTTCTCTTACTAGTTTTTCCATTAATATGTTGTAGAAAAATTTAGAAAACATTCAGAAAGAGCTAATGATGGAGCAAATATATTCTCTTGCAAAAGATACAAGGATTAAATACCTTGAATACATTATAATAAAATTGGGTTTACATCCTAAATATATTGATGCCGACCTGGAAATTATCAAGAAGAAGAATGAAGATATTAAGGCTTTAAGAAGAAGATTGAAATTTCCTACCACAAAACACCCTCAAGAGTGAATTAGAGAAAGAATATATGTTTTCCTTCATCATTGAATAGAATATGCTAGTACAAAATAAGGAAGAAAAAATGTAGGAAATTTTAAAATAGAAAGAACGGGGTAGTAGCTCAGTAATTCGATCAGTTGAGACAATTATTGTGGGATATGACAATATAAAGAATTTCTACGAGGTACTATTGTATCTCACTTTTAAAAATGAATATATTCACAGATTGAAATAAAAGTTGAAAAAAATGGAACAGAGCAAAATCAAATCACATAATGCTTCAGTAGCATAGATACATAAATATTTTAATTTACAGAAACAATGAAAGAAATATTTGAGTAGTTTTAACAATGTCGAGTTTCTGACACATGCTAAGGAGAAAATCTGGTTAGAAATTATTTTATCTATTTCTGATTTATGGCCTCATATTGAAATTATTTTAGAACAGGAAGAATTGTTGGAAAGGACAGAAGAATCTATTAACAAGATAAAAATTGAATTGGGAAACAAACCTACACTAGCAAGAAAAATCATTAAAGTTTTGAACATCAAGTCAAGAGAACAACAAATCAAGAGAAATTCTCGAAAAAATCATAATTGAAGACAGAACATATGCACTTATTCAAACAAGAAAAGTACTCATAAAGAAGACCCCTATGCTAAAGACTAAGGAGATGTTTGAAACTCTACAAGTGAAAATTAACAGATTTTAAAATAAAAATTATGTTCTACAACATAAAGGTCTCCCTTCTTTCAAGAGTGCACAAGGTCAAATGATTTTAGATGAGCAATCTTAAAAGTTCATAAACAGAGAAGCACAAAAAAACTAAAACTTTACTAGGATTATGGGAGAAATTGACGTTCAAGATTTACTTCAAAGGTTAATTGATGATCATTTCATTTGCTACAAAGTCAAACATCTATTTCTAGTAAAACTATCTTTTGAGAAATTCACTGATGTAGATGAGTCTTACAGGAAATTAAATTATCTTAGTTATCCAATAAATGAAGAGTCGGAGCAGTTGACTAAGGTTACTAATTAAATTCAGTTTATAAATACAACATTTAGCAATAATGAAAGTAGATAAGGATTTTAGGTAGCAAGGATAGAATATCCTCAAATACATCACATTAGTATTTAGGCGAAGTTGGAGATATTTTTGGATCTGATTTTCTATTTCTAGTCTTAAGTTGCTCAAATATTATCCAAACTCTTGGATAAACATTTATTTTTTATGTAAATCCTCTAAAGGATTAGATATTTTGTGAATTATTCTATATATATTGTTCTTTTTGAAAAAATAAAGATTGATGCCTTAAGCATTTTTTGGTGATACTCTTGTAATACTCTCAATTTCAAGATAATCAAAGGATTTTGGTTTACATTTAGGAAACATTTGTGTACTTGTGAGTTTTTTGTAGTGATTTTCATAATCTACTTCTGCATATTTTCTAGGTAGTGTAGGACATTAGGAAGGGCAGGGCTAAGTATCAGTCTCATTGGCATCCCTAGCAAGGTTATTTTATATAGTGTAAAAACTTAACAATATATTTAATTGGTCAATCAGAAATCAATAGATTATTGTCCTTATGCTATAGTTAAACATATTTTGTTTACTATATAGGTAAATCTATATGTATCCTCCCATCTCAAATGATCAGATGTTCGGGAAGGATATTTAATATTCTACGTTCTTCTTCATTCTTTTTTCAAAGAACTTATAAAGATTGTATGCTATTATAAAGTAACATCAACACTATGATTGATCTAAAGGAACAAAAGTTATAGGCATAAACCATTATTTTCTTCTTTGGATCATCCATTTCATAAAAACCCCTCACAATTGATTCTTTGGCACAATTCATTAGTCTAGCACTATCTACAAAGATATAACACCACCTATGACAATGATATTTTATAGTCCATTGTGTGGCTTTGTCAACAATGGAAGCATTATATGTTGGGAAAGGAAATGGGCGTCTACACTAATCATGGACTTCTACAATTTATGTAAATGTAGTGCAAGTTGTATACTACATTAAGAAGTGGCTCACATACCTCAAAAATCCCACATGATTATTATTTATCACAAGGGAAGCATCTATTAAGCCATATATTTCCTTAATTCAACTCTAATTATGGCATTTGTGATACTTATTAACTCTCAAGGATTAAAAAATTTATAGTTTCCTTATCTATATCAAAATTATCTTGAATTTATTTCTACATACTAGAAACTTGTCATAGGTAAATAAGATTCACATTAACACCTAAGCTAGCGTGTATTTTTATACCATCTAGGCTATTATTATATTCTTTTAAGTGAGAGTAAAAAGGTGTTTGGGAGGAATTTTTTTGTGAAGTGGTAGCGAATTTTGATGTGGAGAAGAGAATAATAGTTTTTATAAATTACTTTTACAAGTGAATCCTTAGTTATGGCATCAAGAGATATATTTGACCATGGAACAAATATTCCATCACTAAACCTGCATTATAAGTGCCATATACCTTACACTACTCTATCCACTATAGATATAGCTTGGGATTTAGTGTCCACTGATTTTATGTCATAGCTTCCCTTAATAAAGAATGGTAATGATTGTGTTTTTTGTGGTTGTTGATCAATTATTTAAGATTGAATTTTTGGTGCATGACAAGAAGTGTCACAGTAAAAAAAACTAATCTCTTCTTTAAGAATGTTAGGTTCGTTGTGGGTTTCCAAAGATTATTGTTTACAATAAAAATGTGTAATAATCCTAGTTATTAATTTAATTAAAGTTTCATGGTTTTGACTTAGATATTTAGGGAATGAAATTTTATCTCAAAAACACCACAAAATTACTCATTATCTTCATAATAAAAACCCACTACAATTTAAATAAATTGTGCAACCCATAAATATAATGGTGTAACTCGGGAAGTATTTTATTAAACAAGAATTATTTAAAGGAATTTCCACATAGACTTCTAAGATAAAATTTGCTAAAATTTATTGCCCATAAATAATGCGGCCTACCAAACTGATACAATTCAATTGCAGGATTCCACGAAATATTTTCCTACAGTTGATATGAATGTGGCCCTAATGAATTAGTAAATTTTTTCTCTAGTTTTGACCCTCCTTGACCAAAATGTGACCCTTAATCTTCTTCAATGATTCAACCTCAATTTGTCCCATGGGAAGATAAATAAACCTAGCCACTTGGATGGTCTTCAGCAAATATGTAAACTTGGCCTCAATGATTTTTATTAGTTCATCATCCCTTGGAAGAGATGATTCACATGACATTAATGCAACTTCCTTCACCAAGTATTTCGGCCCCCTTTTCCTTGACTAATTTTATACATGGAATGGCACTCGACCATAACAAATATTGATGAACACAGCCCATACTATACCAAGCTTAGCCTTAGTCAAAAAAAAAAATTATTCCTTTAAAAAATTCAAAATTATGCTAATACAATAGATTTTACTATTAGGAAGATAAAATGTATCTCTTTATCCTTTAAATTGGCCACTTCACAATGTTTGATTAGAGAGGGGAATCAATATTAGTAATGCAATAGAGTTTTGGCCCATCCCTTCACATTTTCTGCCCAACAAAAATTAAACTTAGATCTTATAGATTCAAAAAATTTAACCCACGTAAAATAATTTACTTAGCCCTTGTGAGTGCACAATTTTATCCCCAAGTATAATGATAATTTGGCCCCAACGATTCAATGGGATTTTTGCCCAGAAAAAATAGCAAGTTCTTCCCATAAACTCAACCCTTGTAAATAAACTTGATCCTTGAAATTAAATGAACTCATATTGCACAATGGATTGGGAAATCTTCCTCCTGAATCAATCTCCTTGGTTGTTACATCAACCCACAACACAATAATTGGCTAGGGAAGCTTTGTAACCACCAAAATGAATGCCACCAACTAGGGTGTATATTTCAACACTGAAACTGGAAACCAAATGAGATTTTTCCCTCTCTCAATAGCCTACTAGAGCTCCTTAGAAAATTCTATAATAATTCTTGAAATATCCTCCCTCAATTGTCTTCTCCCTTTTAATAAGAATTTCCTCCTCTGAAAACCATGGGTAATACCATGGGTCACTTTATTTTTCCAAAAGGGAATTTTTACCCCTTTTATTAAATTATTATTTATTTTATTATGGTGTCCCCTTTGTTATTTTTTTGTCAATATCCCATGGGATCAAAGAGGTTATGACTTAAATCCCTTTTGGTTCCAATGATTAGAAAGGGATATGAATATCCTCCCTTCCCAACTTTTCCTGTCCTCAAGAAACTATAGCACTTGCTCTCCTTCCCATGTGGCATCTTCTACTAGAAATCCTTTCCATCGAATCACATATTATTAAAGTATATTACACCTTAATTTCTTCTCCTTCTTCCCAAGACCTCATTTGGAATGAGAACTAATTTTCCTCCCTCATTCAATGGTAGTAGATCTATTGTTTCCTCAACTTGTTATCTAAGTACTTTTTTAAGACAAGATACACAGAAAACATTATGGATTCTGATGTTTTTAGGAAATTATAACTCGTAAGATACCTCCCTGATATTCCTAATCACTTTTTATGGTCCATAGAGTCGTGGCTTTAACTTTTTGAAACCACTTTTCTTCAAGTTTTATTTCCATTATGGATGAATCCTTATAAACACAATATCTCCTCCTTGGAACAACACTCCAACCTATGAAAATATATGTACATATTTTTCTAGATCTAAGCTACATGTATATTATACTTGAGGAGTTGAGCCTGAATCTCCTAAAACCAATCCCTGGCCAAGGATGGCCGACTATCTCCTAGAACCATATCTAAAAATGTAGGAGCATTATATCCATAATGGCTTGAATGGAGACATCCCAATAGACATATGGTAGGTGGTGTTATAACAATACTCCTCCAAGTGCAACCACTTGATCCAAGTATTCTACTACCTTGCCACATAATTCCTTAAATATCCTTCCACCCATTTGTTGAAAATTTATGTTTGACCATCCATATGAAAGTGATAACTAGTGCTTGAGGTTAATTTTGTGCCTGCCAATCGGAGGAGCTCCTACCAAATTGCATAGAGAAATCTGATATTTCGGCCATTGAAAATGTGCTTGGGAATCCTATGCAATCTAAAGACCTCCTTAAAAAATGTCTCTACCACCTATGTTGTTGAATACTTGGAATTTATGGCCATGAAATGGGAATTTATTTTTAATCGATCCACCACTATGAATATGAGGTCTTTTCCTTACACCTTGGGAGCCTCATGATGAAATCCATAGAGATGTTTTCCCATATTTTATCCAGGTTTGGTAGAGGTTGTGGTAGTCTTTTTGAATGGCTTTGCTCTATTTTTTTATGTTGGAAAATTGTGCATTCAACTACATGTCTCCAAATTTCACCCTTGAGATATTTCCACCAACATCTCTCTCTCTCCTGCTTGTATGTTTTGAGAAACCCCTAGTGTCTAGCTAGGGGAAAATCATGCATTACCCTCATGATATTCTCCTTGAGTTTTGATATAGGGACCAATAATATTCACCCCTTGAAATAAATAACATAATTGACAACCCTGTATCTATCATCCTAAATTATTTCGTCCCTCAACTCACATGAAAACCTATTTTTTTAGTATTCCACTAGTATAAGTGTTCTCCAATCACTATTAATTTCCATGAGAGAGAAAATTGCTAGCATTCTAGAAAGAACATCAACCACCACATTATTCTTCCTTTTCACATAATTGATGTCAAAAGCATAGGCTTTAATTCTACTGGTCCATTTCTATTACCTCTCATTGATATTTTTATCCTTAAAAGAGTATCGTAGGCTATTATTGTGTGTTTTGACCATAAATTTAACTCCCACCAAATATTGCCAAAATTTTGCAAGTGCATGCATAATGGCCAACATTTCCTTATCATATATAGAGTAGATCCTCTTTGGCTCCCTTATATTTTAGTTTTCAAAAGTGATTGGATGCCCATTATGCATTAATACTACTCCTATTCCTTCCCCTAATGCATCACATTCTAAAACAAAAGGTCATGAAAATTCTAGAAGTGAAAGAACAAGGAAAGAGCTCATCACATCCTTGCACCTTTTGAAAGTGCAATGTGCCTCATCGGTCCATATGAAAGCTCCATTATTTGTCAGCTTTGTTAGAGGTTCCACCATTTTCGAATAAAACTTAAAAAACCACCAATATTAATTGCATACTCACATGAATCCCCTCAATTTTGTGAGTTTCTTATGTGTTGACTAGTTAATGATAGCTTAAATATTCTCTTGGTGAACCTGCTCCTGCTTTGTTGATGATGTTACCATGGTATAAAATATCCATCATTCTAAATTCACATTTGGATTCCTCAGAAAAGAGTGATTTTCCCTCCAATGTGCTCAACACTTCGTCCAAGTACCTCAAATGTTCCTCCCAATTTTTGTTGTAAATAAGAAGATCGTTAAAGAAGACCAAAAAAAACTTTTGTAGTTTCCTCCTGAATATGCGCATCATACAAGACTGGAAGGTGGATGGTGCATTTGTAAACCCAAATGGCATGGAAAAAATCTCATAATTTCCATAGTGGCATCTGAAGGTTGTCTTTTGTATGTCTTGCTCACATACCTTAATCTAGTGATAACCTGACCTTAATTTGATCTTGCAGAAGTATAAAACTCCATGTGTTTCATCTAAAAGCTCATCAATTCGTAGTACCAAGTACCTGTTCATGATTTTCTTTTATTTAGGGACCTATTACCCACCAAAAGTGGGTGACCCCATAAGAGAAACTTTTATTCTATTCATCTCTTCCAGTCAACACCCAACAACCCCTGATAGCCACCTTGTAGCTAATGTGACGTGTCATTCATATCTTCATCTGCATCAATCATATGTTTCCTCACCCATATATTGAGAGCACATGTTGGAAGGTGGGCTTCTGATAAAAAATGTAGTTTATTCATTTTTCAATCAGGTGCTTATGCTTGTTAGTATTTGGGAATTTTGGCATGGATTATGGGGTAACTTGGAAGAAAGAAAGGTCTTGGTCATACTCTTGTTCCCTTACCTTAAATCAGGGGTTAATTTTCAATATTATTCCAGTGAGACCTCCCCTAATGGTCATTGGATTTAATAAGGGGCACTACTTGGGAAGCCATGATTGAGATAATGTAGCCATATCTATCCCCATTATTTACTAAACACTTTCCATTTTACATTACAAGCTCATATTCCACCTCCCTTCTTCAGGTTCAACTAACCATTGGTTCTCTAGGATTTGGAACCCACACATCCTCATACCTAGGTAGGTACTATAAATCCACCCTAGGAGGTTGATGTATCTAAAAGAAAAATAAAAATCATATGATGGCCATAAGAAAAAAAAAGAAAAAAAATGCAAAAGATGGACGAGACTTAAAAATTGGCATGTGGGAAAAAGGAAAGCATGATCTCTACCTCTATCATATGGCCATAACCTAGTTCCTAGGCAAATGTTGCCATATCTCATAGAATACAAGGAACCCTTACATGTCCCAACCCCTGATGGGAAATGAACTGCCCCATCCTAAAGGGGCTGATAGCTGTTATAGACCATATAAATCAATCCCTCATTCCTCGAGCTACAAGAAGTAATAGAAGTAAAAACAAAGAAAAATTAAAAGGAAATATAAAGGGGTGGAAAAGGAAAGGTCAAGGTAACTCATGCATCCATGATTGCTCCCTCCTCATATTAGTACACACAGGATGAGGTACTCCATCATAGCTAGTCCCTTTAACCATAGCACTTTCCCATGAAATATTCTCCCCTCCATTCCATCATTGTTCATATGGAACCTATTGATTCAGGGTGTACCAAGAACATATCACTTCCCCTTTGGTGGTCGGGAACACCTAATAGTATAGTCTATTAACCACTCCTACCTAGGGAGGTAACACCATTATGTGACTAAGGCCCCTATTTTGGAAGAGAAACCTCATATGAAGTGTTATTTTTCCCATTTCTTTCAAGTTTGGTTCACTTAGATGTGATAATGACTAATGTACCTAGTGGTGAAAGTTACAACACTATATATGATAATTGGTAGGTGATTCCACCTATAGGTATGGGCAACTTAACTGGGGTCTATGCCCTCTAGAGGAACATATTGACACCCATAGGTGATGTGTTGAGAGCCAGGGGAATATAAACAATTTTAGAGCATCGTTCATAGCCATAGGTACCTTCAAAACTCACAATGTTCCTGCATTTTCTTTATTATTCATGAGAAGATGCACTGGACTATCATACCCCTAACTGGTTTAGCAATGATCACATGGTTTTCTAGTTGATCTAGGGACCATATAAGGTTTTTCTGATGCCTTGAGACATGGGAGGGCTAGCACCATATTTATTACGCTCAACGTTAGAGCAAAGACACAAATTTACACCACTTGGGAACCCATATGACCTAGTTTTGTGCCCCAAACCCACCTTTCGGGTCCACGGGATGATTTTGATAGAGATATAGGGGTCAACCCCAAAACCTTAATTTTAGAAGCCCTATACACTTTTCATGGCACCTGAGGAGCTCAATGTAAGCCATAGAAGGTAAATTTGTTATCATGACATTTGTTTTATGTCACTTTGGCTCACATGTGTCAGAATAATTAGTTTATTTTGAAAGTTATAAAGTCAATTTGTGACCTTTCTTGTATTTTTCCCATTATTTTATGACTTGAGGGGCTTGTGGGATAAAATAGAATTTAGTAGACCACATATATATTAGATATCATTTCATTTGTTCTCTCATCATCTCATCACTTGGAATTGTGACCTTCTTGAGAAATTCACATTTTCTTTTGTGGAGGATTTGGAGTAATCTTGACACACTTTAACATTTGGAGTTTATTTGTATATCTTCAGAAATATTCTTTGGATGAATGGAATGTATTATTTTCATGTCATATCAATAGTGTATCTAGATATTTAAAATTTATCTCATCCATGTCTAATGTATGGAATTTTGTTGATTCTAGTAACCACAATTGTGCCCTAATTTTTTGAATATCTATCGAATGCCAATCTAGATGATCTATTGCATGCATTACTCATAAATAATATGCAAATGAATGTCCTTAGTGTTGAAATCTTGGTATCTCTCCCATGAAAAATCCATCTTCCTTGCATAGGTAATTGTTAGAATTTTGTTTGTTAGGGCATCAAGGCTTTTGCCTCATAAGTTCTTTGGTTGATATAATGCATTCAAGACTCCATACTCCAATGAACAAGGGAATTCTCCATTTGGTTGGTGATCACATATTAATTTTATCCATTTTCTCTATCTCCTAATTCATTCCTTTCAAGGATAAGTTAGGAAACAAGGGCTTGGTGTGAATCCCTAGGAAGAGGAATTTTGGTGGTTGGAGAGCCTAAACACCAAGACGATAGTATTTTACATGAAATATATGATTTTGGTGGGAATCCACTTTAATTTCATCCATAAATTTCTTTACCTAGTTATTTTCCTAATATGGAAACCCTAGTTCTCATTCCTTTTACTTAAGGGCTTCCTTGAAGGTTTCATGAGCCTTGGAATGGTTTATATACTTTGTAAGAAACCTTTTCTCCTAGTCTTGACCTTGGGTTACTACAACACTCATTAAATTTATGAATCCCTGGGTCTTGTGCCCTTATTTATATGCTTCTTTATAAAAATCAAATTTCTTCCTTTTGTAGCCTTGAACATAGATTGTGTCTTTATTATAGAGTTCCTAGTGAGATCATTAACCCTAGAATATCTATTATAAGTGATATCCCTCCAATCGAGACTCCTCCCATCAGTGAAAATACATAAAGAGGAGGGGGTTTTGGCTATGGTGAGAGTTAGAAACTACCCCATTGTTTCTTCTTGGTCTAGCTTATACCTTGTGTTGTATCTTAAGAAAAAATCCCTTGGCTATGGTAAGGAATCAGTGCTCAAGACATTTATATATATATATTGTCACAAAAATATTATATTAGATAGTCTTTGCTTAATCACATTCAGAAATTAATTATTAAAACCCTCAAGAAAATGATGTAATAAATGCTTCACAATGTCATTATCTGCTGATATTAATTGGAGTGATAAGAAGAACATGAAAGAAGCTCAAACTGATATGCTGATAAACATGATCTATCACTTTAAACTTCAGAAGAATTTTATGAATGTGGAATTTTTAAAATGAAGGAGCACCCATTAAGGATATTTAACTCTTATTCACATATGTAAAAAGAGACATGTAGCTACATTACTTCATTTTATTCATAGAAGTAAAAAGACATAATGGAAACTAGAAAACATATCAACAACAACATATGCAAGAATCTTGATCTTCATTCATTAATCATCAGAAAATTGAGTACCAAATTTGCAGTAGTCCAAAGGTCCAAAACTTGGAACCTTTTCCTTTCTTCTCTTTCTCTTTAAATACAATGTAAAGCAGTTTGTAACTGCTGAAACTAATCTTAACTGCTCAAACCACTTGAAACTGCTTAAACTACCTATTACATATCATCAAAATATCTCATTACAAATGAACTTTCTTAATAAAGATAAAATAAAACTAAAACTCTAATCTATCTGCTGAATATGAATTTGCTCCGCTGCTGCTACATTTCCCTGATTATCTGACTTGTCATTTTTAGAAGATGAGGGATCATTAGGTAGAACAACCATCCAAGCTCTGCATTTCTTCCACACTTCAATGTTTATCTTAGGGGAGTTGATCAGCTTGTGGTACTCTAGCCTAAAGGCGGTGATCCTGTTAAATGTTGGTCACTTTGTAAATAAAGTCTTCACCATCCATAATAACTGAAAATGCCTCTAAAGAAAGTTAATAACTGTTGTTCCTTTCAGGATCTGGGTTTTCTCATGAGAGTTACCCACCTTACTTTTTGCTAATACCAATAATGGTTCATAGGAATCCCATGATAAGAAACGGCCTTTAAGGTCTCAGCATGATGGCAATCCTGCCCTGGTTCTTTTGTCATACAGATTATCAAATTTGTTCACTGCTTCTTTAATCTCTGTCAACTTCTTTTCAGTGGTCTTCCTACAAGTATTTTTAACAATCAACTTGTTAATCTCCACAGCATATAGGATCCTATCTTTAATATCATTTTCCTCTAACTCCTGATCAGTGTTTGAATCAATGAAATCAATAAACTTCTTTACCCATATGGCTCTGTTAATGGTCCTCTGCTTATCTGCCATAACTTGTTCCTCAAAATCTTTGACAATGCTTTTCTCTTCTAATACAATAGTCAAAGATCTCCAGGCTGCTTTCATCTCTCCACTGATTTCATTCCATATGATATCTTTAGCCTGTATCAAAGTTATATATTCCCCTCAATTTCTCCTTCAAACTCTTGATTTCAGCATTAGCTGTTTGACAATTTGTCCTGTACTTATCAATTTCTCCATCCTTGGCCTGCATTATTTTTGTTACTGTTTCCAGATCATTTTGTGCCTTTTTGAGATCTTTCTCTGCCATTTTCAGTTCAGTGTTTAATTGAGATAACTGTGCTGCTGGATCATCATTTCTAGATGGCATAATGATAGTACAGGAATGAGAATCAATTTGGCTTTGCAATTTCAGTACAATGTCTTTCAACTTAGAAATTTCTTCTTCTTTCTGTAGGAGCTGCTGAAGAAGGCTTTCCTTTTTAGTATCCACTTCTGCCACCTCTGTTGCCATCGAATGCTCCCCTGTAGGTAATTTCAACTTTTTCTTTAATACATAAATCTCTGATTCTGCACAGCAGACCTATCGTTTGGATCTACTCCAATCTTCACAATTATCTTCTTTAGTTCTTCATTTTGGGTTGTTGAAGCCTTGGAGTTGGCTTTCTCCAATTTCAGTTTCTTAATCACATTCCTTAGCATAGTCTCTGCCTCAAGAGCCATTGCATTAGTTTTGTTTAGATCATTCACTATTAATTGACCTGTTTGCATGTGTAAATTGACTTTATCAAGCAAATGAATCTTTCTCACATCAACAATTAAATTTACAATATTGAAATTACTTGATGACCCTATAGTCATATCAGAAGGGTGAGAAAGAGCAATTTTAAACTGATCTTTTTCTAGATCCATGGCAATCAACAATCTTGTCTGGTCCGGAGTTACTTGATATTCGGCCTGTGCCTCCATGCTAGCCTTCATATTTTGATTCCTTTCAACAATTTGAGCAAATACTTGTTTAATCAAAGGTATTTGCTCCTGAGCATCTCCATGTCTTCTTGGTGAGGCTGGAACATTCTGTTCATCTCCTAGTTGAAGCAGAAAACCAGGCTGAGCACCTGCTATGTTTTCATTGAATTTTGTTCTCTTTTCGGCTCTTTGCTCCTCATCTTCAGAATCTATAACTGCCTCTTTACTCCTCTTGCTTGATTTCTCAGATATGATAGGAGTCTGTATATTAGAACTAGCAAAACCTGCAAAACCCTTATTGGCTAACTTCTCTATGTCAGGTCTACTGTCATGAACAAATGCTGAGTAACCATTTTCAAATCTCCTGTTTGAAATTACTTTATGAGGATCATAAGCCCATTTATCTCCTAACAACAAGTGCATACCATCTAACATCTTATTAACCTCATCAACTGCTTGTCTCATGTTGACTATGAACGGACCCACAGACATAGGTAATTTAAACATGTGACCCGTTTTCATCAAGACAAAATGTATTTGGTCAACATTCCAACTCTGCCTAATGAATTCTAAGGCTAATAATTTCATAGGAATAAACATGGAAAGTCTATATGGTTCTATCCCACCTCCATAAAGTCTAATCTCTGAGTAATCTTCATACACATACCAATCTCCAAATTTACAATTTGTACCCCACTGAAGAAATTCTTGAGCCTTTGGCAAGAAACATGGGGGAGAAACCCCATTCAAAATCTTATAGGCGGTAGACATGAAATGATTTGCAAAATCAAACAGCCCCTCCTCATTTTCTTCTTCTCTTACTACATCAGTCCAAAACACTACTGGCTGCCTCTTTTTATTTATATCCATGATGTTCAACTCCAAATGCAAGAATTCTTCCACATTTTGATATAAAAAGAGATAAATGATAAGAGAAGGGAACGTGAATGACCCAGTGAGTGATAAACTCATGAGTTGAGTATTGACGACCTTCTGCCAGTGAGAAGGGATATCTAGCACTACTCTCGGCTTCTTCATCAACACAAATAGTCCCAGTACTGATTTATCAATTAAGCTGTCATCTTCTTTTCCCAGTATCTTTAATATACACCTCAATACTGGCCGAACTTCTGCATCAAAGACTTCTATGGAGAACTCTTTATTATCTGATGCAAACCGCTTTGTGTCTGGCCTTAGGAAGAGGTGAACTAGGTGAATTATTTTTCTACAAGATTATCATAATACGCTGCTAATGATTCGTCAGTGAATCGAACATAATATTTAGACGTTGGGTAACATAAGGATTGACGAATTAACTGGGCTGAGACTTTTATAACATTCTATCCTAGACAATTCATTATGAAACATTTACCATGATACATAACAGATACCAACCAATGCACAAACTCGGTAAAAAGATGAGTTTTAGCAATACATGTAGACAATACACCTGACTTGGCCATAGCAGAGAAATAGGACATGCTTTGTCATTCAAACAAACCTACTGATAGAATGGAAGGTGTTCTAGAGAGAAAATAGTATCTCAGATATCCCTCTTAGTGTCCATGAGAGGAATATGACTCGATGAGCCAGAAAGAGATGAAAGTTTAGCCATGATACTGCTCAGGGTGGCGAACAATGATGGAAGACCCTGGTGAAATTAGGGTTGACAAATGCAAGGAATAAAATTTAACTTTTTGTAAAGAAAAATAGGTTTAAATAGATGGTGCAAGGTATAGAAATTAAATGTTGATTTGATGCACAAGAGACCATTAAACGATACCATGATGTGGATGAAAGTTGTCACCAACCAGCAACTTACATCACTGCGAGAGGCCTTTGGGGTACGGAGCGCTCATCGGAGCCTCACCCCCACAGTGAATACAGACCGTTGATCAAGATCGGCTGGTCAGTCAGCAGGGTCAACTGCGGAGGCACCCTCCCCATTAACCTGTGCATTGAATGTGCCCGCGGGTTTCCAACTTTATCCTATGTCAAGAAAATCCTCAGATCCTTCTCGATTACTTGCTCGATCATTAATCGAAGCATTAGGACCCACCTTCTCGGATCCTTTAAAGTATTGAACTTTAAATTTACAAAAACATTACAAATTTATTGAAAGTATGAGGAAACTCTACTTGAACACATATTTTATATATTTTTACATTTTCTGTGTTTTTGAAAATTTAAAATAAAGGATATTTCAAATGAGCCACAACATCTGCCTCCCCCTGGGGATAGTGTTTTTTTCCACAAAACACTAAGAACTGCAGATTAGTGCCTTCACTTTGAGCATGGAGTCAAATTATTTTTGATGAAATATGAACAATGAGAAATCCGAATATGTACAATGGTGGACCATAAAATCTCAATGTTGAAAATAATGCTTGAGATACTTCCCATTCACAGGAAGTTGTAATGTCTCTCCATCAAGATTCTCTTGAATAAATGTGTTATTTGATCTAACCTAAACAATATTGTATGGTCCATACCAGAGTGGGTCGAACTTACCATTTTTTCCCTTCTCTTCTCTTCTGGTATCCCATCTTAATACCAAATCTCCAGTTTGAAAAATAATCTCTTTTTCTTTTCTATCAAAAATAGAATTCATATTTTTTTGATAAGTGATTAAATTTTCTCTATCTTTGTTCCTGCTCTCAATTGATTCTATAACCTTGTTCAACCTTCTCACCAACGCAGTAGGTTCTTCTTGTGCTTCTTGAAGAAAATAAATCACTGTTCTAGCCAACTGAGTAGGAAATAAAGCTTTAGTTCCATAAACCAGTTCATAAGGGGACTTACATGTGGATCTTCTAGTAGTTACTCATATTGCCCAAAGAGAAAATGTCAATTTTGAATCTCAGTTTTTCTGATTTTCATTAATTGTCTTCTTCAAAATCTTGACCAATGTCTTGTTGGAAGATTTAGCTAGCCCATTCCCTTGAGGATGATATGTTGTAGAATGAGATAGAATGACATGATATGTTTGACAAAAATTAATGAATTGAACAGAATTTAATACCTGGGCATTGTCAGTTACAATCTTGATTGGACACCCAGATGTGTTGAATATGTTTTCTTCCAGAAACTTCATTACTACCTGGTCATTAGCCTTTATGGTAGGTATTGCCCCCACCCACTTTGTGAAATATTCATTGGCAGTCATAATCCACTTGAACTATCCACTTGATGGTGGATTAATTTCCCCAATAAAATCTAATCCCCATTGCCTAAAGGGTTCTTCAATGAACACTGGGAGAAGAGGTAGAGGAGCTAAACTTTTCTTTTATGCAAATAACTGACATTTCTGACATATTCTAACCAGTCTGTATACATTAGCAAACAATGAGGGCCAATAAAAACCTGATTTGAGGATTTTATGAGCAGTAACCTTCCATCTATAATGACCTCCACATCGATTATCATGATATTGTTTTACAACTTCCATTGATTCACCTTATGTCAAGCACAACAACAAGATTCCAGCAGGATCCTTCCAATATAACTTGGCATCAATTATGACATACGACTGGGATTTGAGCTTAAGAGCTCTATATTTTGTTCTGTTTAGTGAGGTTGGAAAAGTGAAAAAACATAAGTAGTGAACAATATCCTTATACCAATCAGAGCACAGGAATTTGTATTTAATTGTTTCCTTTGTATTGCTTTGACTCTTTTCATCAATAGCTTGATCTAAGGGTGTCAACAAATTAATTCCCAAGCTTGAAAATTTGACTCTATCAACAGTTTTTCCAAACCCTAACCTTTGACCAATTTGGTAGGCTTGATATCTAATTCATACTCTTGGATTTTAGCTATCCACTTTCCTCTTTTACCTTCAACATCACTTTGAACTAACACATCTTTCACAACAGATTTAGAAACATAGGAAACTATCTAAGATTGCAGCACATAAGTCTTGAACGCTTTTAATGCTTTAACTAAAGCATACACCTGTTTTTCCAAAATTTTATATTTAAGTTCAGCATCCTTGATAAATTTACTGAAAAATTCCACAGGTTGTTTTTTACCATCTTCATTCTTCTGCAACGACACTGCAACAATGGTAGTAGGTGATGCAAATGAAAATATTTAAAAAACATTTTGATAATCCAGACTGATCAGAACTAGAGCTTCCTAAAGGGCTTCTTTAATCCTAGCAAAGGATTCTCTAGCATCCTTGTCCCACTTTACTTCTGCATTCTTTTTCAGCATATTTGTTATGTTTCTGACAATTTCAGCATAATTGAGAACAAATATTCTCAGGAAATTTATTTTTCCCAAAAACCTCTGAATATCCTTTTTACTCTTGGGCAAAGGAATTGTTTGAATAGCTTATACTCTTGCTGGATCAATTTTTACTCCCTGATTTGAAACTATATGTCCTAACAACTTTCCTTCCTCCAAAGCAAATAAATATTTTTTGAGATTTAATGACAACCCAAATTTTCTGCATTTCAGGAAAGCCTTATGTAAATGCTCCAAGTGTTCATCATCTAAACCTAAAAAAATGGTCACATCATCCAAATATATAACTACAAACTTATCACCCACAAATTCTATGTCCATTGCCCTCTAAAAAGTGGCCCCTGCGTTCATTAGACCAAATGGCATTCTGGCATACATGAACGTTCCCCAGGGTGTGGTAAAAGTTGTTTTCTTCTGATCTTCTTTTTCAACTGCTACCTGATTGTACCCGAAGAAACCATCAACCATAGACAATATATATGATCCTGTCACTTTTTGTAAAACATAGTCCATCTTAGGCAAAGGATAATTGTCTTTAAGTGATCCCTATTTAAATTCCCGAAGTCAACACATAACCTTATTTCTCCATTCTTTTTCCTCACAGGAACTAGGTTAGAAACCCAGTCTGAATATCTTAGTGGGACTATAATTTTTTCCTGCAACAATTTCTTCACTTATTTTTCAATTGGAGCAAGGAGAAATGGATTGATCTGTCTAAGTTTATGTCTGTGAGGCTTGATCCCATCCTTCAATGGTATCTTGTGATGAATAATATCTAGATCATATGTTTTCAAATCCTCATAGGACCATGCAAACACATCCATATATTTTTTAAAAAGGTCAATGTATCTTTCTTTATAATTCTTAGGGACACCCTTGAATAACTTGATAACCTTGGGCTCCTATTGAGTTCTCAGATTGCAATCTTCCATCTCACCCTCTTGAGGTAACTTCTTTGGATCCAGTGCTACATCATTTGAATCAAACAATCTTTCAAGAGGAACTAATCCTTTGGGAAATATATTATCTTTCAACTGGATTATTTTCTGATCACCTATTGATTGCTTAAGATTTTTCAAGTCTTCATTCTGATCAACCTGTTCACTTTCTTGGTCTATTTAAATATCTTCAAAATTTTCAATCATGGTCAGAAAATGATTTATCTGCTCATCATATTCAAAAACTTGCCAGTGCTTAACATTGTCAGGAATAGAGGGTCTGTGCCTCAGTTCAATTTCATACCTCAGTTTTGGATTTATAGGTGGCTTAAAAGTACTAGCTGCAACTGCCAGTGAATCTGCCATTCTGTTTTCTTCTCTTGGAATGAATTGAAGGTTCAAAGCTTCAAAATAATTCTCAATCAAGTCCCATACTTCATTCCTATATGATTTCAACCTTGGATGTTTGGATTGACAAAGGTTTTTAATCTGTCTTATAATCAGCTCAGAATCACCAAAAATGGAAATACACTGGATTCCCATTTGTTTAGCAGTTTGAAGACTCAAAATTAATGCCTCATACTCAACTACATTATTTGTTGATTGAAATTCAAGATTAAAAGAAAAAGGTAAGAGATTACCTTCTCGAGATTTCAGTAAAAATCCAACTCCTATGCCATCTTTTGAATAGGCACCATCAAAATAACACTTCCAAATTTTGTTTTAACATAGCTCATTACGTACAATTGCTGAAGAGAGCCGTTTCTCTGAGTCTTCAGAAAACTCTGCATCTTCATGCAGCATAAGACATGAAAGATCTTATTTTCTTGACCATAAATAGGGGAATTTCCTGCATCTTTCTTTGTGGTAGTTTTGACAAATCTTGTTTATCTATATAACCTTCTTTCTTCCCCATTAAACACAAGAATTATAGCATATGTGAAGTCTAGTTTTAAAACTCCTCCAAGCTTCGCTCCCCAAGATCTGGACAAAAGCATACCAAACCTAGCTGGAATATCTGTGACCACTACATCTATCATAATAATTTTGGCTGGAATTTGGGCCAGGGATACCACAATGTCTTTGATAAGCCCAACACACTTCACCCTTTTTGAATCAAATGAATATAGGTATCTATATGGTTTAGTAGTTTGTAAATTCAATTCTTTCATTACAGATAATGGCATGAGATTATGTGAAGCACCTAAGTCTAGCATACAATTATAAAGAATGGAATCATGAAGAATCAGTGATATATAAAGTGGAGGAACATAAGAATCTACCTCCTCCACATGTGGACCAAAAGTAACCAGTGGCTTTTCTTCTTGCAAATTCACAGTATCACCAATGTCATCAAACTGAGAAAGATTAATGAATTCTGCAATTTCTTTCTTGTCACCTGGTGTCTTAGCTAGTTCAAGAAGAGGTACTTGGATATTGACTTTTTCTAGCTCTTTTGATAAACTGAAAGCTTGATTTTGTTTGACAATTTTCTCAGGTTCTTCTTGATTTTTGCCAGGATTAGAAATCTGTTCAGGCACAGGAACAACCTTCTCCAAATTACTAGTGTCAATAGACTTGTTTCCGGAAGTCTTACCCTGTTTCCTTTTTGTTCCACTTTCTGGATTCATAGGCTGTTTCCCTTTATTTGATTGTTTTACTGAGTTCTTTAATTGTGGAGTCGCCATTGGAGAAGGTACTGATTCTTGTTGTTGTTCTTCATAATCCTGCGTCCTTGATCTCTTTCTTGATCTTAAATCATATTTCTTATGCAACTCTGCTTGCATAAAATTTGTAAATTGCCTACAATAATCATCCATCTCTTCTTGTTCAAAGGACACCTCAGCTTCGGTGTATTATTCTTCACATTCTTCCTCTTCTTCATCTTCTTTCATGTACATGGTAGATATCTGATCTTCGACTTCCCTATGATCATCTTTAGGAGACTGTGAAGGTGTTGCTTCTATGTACAGTGGTGCTTGAACTTGGTCTTGATATTTGCTCTCCCTCTGCAAGATTTGTAGGGGCTGCTTTCTAAATTGAGGATTGAAAACTCCCCTGTTTTTTTGTGCAGGCCTTTGGGATTTTTTATTCTCTAACTCCATCTTCACAAACGTATTTGACAAATTATTGATAACCTTTTTCATGTCATAAATTCTCTGATCCTGTGGTGATTCTTCTTTGGCTTTGCCTTTCTCTTGAACTGACTTCTTTTCTTGTGTTTTCCCAGCAATAGTCATGTTTGATTCAATTTCCAAAGCATCAGTTTGGATTTGCTCAAGAGTAGGAGATATCCTCTCTCTTAAAGTGAAACTAAAATCTGACTCAAAAGCTCCAGCAAAAACTACCCTTGCTCCAACAAGAGGGGGTTTCATTTCTATGGGTAAACTATTATACAATTTGTTGAATCTTTTAATAAAATCAGTCATATTTTCATTATACTTTTTCTTGATTGCATTAAACTTCGTCAATGAGTAACCATGATCTCTTTTTTCACCCCATCTACGGGTGAATTGTGTTTCTAATTCCTACCAATTGTAATTGAGGTGTTTGGTAAACCTTTAAACCATTTTCTTACCTCTCCATTCAGAGACTGTACAAAAAGTCTCATTACTACATCCAGATGTTCTACATTTAGATTTCCAGCAAAAGTGAAAAACAATGGCAAGTGTTGTTCTGCAGTCACTTCATCTTCACCAATAAAACGAGGAAGTAACTTGAGGTATTCTTGGGGCATGGCATTCATAGGTTGTGGAAGATTTAACGGTGCATACATGTTCATTAAGAAAGCAGTGGCTGCCATGTTTATGCCTTTATGCCTTGGTTAACCACTCCTTGAGTAGGTGGGGTTAGTGAACCAGTTGTGAATGTGGATGAAGGGGGTGAAACGATTGATATGGGAAGGGGTTGATGAATGATGGGATAAGAACCAAAAGATGTATTTGGTTGAGCTTGCGTGAAGGTAAATGAAACAGACTCAAAAAATTGGTCTTCTAACCTTGGTTCTTGAAAATGAACTGGTGTGGAAAAGGATTTTTGTTCCAATAAAGTGAGTTTCTGGGAAATATCCTTAGATGAAGGGTTATGTGAACTGATGCCAGGTGCAGGCAGTGTAGGATCAGGTGTGGAAGAGTTCTTGGTTTCTAAACCTTTTTAGAAACCAACTTTTTGGGATCTGACAGAATATGAACTTTCTGTTACGAGGTATTTGACCTCGTATAAAGTCTTTTATACACCAGAATTATGGAATAAAGACACATCACGATATTTCCTCCTCTCTGAACAACCAGAGGAAATATAACAAAAACCCAGGGAATGAACTTCGCTTCTTCATCCTCGACAACGGCGCTAAAAAATGTTGTTATATTAAGAAACAATCCCTTGGCTGTGGTAAGGAATCAGTGCTCAAGAAATTTATATATATATGTCACAAAAATATTATATCAGATGTTCTTTGCTTAATCACCTTCAGAAATTAATTATTAAAACCCTCAAGAATCTGATGTAATAAATGCTTCACAATGCCATTATCTGCTGATATTAATTGGAGTGACAGGAAGAACATGAAGGAAGCTCAAAATGATATGCTGGTAAACAGAATCTATCACTTTAAACTTCAGAAGAGTTTTATGTGAGTGAAATAGTTAAAATGAAGGAGCACCCATTAAGGATATTTAACTCTTATTCACATATGTAAAAAGAGACCCGCAACTACACTACTTCATTTTATTCATAGAAGGAAAAAGACAGAATGGAAACTGGAAAACATATCAATAGCAACAGATGCAAGAATCTTGATCTTCATTCATTAATCATCAGAAATTGAGTACAAAATTTGCAGTACTCCAAAGGTCCAAAACTCAGAACATTTTCCTTTCTTTTCTTTCTCTTTAAATACAATGTAAAGCAGTTTGTAACTGCTGAAACTACTCTTAACTGCTGAAACTACTTGAAACTACTTAAACTACCTATTACATATCATCAAAATGTCTCATTACAATTGGAATCTCTTAATAAAGATAAAATAAAATTAAAATTCTAATCTATCTGCTGAATATGAATCTGCTCTGCTGCTTCTACATTTCCCTGATTATCTGACTTGTCCTTTTTAGAAGATGAGGGATCATTAGGTAGAACAACCATCCAAGCTCTGCATTTCTTCCACACTTTAATGTTTGTCTTAGGTGAGTTGATCAGCTTGTGGTACTCCAACCTAAAGGCAGTGATCTTGTTGAATGTTGGTCGCTCTGTAAAGAAAGTCTTCACCATCCATAATAGCTGAAAATGCCTCCAAAGAAAATTAATAACTGTTGTTCCTTTCAAGATTTGAGTCTTCTCATGAGTATTATCCACCTTGATTTTTTCCAATACCAATAATGGTTCATAGGAATCCCATGATAAAAGACTGCCCTTAAGGTCCCAACATGATGGAAATCGTGCCCTGGCTCTTTTGTCATACAAATTGTCAAATTTTTTCATTGCTTCCTTAATCTCTGTCAACTTCTTCTCAGTGGTCTTCCTACAAGTATTTTTAACAATCAACTTGTTAATCTATACAACATACAAGATTCTATCTTTAATATCATTTTCTTCTAATTCATGATCAGTGTTTGAATCAATGAAATCAATAAACTTCTTTGCTCATATGGGTCTGTTAATAGTCTTCTGCTTATTGTCCATAACTTTCTCCTCAAAATATCCAACAATGCTTTTCTCTTATGTACAATAGTCAAAGATCCCCAGGCTACTTTCATCTCTCCAATGATTTCATTCCATATGATATCTTTAGCCTGTATCAAAGTTATGTTTCCCTTCAATTTCTCCTTCAGGCTCTTGATTTCAGCATTAGCTATTTGACAATCTGTCCTGTATTTATCAATTTCTCCATCTTTGGCCTGCATTATTTTTTTTACTGTCTCCAGATCATTATGTGCCTTTTTGAGATCTTTCTCTGCCATTTTGAGTTCAGTGTTTAATTGAGATAGCTGTGCTGCTGGATCATCATTCCCAAATGACAAAATGATGGTACAAGAATGGGAATCAATCTGGTTTTGCAGTGTCAACACAGTTTTCTTTAACTTAGAAGTTTCTTCTTCTTTCTGTAAGAGTTGCTGAAGAAGGCTTTCTTTTTCACTTTCCACTTCTGCCACCTCTGTTGCCATCGAATGCTCCCCTGTAGGCAATTTAAAATTTTTCTTCAATACAGAAATCTCTGATTCTGCACTCTGTAGTAATTTATGCACAACAGACCTATCATTTGGATCTACTCCAATCTTCACAATTATTTTCTTGAGTTCTTCATTTTGGGTTGTTAAAGCCCTGGAGTTGGCTTTCTCCAATTTCAATTGCTTGATCACCTTCCCTAGCATGTTCTCTTCCTTAAGATCCATTGCATTAATTTTGGTCAAATCATTCACTATTAATTGACCTGTTTGCATGTGTAAATTTACTTTATCAAGCAAAGGAATATTTCTCACATCAACAGTTAAATTTACAGTATTAAAATTACTTGATGACCCTATAGTCATATCAGAAGGGTGAGAGAGAGCAATCTTAAACTGATCTTTTTCTAGATCCATGGCAGTCAACAATCTTGTTTGGTCTGGAGTTACTTGATATTCGGCCTATGCCTCCATGCTATCCTTCATCTTTTGATTTCTTTCAGCAATTTGAGAAAATACTTTTTTAATCAAAGGTATTTGCTCATGAGCATCTCCATGTCTTCTTGGTGAGGCTGGAACATTCTGTTCGTCTCCCAGTTGAAGCAGAAAACCAGGCTGAGCACCTGCTATGTCTTCATTGAATTTTGTTCTCTTTTCAGCTCTCCGATTATCATCTTCAGAATCTATAACTGCCTCTTTACTCCTCTTGCTTGATTTCTCAGATATGATAGGAATCTGTATATTAGAACCAACAGAACCTGCAAAACCCTTATTGGCTAGCTTCTCTGTGTCAGGTCTACTTTCATGAACAAATGCTAAGTAACCATTTTCAATTCTCCTGTTTGAAATTACTATATGAGGGTCATAAGCCCATTTATCTCCTAACAACAAATGCATACCATCTAACATCTTATTAACCTCATCAGCTGCTTGCCTCATGTTGACTATAAACAGACCCACAGACATAGGTAATTTAAACATATGACCCTTTTTCATAGGTACAAAATGTATTTGGTCAAAATTCAAACTCTGCCTAATGAATTCAAAGGCAAATAATCCCATAGGAACAAATGTGGGAAGTCTATATGGTTCTATTCCAACTCCATAAAGTTTGATCTCTGAGTAATCTTCATAAACATACCAATCTCCAAATTTAGAATTTGTACCCAATTGCATAAATTCTTGAGCCTTTGGTAAGAAACATGAGGGAGAAACCCCATTCAAAATTTTGTAGGCAGTAGACATGAAATGATTTTCAAAATCAAACAACCCCTCCTCATTTTTCTCCTCTCTTACTACATCAGTCCAAAACACTACTGACTGCCTCTTTTTATTTATATCCATGATGTTTAACCCCAAATGCAAGAAATTTTCCACATTTTGATACAAAAAGAGATAAATGATAAGAGAAGGGAACCTGAATGACCCAGTGAGTGATAGACTCATGATTTGAGTATTGACGACCTCCTATGAGTAAGAAGGGATATCAAGCACTACCCCTAGCTTCATCATCAATGCAAATAATCTCAGTACTGATTTATCAATTGAGATGTCGTCCTCTTTTCTCGATATCTTTAAAATACATTTCAACACTGGCTGAACTTCTACATCAAAGACTTCTATGGAGAATTCTTTACTATCAGGTGAAAACCGCTTTGTGTCTGGCCTTAGGAAGAAGGCGAACTGGGTGAATTCTTGACCTGCAAGACTATCATAATGCGCTGCCAATGATTTGTCAGTGAATTGAACATAAGAGTCTAACTCTGGGTAACATAAGGCTTGACGAATTAACTGGGTCGAAACCTGTAGCACATTCTCTCCTAGACAATTCATTACAAAACATTTACCAGGATACATAACAGATACTAGCCAGTGCACAAACTCAGGAAAAAGGTGATTCTTAGGGATGCATGCAGACGGTACACCTGACTTGACCGTGGCAGAGAAAATAGGACATGCTTTGTCATTCAGACAGACCTATTGATAAAAAGGAAGGTGTTCTAGAGAGCAAACAGTATCTCGGATATCCCTCTCATTGTCCATGAGAGGAATATCACTGGATGAGCCAGAAAAGGATGAATATTTAGCCATGATGCTGCTTAGGGTGGCGAACAATGACGGGATGACGGAAAACGATTGAATACACTGGTGCAATTAGGTTGACAAATACAGAGGAATAACATTTAACTTGTGAAAAAAAAAAAGTTTAAATAGATGCCACGGGGTCTAGGAATTAAATGTTGATTTGACGCACTAAAGACCATTAAACGGTACTGTGACATGGCTAAAAGCTGTCACCAACCAGTAGCTTACGTCACTACGAGAGGCCTCTGGGGTATGGTGCGCTCATCGAGGCCCTGCCCCTGTAGTAAATCCAGATTGTCGATCATGATCGGCCGATCAGTCAACGGAGTCAACTGGAGAGGCACCCTCCTCGTTAACCCGTGTGTTGAATGTGCCCGCGGGGCCACCGCCTTTTAAAATTGACAAGAAAATTTGGATCCTCTGACATTTATCCATTATCTCCAGCGCTAGGTCCCACTCTCTGCAAATTCCTTTTCAGCGCATTGAACTTAAACTTACAAAATAATTATATTTGGTTAGCATAGACTTCTTATTTTCCTAATGAGATATTTTATACTTCCTAATTTTTTGTATTTTTGAAAATTAAAATAAGATATTGAAAATGAAAGCCACAAACATTTTACGAAAAGTGTTTGAGACAGAACTCCTTTTCTCAAAGTCCACTAAGTTTCTATTGTTTCTCTCACTTGATCTTTTGTCTAATTTCACTCCTATTAGACGGTTTCCATGTGCAGTTCCATTTTATTGTTTACTCATAGCTTCCTTGTTTCTTTGACTATGTATCCCTAGAGGTTATAGTTGGGTATGGATATGCATCTTAATGAACAATTATACGGATATCAAGTGTGAAGCAATTTCAGCAAGCAAGGGGTTCTCTCGCTTTTGCATTCTCTTGACATGAATATTGCGTTTTCTAAATATTTAAAATTTTAAAAATATGGGACTATATAAGATTGCTTCTCCCTTTCTTCATCCACTCTTAAATCTACTCCAACAAATAATGTAGTGGTGAGATAGAGCATGGATAAGATATAATGGAATGAATTTATTATATAATAAAAATTATAACTTTCATTGACATAAATAATGCGAAATGTTTCTTCATTCATATGAAGTTTACATTAATTGATTTTTTTCATTTGAGTTCTTTATATACTCTTAAAATCTATATGTACCTTTTTTTTTTATAGTAAATTTGTCACTACGCAAAAATAGTCATGCAAGTTGAAACCATATTGAATGAGCATGGAAAATACATGGCCATGTTTTTTCTATGTTTACAACTCTCAATTCTCAAACAAAAGGAAGATATTGTGGGACTAGCACAACTACTAAAGAAGGCTTTGTAATAATTCTAGTCCACTAAATTAGATAGAGGAGAATGATTTGAAGTAAAATGCTCATCGGGAGATGGTTTTAGGGAATAACCCTTTATTGAGCTTATCTTCATTATAATAATGATTATCCTTTCTTTAGGTTATATTTATATATATATTTATGGCTTTCTTTATCTCTTTCTGACACTATTTACTAATGATCGTAGTACTTTCGATGATTATGTTTACGGCCTGATGACGTAAAAATATGCTAAAAATGAAAAATAACGATTTGGAACCGCATTCCACATGCAGATCTTCTTCTAGTTCCGTAACTTCTTCGCGGGAAAACCCGTAACATATGCCTCATGTGAAAGCCACGCTTGCCTTCCCAAAACAAAATGGCAAAAGTTGTGTTGTCTAGCCGCCATTCTCTACACCACTAGTCGGGCATGGTTGATCGATTATTGTTAACTATAATTATTATTTGGATGAATTCTCTTTGCCCAGTGCGGGACGTCGCTTGGATGATACATCACATGTGTCTACATGGCCCAATAAAGGGTTATTACATTTAGTAGGCCACTAAAATATTTTAAATTAATTATTCGTAAGGATTTCAATTGATAAATTTAATAACAATGTATTTTTAAACTATTTTGGGTTATTTGTCGTATTAATTATAGCCCACAAAATTATAAAGTTTATTTGCGGAGGTTTGTGTGGGTTGGGGTATTCTAATCTCATATATGTTTATCAGATAAATTACGGCACATAACGATGGGAGTCATTTCAATATTTTAATTTTAAAATAATTCAATAAATATAATATAATATAGTAATTCGCGATTGAAAGTTAATGGTCACCATCTATCCCATGAATTCTCATATAATTCCACAAAATTGGCACCGCTAGTGGAATCTCGCGGTACTCTAGTGTCACGGGGTTCGGAATTTTTAGGAATTTTGTGAGTGACTAACGCAAGATAGGGGAAACTCATAATCTCTCTTGTTTTTGATCACTTAAAGCAAAAATATGTTATATAGCATTTTGAAAGTTATAATGGAACAAATTTATTATTGAGCATCAGAAATTTACCTACACATTTTAGCATAATGATATAGGTTCAAAACTACCGGGAAGCCGACAAAAAGAGATTTTATTCAAAAAAGAGGGGGTGACTCCCATTCATTAATTATCGCAATAGTGGGTTGCTTTTATGGTATATTTGTCTATTATTTTCGCTATTCATAGTTTAAATTAATGCTTTATGTGTATAAAAATTTAATATGTTCATAAAACCAATTTTTAATACTTTCAATTTTTATACATCTCAAGAACATTACATTAACATCCATGTCATGCTTGATATCAAAAAATTAGGCCTTCTTTATTTTTGTGATGATTTAATTGTTTCAGTGTTTTTTATGGTTACAAGGTTACCGGTGAGAGGAGAAGGAAATATTCAAAAAATATCTCAAGTTAGAGAATGCAAGGATAACATTACTGTTCAATTTACCTCACAATTTTCACTCAAGTTACCTTAAAGCTTTGCAAGAATGTCACATGAAGGATGAGATATTATGCCGAAGTATTTAAAAAGGTTTTCAAGAAATAATTATTTTCACATGATCAAATGCAGAAGGCCTCATTATAAATTCCAAGATTGCACGATGAGTTTTCCAAAGCCTTCAAATGAGGTTTCTTCTGAGAAAAGGAGGATATTATGACAAGCTTTTGAAATGAAATGGTATCAAACCACTCCTCCTTCCTCCAACATCATATTTACCTCCATCCTCACCTTCAATTTTCCACAAAAACTACTCAAACAGCACTATATTCCCAACGCTCCATGGTAACTTCATTAAATCTTTGAGAAATAAATTCCAACTACCTATGTATAATGGTGAAGTGAATATTGAAAGAATTGATAATTAAAGTTCGCCAACTTCAATTTTATCGTAGATTAATAAACATCAAATATATAAAATAATATCACAGTTTAATAATGAAAGTAAATTCATTACATCATAGTATTAAATAAGAGGATATGAAAATAATCAGAAGGGCTCGAATTCCTTCGACAGATATTTCCCTGAATTTAGAAGAAAATTTATCCATTGGCTTTATATACGTATCGCTACATGTACGCTTCAAATTTTAGACAAGTAAAAGGTCAAAGTGAAAGTTACACCTGTTATAATATTAGTACACATGAAATCAAAGACACTTGTTGAAATATATTGTATTTACATACATTTTGAGCCTTATGTTTAATCATACAATTTAGATGAGGTTTGTGTTCAAGAAAACATACTAGAAACAGGAAAAAATCTCACAAGAGGGTAGGCAAACAATATTTCAAAAGGGGAGACAGCGGTTCAAAGGGAAACGCAAAGAAGAATGCATCCTTAAGAAGAAATAAATGAAAAAATTGTCTAAATAGAGTCGAATAATGCTATTGAAGCTTCATCTCAGATGAAACAAAGAGTTTAATAATAAGTGTAGCTGTATTCCTTACTGAGAGATTTAAAAACAAGATCATTGACAATGTGAATGCAGATGTTATCTACTCTTAAAGTTCTAAGTGACAAGAATTGAACTTTTCCATATTCGCTATTTCAGCATACTAAAATTGATAGAATCTTTTTGATAAGGGTTCACAAGAAAATTTCATTCTAAAGACTAGTCAAGAAGTTAAATTTAGAGATTATTTCTATCCGCAACTTATCCTTTGTGTTGATATGCAAGAATGAAACTTACAAGTGACAAGGAAATTCATATTTATATTGGAATTTTACATCGTAAATTTTCTTCGATGACGCTGAATTTGATGTACTATTGATTGTTTGGGAAGCCTATATTTGCATGATAGAAATATTATCACTCAAAAAATATCACATGTTTTGATCCAGGCTTGTGGCTAACCAACTATCTATTGATTTCTATTAATTCATTTTTGCTTTTCACTTCTTATTATAGCATAATTTACTATTTTTAGTAAATTCTTTCTTCGGAGTCGCTTCCTAAACATTTTTTGTGAAATCAGGTGAAATATGAAAGGTCCTATATTTTTTCTGCTAAATATAGTATTAATTGATATATATTTCACGAGGTTTTCGTATCAAACTTAAAGATCGCATTCACCAAAAGCCAGATCCTCCAAAATTTGATCTACCAATTTACTTCCAAATGAGTTCATAGTTTTTGCGTTTCATTTCCTAGGTTATACTTGAGGGGGTACTCATTATTAATAAATATTATATAGGTTTTCAAACCTCATTTTGAGTACCCACAGGAATGTAGCCACTATTATTAATTTTCGAGATATACAATGCTCTGAAGAATATTTCATTATCGTAGTATATTTCGTTTATTTTTGTTAATGAAATGATGTTTATTTTGTCGCGACTTATCTTATTTATTATTTATGTATTTCATTATGTTCATATATGTCTGTATATATCATAGCGCTCTACCTCTTTTCCTCCTTTTTGCATGTTGAATAAGGTCGATGTATCAAGGAGCTATATCGATTGTTTTTCTGAAACTTTGCAAAGGTTAGCTTCTTGTCTCGGCTCTGAGACACTTCCCATGGGGTAAGAAAATATTAGGGAATCATGCATCCTATAAATATTACTTAAGGAAAATTTGAGTCAAAGGAACATTAAATGATGGATAATTTTCTCGACCTTCAACTTCCATCGATGGCATTTACATCCGCCAACCACTCATGGAGGCTCTACACCTTTTAAGGCGGTTAACCAAACTTGATTGTCTAATATTCGGAGGGAAATAGATGAAAAATCATATATTGTTAAATATACTAGAACAATATTCTTAATCATGATTTTTTCCGAATGGGAGAAAGGATTACTTTTTTTTCACGCCCTCTCAGCACTTCTGTGTCAAGGAGACTAGTGGGAGACCTACTAGAGAAAAAGTTGAAAAACTCTATGTTCTCAAGAACACCCACTTTGAATTCTTTCGGAGATGCCATCAAGGAAGAATATTATCTATGGGAGCTAATAGACAAATACATACAATGGATTATGTCGCAAATATCAAAGGATCGTGAGATGTGCATGAGCTAATGAATTTTTTTCATACTTACAGAAAATGGCAATCAAAAAGACTAAATAAACATTGGGTGTATATCATAATTTTTTACATAATTCAGAGGAAATGGAAATTTCCATACTCCTCTCTACTGCACACATGTCGCATGTTGGCAAGACGAAAAAGTTCAAACCTGAAGAGCAAGACATCGACCGCGGAATAGAAGCAAGGCAGCCCCCAACCGTAGGGAAAATGACAACTAAAGGTTTGGTGGCCTGTCCCTTTTCCAAAGCCACAAACAAAGAACAACATTGTGAAGCAAAGATGGAAATGGGGAAGTGGTTTGAGTTCCATACTATCTCCACTCGCCAGTCAGCGGCGCCCGCCACCCATGACTTCGGCTGTATTTAAACATGATAAGGGGAATGAAAAATGGAAGAAGATTATTGATGCGGAGCACAATGCCACTACCCTCAAAATATATCTGCAAGGAGAAACCGATATGGTGGGGAAATGCCTCTTCCGGATAAACGACTTATTGCAAAGTATTCATCGATTGCTGTCGTACACCTTTATCTCAATAGAGGTCATGAATCAAATGCCTCTCGAACAAAACACCCCACACCCATATTCATCAAGTGGCTTCCACAAGAAATACCCCATGTCGCTGGTAGTTTCCCGCATCAGTTTCATGATGACGATATGCGACATTTTAATCCTTAATGTTTTTGATGTATTATTAGCCGCTTAGCCTGTGGGAAGGAACTATTTTTTTTTATCATTTTCACCTTTCGCAGACATTATTATTTAAATAGCGTGATAATAAAGGTAGCATTATTACCTCTCCATCCTTTGGTTACTACAAAAGTCAGTCGGTGTAATTCATTTCAAACCAGGAATTTTTTCTAATGATTCAATTATTTGGGAAAGAAATAATTGGCTAATACCTCTTCCACAAGGAAATAATAGACGAGAGCAACATGGAGGAGTAATGAGACATCTTCTCTCCCGAGCAGTCCTCATCGTCAAATAAGTAGTTGACAATCTACCTATATTGTCTACCGGAGCCCGTTGAAATAAAAATTCCTTCTAGAGAACAATGAAATCAATAGAAGATGGCGGGGTTTCTCATCTGCGGTATCTTGACGCATGGGTACATACAAGGATGATTGAGACTGCAATGACACGGGCAGTCAAATAATAATATTATCATATATTACGATCCCAATATTATTCGATTACCTTGACGAAATCAGCTGGGGGTTTTAAATATTTCAAGAATGTCAATTTGGGGTCGTCGGGTATCACACAATCATACTCATCTGGGAATTCTTGAATCATGATATGATGTGCGGCATAATAACACGTATTTTGGGTTGACAAATGTCCGTCATGAGGATGATGGAGATTCATCGTGGCCATTCATCAACTCACCAGTGGTGTACTCGACGACATCCTACCTTCATCTAGAATTGGGAATACACTCCACCAATATTCAAACAGATCTTCTATAACGTGGATAACATTAATAAAAATAATTTGAGAAGTAATATTCCAAAAGGAATTGGGATTACATTATTGATGAGAGGGGGTGGATTTGTACATCAAAGTCATTCAAGCTTGGCCAACCTAACCACTTACGTATTTCAAAATTTTAAGTTTCTAGCTTACATGTTGGGATTTTTCATAGACTTGGTCTCTCGGAAATGGCCAAAGGAAAATACTATTGCATGTTATCAGAAGGTATTCGTAGATTTGAATCATCAACTTCGATTCGCATTCTCACGCTCACATTAAAGGCATTTCAATGTATCATCGGAGACAAAATGCCTTTCTTAACTTTATGCTATCGAAGTTTACTCAGTTAAAAGTACCCAGTGGCATTATCACATCAGATGATTATCCGACATATGTAGAAGACACTTATGAGATAGTCCATTGCAGGGGCTTGTCAAAAATAGAAGCATTAGATTTTGGGGAAAAGGAAATTATCCACATATCACCACTCGTGAAAGTTCATGCTTTCGCACACAGCGGGAAGTTGCGTAATTACGACTATCATATGTTATATATCGACATTCTCATTTGAATATAAATTATAATAGAAATATTAATAGTAATAATAATATATTAGTTAACATCATCAGTATTAACTTCTTATGCATAAGATTTAATTTAAATAATTTATATTTAATTTAGCCACATACAATACAATTTCCAGAGTAAGAGGGTTCCGGTTTCACCCCTGTGATTTTCTCGATCACCGACACCATTTATTTCCACATATGAAGAGATGTTACATCAATTTGGGAAGTCTACTAGAGTCGGGTCATCGGGACTTTGGGTCGAGAAAAACCGGCAAGACGTAGGGCGATAGCACACATTAAAACTCTTCAACGATGATGTCGTATATCAGTTTGCATCGCTGATAAACACATACATTTGTCCTCTCTTATACTTGCCACCTACTCCTAGTCACTTTTTCAATCTCATTCCATGGATTACATGTCAGCCTTCCTTCTACTAGCTAGCTGAAATGAATTCCTTTTTTGTCACATACATTTTCAAGATGCTTACTATGATTTAATTAATATAAATATAGAATATATAAAAATTATACTTTATTTGAATGTTTGTGGGTAAACTTTGATCCCATATTCTATCACTGAGACGGATAGTAGGCCTTTGGGACTCACTTATAGATGGTGGATACTGTTTACTCATTGTCTCATCTACACCGATGGCCACAGAGGTCATCAATCAATGATCATACACATCTCATATATTAACTACGCTGGATGAGTTCCCTAAGGGAGTAGTACAACTATATCAGGTTTCGATAGCTCAACTTGTTATACCCTTCCAGGGGGCTTTTTAGATTACATTACTTCGCTGATGAGCTACTACATTTGGCGCTATCGGTGAGATCTCACCATCTCTGCTCGGTATATTGGGCAAAAAAATAATTCATTGATGATCCCAACACACTCACGTCAAAGCTCATGACATTGATAGATCTAATTTCTATACAAGAAATGAGACACACACGTGCGCTACATTTCCAGTGGGTGACAGTGTTATACAGTATATGAGTTTTTACACTAAATATAGCAAGATTTTTTCCCCCGTTTCCCATTATGGGCCACTAACTGCTGTAGGGGGATACTCATTTACTCACTTATATTCTAAATAAATTTCTTTCGCACTCTTAGTGTCTGAGTGTGGACACTTTCATTTCTATTAGACATGATTCATATGCGTAAAAAATCACATCAATAGAGTTAGTCCCAAATCGCATGGAATCGCTTTCATAAATTATTAGGATAATGCTAAATATCGTATAATAATAAAGGATCCTCCACAAGTTGCCACGCCACAACTCACCAAGAAAGTGGTTTCACTGGGGGCTGATCAAGTTGGCAGTAATTTTCTCACACGCGGGCGAGTCAATATAGATCATTTTCTTAAGGGGAAAGAATACCGAGGTGGATATTTCTGTGCCCTATCGGACGCCCACCATTCTTTCTTCAGCTTCTTTTCGGAGTCCTCATAGTTCTTTCGGTCTCGCTTTCTAGAAACTGGAGAATCACTCTGGTTACTCAGTAGTTTCTCACCTAAAACTTGCATTCCTGGATATAAATTCTGCGGGTGTACTGAGGAAAATTTAAACAGCAGGAGATGTGATATGCTTCACCTAATTTCCTGTTGCTGGACGCACAATTTCACCTAAATAAATATCTCATAGTTTTTGTGTGCCTGACCCCCTGTGATAGTTTTTAGATTTAGGTCTACATTTCAAATACCCTCGAGTCTCATTGTAAAAACAAGCAGGAGGCTCCCATCTCGCCAACATCTCTTTATGTGATAAGCACGTGTCTCTGGCTACTTTGAGTTTCCGGGGACTCCCGATGGTTGAGGTTGAAAATCAGGAGGATGAGATCGCACTGGGGTGATTGTCTCCTGTGGGATCAACATGAAATACAATTGCATCGTTGATTTTCTCTCCTAATTGAGAGGGAGAGAGAGAAATGTGATGGAAATGTAGAAATTCAAAAATAAAATTAAAGAGTTATTGGACAGCGTGGATCATCAAGAGAAGGTGAGGTCTCATGTCACCACCATTTTTCTTGTTAAATATGGATGTAACATGGTGCATGTGTGGGAATTCGCACCGAACAAAATTATGGTAAAGAAGCATTTACCACTTCCTAGAACTGGATGATTTACTTGATCAATTCAAATATGAAAAATATTTTACTAAGTTTGACTCATGAGGCTATCAAAATCATATAAATGGCCTCAATACAAAACATTCAATGCACACATAATCTGATTTGATCATTGCAAATACCAAATTCATACTAGCTATTCAAAACCTGTTTTGTTTTGAATGTTGTCTTCCATATGTCAAATTTCTCAACAATTAATTTGATGATAGCTACCTTGAGTCAAACTTTAAAATATTTTCATATTTGAAATCTCCGACTAAGTAAATCATCAAACAGAAGTGGTAATGCTTTCTACCATAATTTTGTTCAAGAAAATTTAATTCCACAATGTATTGCACCTAGTTGTTATCCTATATTTTAAATAGTAAATAGGTGACCTGCATGAGGACATACTTCTTTGATGACCTTTGTCTAATAACTCTTTAATTTATATTTTTGAATTCCTAATATTTTCATATCACCATATCCTATACATATAAATTAGAGAAAAATCTGTTTTTTACTTGTATTTCATGTTCGATTCCCTTGGGAGGCAAATCCTTTGGCTCCCTAAATATTCTATCATATTATTTTCAACTCAACCAAATCAGATTTAAATCTTCAGTCACAACCTTGAAAGCTTCATGCTCAACATCATTATTTTTTTTAACACTAATAAAATCACAAAATTATTGGTTGAGTTAATGAGTCTCTTCATTTTTCATATACTTACAAGTGAAATATTTCATTTCTGCCTATGTTCTAAAATTTACCTCCATCACCATCTTTAACATGAATCCACAGCTATGAAGGAACACAAAATAAAGTAAAAAAGTACACATGAACGTAGAGACGTAGTCATAAAACTTCATTTCATTAATAACAATAATTGGAAATATTCTTTTACAACAGAATGGAAATAAAACTAGCTAGGGGTTCTGATAGTTTATCTCCTCCGATAAGAGATGTGCGATATAGCCTCTAAACTGTTTTACAATGAGACCTCAAGGCTATTTATTATTTAGCAAAACTAAAACCCCAAACATCAAAACCTATCCCAGTAGACAAACAACGAAACCAGGGCCTAATGGTAAACTGCAGCGCCTTAACTTCCTAGGGGAGCAATTTGCATATCATCTCACTTTCAATTTCGTTAGAAATTTATATCCAAGGAATACAAATTTTAGGTGAGAAACAACAAAGTAACTTCCGTGATTCTCCTGTGTTTCAGAAAACTAGTCACAGGGTCTGCATGTCAGAAGTTCAGACTCGTAAAACTCAAAGAAAGAATGTGGTCCAAGGAACTGGTGACACAAACATCTCACTCTAAATCATTCTTTCCTCAGAAGAAATGATCCTATTGTATTGACTTCCTCCCCCATGTGAGGAAAATTTCCGTCAAATCAATATCACTCAGAGCCACTTTTTCGGTGAAGGAGTTGGCCAACATTGACACCCTGATATAGAGGATCCTTCATGTCAGTGTGTGCCTGATATTTGTGATTCATTATCATGGAATTTATGGCTTGTTCCATGCGCTGGGTTTAACTCTATTGGTGTGATTTTTTCTCATGTCGATGTGTCTAGTAGAGCAAAGAGACCGACAGTCCACTCTAACACTAGGTGCGTAAAAGGATCATGGAATAGTGAGCTCAAATGAATTATCCCCTACAACGTTGGTGATGTCATATGGCCCATATTGGAGCAGGAAAATCTTGCAGCGGGGTCCAACAAGGCGCTCCTTCTGCAACTGTAACCACACTTTGTCACCCACCTGGAAGTCATGTAGCACCTGATGTTGATAATCTCATTTCTTGTACTTAGAATTAGATCTATCCAATATGTCATGAACTTGTTGGTGGATGTGTTGAATGCGCTCAACAATTTTTTCAGCCTGTCGCCTTGCACCGGAGATTGAGTTGAATCTTCCTCAAAAGAGTCGTGAAATTGGTATGGCTACGCTAACTAAACATAGCAGAACTGTGCCTCAGAAGGGGCTATGGCTAGGTTGGATGCCATTTTAGATTCTTACAGGTTGTACTATACATAGGGAGGCTCTCATCCCATGCATGGATGCATTTGAGTTGTATATGTAGAATGTGGTGCAAGGACCACCAGCCTGATGACTCCTATTTGGCCATCGCTTGTAGATGGAAAGTTGTGGATCAGAGTCAGCCCACCATTCACTTAGAGGGTGGTCCAAAATGTATTAAGGAGCCTACTATCCCGATCTCAGATGATAGAATATGGGATCCAAAAGTTTACCCACAAACATTCAAATAAGATTATCAGTACCTTATGTTTCTATATTCTTCTTACAGGTCGTCATAATGGCCATCTTCGAGAATTTGTCGACGACCAAAAAAAAAAATTCATTTCCATGCTTAGTAGAAGGAAGGCCTGACATGTAATCCATGGAGATGGATTGGAATGCACTTAGGGTAGGGAAAAAGGTACATAGAGGAGTTTCTTCGTACGCGTCAATGGTATAACAGCAAAGACTTATACTTCCTGACATCATGTTGAAGGTTCATAAAATAGAAATACAAAGATCGCTAATTTTTTCTCACCCAAAAAGTCCCAATGACCCGACTCTATGGGCTTCCCAAATGATCTTGCATGCTCGGGCTGGAAGGAATAAAATGGTGTCCTGTGACATAGAAGGGCATCCAGAGGTGAAATCTCTGGAACTTTCTACCCCCAAGAGTGTATTGTATGTACATGTAAATTCAGATCGCTTTTGTATAAAAGGGCTACTGAAGTTCTATAGCATAAGAGTTGAGCACAGTTAGCGCCTCCTGATCGCTGGCTCGGCTAATGTAGTGTGCAACATTATTGGTGTTTCCTTATTGTAATTTATGTTCAAATGAAATTGGTGTCAGTATGCTAACCACTTAGTGATGGTCATGGTTCTCAAGAATCTCCTCGTGGTTCCAGGGACAGAACATGTGGTTGGTGACTCAGGTGGATGACCTGCTTCTTCCAAATCTAATTGCTTCATTTTTCAAGCCACCTGGAATGGACTACATCCTGGTTTTCATATGGATACTGCACACTATGCTCTGGAGCAGTGTCTCAATGTGATATGCCACTGCAGATGCTCTTTGGCCATAAGAACCTTCCTATACATAGGAGGCATTTGTCTCAATGTTATTGAAAGTATAATAATGTGAGCATTGGTGCAGATCAGAGTTGATGATTCAAATCTACGAATGCCTGATATTTATACCACAATAATTTTTCTTTTGCCCCTCCTTTGGTGACTTGACTCAAGGGCCAAGTGCTATGAGAAAATCCCAACATGAAACTGCGGTAGAAATTGTCAAAACCCAAAACGTTTTTGAGCTCTGTAAGAGTGGTTTGGGTTGGCCAAGCTTGAATGACTTTGATGTATAGATACAAATCCACCCCCCTCTCATCAATGAAATTTATCCTGATACCAAACTTGGGTCATGCCAAAAGTGCACCTTCTCTCGAATTGACACACAACTTGTGTTGTCACAAAGAACCTGAGGGGACTGCTGGATGTGGTGGGAGGTGCTCTTCCCACCCTAGATGAAGATTAGGATGTCATCCAGGTACACCACTACACCGAAAGGATGAATGGCCACAAGATGTCTTCCATCATCCTCATGACTTTTCGGACATTTGTCAACCCAAAATGCATGACCAACCATTCTAAAAGGCCTCCTTGAGATTTCAAGAAGTATGCCACACATCATAACATTCAATTGGTACCTTGTGATACCCAAAGACTTGCACTTGATATTATCAAATATTTACTTCCTTTGATTTTCAATTCAAAAGGTATAATCAATATGGGATTCCAGAATTATTGTAGACAATGTTCTTGTTCAAAGACCCGGAGCAATCCAATACAAGATCTCAAAATCCCATCCTTATTGTGCACCAACACGATCAGGATACCACAGATGAGAAACTCCCATATCTTCCTATTGATTTCATTGTTCTCTAGAAGAGAGTTTTGATAGCTTGGTCCATTGGGCAATCTGCACCTCGGGTTAGATTGATCAACTACTTGACCTGACAGTTAGAGAGGGACCCCTATCGGGGAGGTGAAGATGTCCTCGTACTCCTCCATGACCTTCTCCGTCTATTATTTCCTTGTGGAGGAGCCCTGACTAGAGGTCGTAGCCACAATTATTTTCTTTCCCAAATGGTGGATCATTAGGAAAAAAAAATTCCTGGTTTTTGAAATGAGATTACACCATTGTTTTAAAAATCAAGAGATGGAGGTAGCTAATGCTACCTTTGATATCCTTACATAACTATCTTCAAAGTAATAATGAGATGAGCTAAAGTTGAAAATGATAAAAAATGGTTCTTCCACAAATATGGTTGGCTTAATAATACATCAAAAACATTAAGATAAATGTCACATAATACGTCATCCGTGAAGGGCTTTGATATTAGCAGTAGTGTGGCACTCATCACTCAGACATGGAGATCCATTTTCGGGTGAAGCCACTTGATGGTATAGTTGTGGGTGTTTTTTTGTCGTGAGAGACCAAATGATCATGACCTCATTGAGATAATGTTATTTTGGATCTGAATCATTTATAATTAATCGCAATAGGGATCCGTTTATCCACATCTAGAAATGAAGAGGCATTCCCCTCCTTTGGATAATCCAAGCTCCTTCTCCGGATATTTTTGGTGGTGAAGGTGGCATTGTGCTCCACATCAATAATCTTTCTTCCATTTTTCATTCTTATCATGTTCTAATTCGTAGTCACTAGTGGCTACTCCGGCTCGACACTCACTTATTTTGTGAGTGAGATCGGGAGGAACTCAAACCGCCTCGGCCTAATTTTGCTTCACAATGTTGTTCTTTGTTTGTGGCTTTGGAAGGTTGTCTTGGGCCACCAAACCTTGGATTTGTCATTTTTCCTACAAATGCTTGGGGGCACCTTCCCTTGCTTCTAATTCACGGTGTCCAAATGGTTCGTTTCTTCTGGCTGAACTTTCTCAAATTGCCAACATAATCGTATGTCGTACACAGAGACAGTAGAGAACTCTGCCTCTCCGAATTATCTATGTAGAAAATTGTGGTACTTCAACACCCAATGTTTATTTGGATCTTTGATTGCCAACTTTTCCCCGTAGCGTATGAAAAAATTATTAGCTCATGCACATCTCGATCCCTTTGATGTTGCGAAGATAGTCCAATGTATGTATTTGTCCTCTCGTAGCTCCCCATTTTTAGATAAGCTATTCTTCCTGATGGCATCCCCGTAAAGAATTCAAAGTGGGTGTTGCCGAGAACATAGAGGGTTCCCCCTCAACTTTTTCTCCCAGGTCTCCCACCAGTCCTGACCGGGGGTCTCTTTGAGGCGTGCAAAGTAATCCTTTCTGGCCGGAAAATCATGAACCAAGAAATATTGTTCTATATATTTATCAAATATATATATGATTTTTTCACCATTTTTCCCCTCGAATATGGGAGTATCAAAGTTTAATGGTACCTAAAAGGTGTAGAGCCTCCATATAGTCACTTTGATGTAGATGCACCATCGATGGGTAGTCGTTGAAGGATCCGGGAAAATTTATCCACCACTGTTGTAGTCTGCTTCTCATAAATTCTTAAGTAATATTTTATAGATCTCATGTTCCCTAATATTTCTTTTCTTACCCCATGGGCGGTCATTCGGATTAGAGAGGCTAACCAAAGTTTCAACTTGATCGAGCCTTAACTCCTTATACATCGACCCTTGCTCAACACATGCAAAAAAGGAGGAGAAAGAGTAGAACGCTATGATGCCACTTTGTCCGATCATGTATGAACATAATGAAATACATAAATATGCATAAGATAAGAGATGCAAGAAAGTAAAACATCATTTCATTAACAAAAAATAACTGAAATATGCTTACAGACATAATGGAAATAAACTAGCTAGGGCATTGGTAGCCTATCTCTGAGAAGATATGTGGTGGCTACATTCCTGTGAATTGCTCCAAAATGAGGTTTGAAGGCCTATATATTATTTATTAATAATGTAGTACCCTAATAATCCAAGTACCTAACCCTAGGAAATGAAACACCAAAACTATGGGCCTCATTTGGGTAAATTGGTAGATCAAATTTTGGAGGATGGGAACTTCTTTGGTGTTTACCCCTTCGTTTGATGCAAGAAACACTCATGGTGGAAATATATATCCAATTAATACTACTATTTAGCAAGAAAAAAAATATAGGACCTTTCATATTTCACCTGATTTTCCCAAAAAATGTTGCTTAGGCTCCCTAAACGCTCCGTAAATTTAGGGATCCAAAAATTACTAAAAATAGTAAATTGTGCTATAATTAAGGAAATCGAAACTTAAAGAAATAGTGCTCGGGGTCCAAGTGGAATAGTTGGTTGGCTACTAAATATCCACCTAGATCAAAACATGTGATGTTTTTTCTCAGGTATAGTGCTGACTTTCCTATCATACAAATATGGCTTCCTAAAACAATTCCGAAAACATTTGCCACATCAAGTCACAATGCCATCATGAAATTTTGATGTAAATTCCAATATAAATATTTAATTTCTCATTACTCTGTAAGTTTTCATTCTTGCATATCCAACCTAAAGGATAAGTTCTCGGATAGGGAATGGTCTCTAAATTTAACTTCTTGACTAAGTCTTTAGAAATGAAATTTTCTTGTGAACCACTATCAAAGATTCTATCAATTTTGGTATGCTTTGAAATAACTTGAATATGGAAAAGTTCAATTCTTGTTTTCTCATATCGAGTATCACTAGGAAAACTTTAAGAGCTAGTGCTTTTTATGTCCTTACCTTTCATTCACATTGATGTGATCTTTGTTTCGTCTCTCGAATTGGAGCCTAAGTCATGTTGTGTAGTTGTAGCTATCGTTTGCTCCCCTTTGTTATTAAACTTCTGCTTCATCCTCAAGATGAAGCTTCCAACAACGCTATTCATTGACTTATTTGGAAACAATTTTTTCATTTTATTTTTCTCCTTCTTCTTGGTATACCTTCATTTCCTTGAATCACTCTACCCTTTGTCTCACTTTTTGAATGGCTTGTTGCTACTCCTCTTGTGAGATTTTTTTCCCCTGTTTCTTTAGTATGTTTTTCTTTGAACACAAACTGACTAAAATGTATGATTAAACATAAGGATAGTATGCCTCAAATAGCTGTGTAAACCCAATATATTTCAACAAAGTGTCTTTGATTTCATGTGTACACCTAGTATTAAAGACCTTCTTCTCAACTCTCGTGTAATCTCTACACTTTGACCTTTTACTTGTCTAAAATTCTTCCAAACAGTAGTAATAGTCAGATATAAGCCAATGGATAGAGTTTTCTTCTAAATTCAGAAATAAAATCTATCAAGAGGTCGAGCCCTGCAGCAATTATTTTTCATATCCCCGTGTTTTCGTTTCCCTCAAGCAATTAATGAATCACTTTCCAACCTTAATGAAGCCAACTGAATATTTGTTTTATCATATTTGATGTTCTTAATCCTACAATAAAATTGAAGTTGACGAACCCAATTATCAATTCTTTCAATATTCACTTCACCATTATACATAGGTAGTTGGAATTTGATACCAAGATTTAATAAGGAAGTTTTACCATGGAACGTTGGGGTATGTGGATGTGTTTGAGTAATAGTTTTTGTGGAAGAGGGAGAAGATGAAGGTGAGGATGGAGGTAAATATGATGTTGGAGAAGAGGGTGGTTTGATACCATTTCCTTTTCAAAGCTTGTCATAATATCCTCCTTTTCCCAGAAGAACCTCTCACTAAGGCTTGAACTTTAATGTGGCAACTGAATTTAATATTCTCATAGAACCTTCACTATCAGCCATGTCAAACACTATTTCTTGAAAGTCTTTTTCATCTTCTGGTATAATATTATCTCAACTTCTACATTCTACTAAAGCTTTAGGTACAACTTGAGGTGAAATTGTGGTGGAAATTGAGACAATAAGCATCTTCAAAGATTCTCCCCAACTTGAGATGTTGCACCTGCATTATTTCCTTCTCCTCCTTCCTCAAACAACCTCTGTAAACTATAAAAAACACTTGAAAACAATTAAATCATCACAAAAATAAAGAAAACCTAATTTTATATCAAACATGATCCTCAGAGGAGATGTTAATGTAAATGTTCTTGAGGATGTATAAATTGAAAGTATTAAAATTGAGTTTTTATGAGATTTTATGTTAAATTTTTATACACATTAATTTAAACTATGAACAACCTAAAATAGTAGACAAATATACCATAAAACAACCACAACACAAAGAATTAATGAATGAGGTCACCCCTCCCGGGCTACGTCTCTGGTCCACAACTCTTCCAATGGTTTGGACCTATATCATTATGCTAAAAAATGGTGCTTAGATAAGTTTACAGTGCTCCAATGGCTTCAAAACTTGTTCCATTAGATTTATAACTTTTCAAAATGCTTATATAACATATTTTTTGCTCCCAAATTGGTCAAAAACTAAAGAAGTTATGAGTTTCCCTATCTTTGCCGTTAGTCACTCTACAAATTCCTAAAAATTCGGAACCAAATTTACAACTTTTCCCCGACTCCACTAACGGAGTGCCACACTTTGTGGAATTGTAGCAAGACCTCATGGGATAGATAATTTGACCATTAACTCCCATCCACCTAATTTCGTATTATTGTATTTGTTGAATTATTTTAAAATTAAAATATTGGGCAGGGCCATGCCTCCACTCCCATCGTTATGTGCCATGGTTATACAATAAACATATATGGGGGATTAGGGCTATGCCCAAACCCCTTACCCCAAACCTCCACCATATTAAACTTTATATAATTTTTGTGGGCTATGGTTAACCACTTAAATCCGCGTAGCCCAAGTGGTTTAGGCTCGTGACCGTTTGGAAAGGAGGTTTCCATCGCTTGAATCCTTTCCGAGGTTAATTTGAATTTAAAAAATATTTTGGTGGCCCTTGTGCTACCATGTGGCAACCTTTTATTGGGCCATGTGGCTGCATGTGATTGGCCATCATCCAAGCAGTAGAATTTTCCCACACTAGTACCAAAGAAATTCATCCAAGTGGCAAGACCTGGTTGGCCCAATGAGTCCAGTCAACCATGCCCATTCAGCAGGACTAGTGAGTTGTAGGGATCGACTGGACAACCTGCACAACTTTTTGCCATTTTTTTGTGTTTTTGGGAAAACAAACGTAACTCATTTATGGGAGCATATGTTTTGGGTTTTCCAATGCAAAGAAGTTACACTAGATTTAGAAAGAAAAGATCTACATGGTCGTATTATTGGTGTTCCAAATCATTCAAATTTTTCATTTTATGCATATTTTAGCACTCGATCATCAAGGCCATGGAAACATAATCCATGAAGGTACTACCTGATCATTAGTAAATAGTGTCAAGAAGATGAAAGCCATAAATATATATATAAAGCTCATAACCCTAAAAATGAAGGGATAATGCATTATTGTTATAATGAAGATAAGGCTCAATATGAAAGGGTTATTCCTAAAACCATCTCCATTTAATTTTACTAAATCCATTCTCTCTATCTCTAGTTTAGTGGACTAGGTTATTACAAAGCCTTTCTTTAGTAGTTATTACTGAATCCCTAATATCTTCCTTTATTTTTGAGAATTGAGTTATGGGTATAGAAAAACATGGCCATGTAGCTTCTATGCTCATTCAATATGGTTTCAACTTGCATATTTATTTACACGTAGTGACAAATTTACTATAAAAAAAAGGTACATATAGATTTTTAAGGTATATAAAGACTCAAATGAAAAAATCAATTAATAGTAAATCTTCATATGAGATGAAAGAAACATTTCACATTATTTATGTCAATGAGAAAGTTATAATTTTTATTATATAATATAGATCTCATTCCATTGTATCTTATCCATGCTCTATCTCACCTATTATTTGTTGGAGTAGATTTAAGAGTGGATGAAAGAAAAGGGAGAAGCAATCTTATATATAGTCCCCCATATTTTAAATTTTAAATAGGCTTAGAAACACACAATATTCATGTCAAAGAATGCAAGCTGAAGACATTTTAAAATAATTTATCCTATGATATCCATATAATTGTTCACACATATCCATACCCAACTATATAACCTCTAGGGGCATACATAGTCAAAGAAACAAGAAACTATGAGTAAACAATAAAAATGGAACTACATGGAAACTACACCATCTAATAGAACAGAGTAAATACAAAAGATCGAAGAAGAGAAAATAATAGAAAACTTAGTGGGACTTTGAAGGAGTTCATAATCATAAACACTTTCATGTAAGGTTGTGGCTCATTTTCAATATCCTTATTTTAATTTTTTCAAAATACAAAAAATTGGGAAATATATAAAATATGTGTTAAAGTAGAAGTTTCTCATACTTTAACCAAATTTTTAATTCTTGTAAAGTTTAAAGTTCAATACCTTGAAGGGTTTGCAGAGGTGGACCTAACGTTTGGTTAATGTTCGAGCAAGTAATCAAGAGGGATCCAAAGATTTTCTTGTCGTATTTTAAAGACAAGAACTCGCTTGGGCACATTCAACACACGGGTTAACGAGGAGGGTGCCTCTCCAGTTGACTCCGTTGACTGATCGGCCGATCATGATCGACAATCTGGATTTACTACAGGGGCAGGGCCTCGATGAGCGCACCATACCCCAGAGGCCTCTCGTAGTGACGTAAGCTACTGGTTGGTGACAGCTTTTAGCCATGTCACAGTACCGTTTAATGGTCTTTAGTGCGTCAAATCAACATTTAATTCCTAGACCCCGTGGCATCTATTTAAACTTTTTTTTTTTCACAAGTTAAATGTTATTCCTCTGTATTTGTCAACCTAATTGCACCAGTGTATTCAATCGTTTTCCGTCATCCCGTCATTGTTCGCCACCCTAAGCAGCATCATGGCTAAATATTCATCCTTTTCTGGCTCATCCAGTGATATTCCTCTCATGGACAATGAGAGGGATATCCGAGATACTGTTTGCTCTCTAGAACACCTTCCTTTTTATCAATAGGTCTGTCTGAATGACAAAGCATGTCCTATTTTCTCTGCCACGGTCAAGTCAGGTGTACCGTCTGCATGCATCCCTAAGAATCACCTTTTTCCTGAGTTTGTGCACTGGCTAGTATCTGTTATGTATCCTGGTAAATGTTTTGTAATGAATTGTCTAGGAGAGAATGTGCTACAGGTTTCGACCCAGTTAATTCGTCAAGCCTTATGTTACCCAGAGTTAGACTCTTATGTTCAATTCACTGACAAATCATTGGCAGCGCATTATGATAGTCTTGCAGGTCAAGAATTCACCCAGTTCGCCTTCTTCCTAAGGCCAGACACAAAGCGGTTTTCACCTGATAGTAAAGAATTCTCCATAGAAGTCTTTGATGTAGAAGTTCAGCCAGTGTTGAAATGTATTTTAAAGATATCGAGAAAAGAGGACGACATCTCAATTGATAAATCAGTACTGAGATTATTTGCATTGATGATGAAGCTAGGGGTAGTGCTTGATATCCCTTCTTACTCATAGGAGGTCGTCAATACTCAAATCATGAGTCTATCACTCACTGGGTCATTCAGGTTCCCTTCTCTTATCATTTATCTCTTTTTGTATCAAAATGTGGAAAATTTCTTGCATTTGGGGTTAAACATCATGGATATAAATAAAAAGAGGCAGTCAGTAGTGTTTTGGACTGATGTAGTAAGAGAGGAGAAAAATGAGGAGGGGTTGTTTGATTTTGAAAATCATTTCATGTCTACTGCCTACAAAATTTTGAATGGGGTTTCTCCCTCATGTTTCTTACCAAAGGCTCAAGAATTTATGCAATTGGGTACAAATTCTAAATTTGGAGATTGGTATGTTTATGAAGATTACTCAGAGATCAAACTTTATGGAGTTGGAATAGAACCATATAGACTTCCCACATTTGTTCCTATGGGATTATTTGCCTTTGAATTCATTAGGCAGAGTTTGAATTTTGACCAAATACATTTTGTACCTATGAAAAAGGGTCATATGTTTAAATTACCTATGTCTGTGGGTCTGTTTATAGTCAACATGAGGCAAGCAGCTGATGAGGTTAATAAGATGTTAGATGGTATGCATTTGTTGTTAGGAGATAAATGGGCTTATGACCCTCATATAGTAATTTCAAACAGGAGAATTGAAAATGGTTACTTAGCATTTGTTCATGAAAGTAGACCTGACACAGAGAAGCTAGCCAATAAGGGTTTTGCAGGTTCTGTTGGTTCTAATATACAGATTCCTATCATATCTGAGAAATCAAGCAAGAGGAGTAAAGAGGCAGTTATAGATTCTGAAGATGATAATCGGAGAGCTGAAAAGAGAACAAAATTCAATGAAGACATAGCAGGTGCTCAGCCTGGTTTTCTGCTTCAACTGGGAGACGAACAGAATGTTCCAGCCTCACCAAGAAGACATGGAGATGCTCATGAGCAAATACCTTTGATTAAAAAAGTATTTTCTCAAATTGCTGAAAGAAATCAAAAGATGAAGGATAGCATGGAGGCATAGGCCGAATATCAAGTAACTCCAGACCAAACAAGATTGTTGACTGCCATGGATCTAGAAAAAGATCAGTTTAAGATTGCTCTCTCTCACCCTTCTGATATGACTATAGGGTCATCAAGTAATTTTAATACTGTAAATTTAACTGTTGATGTGAGAAATATTCCTTTGCTTGATAAAGTAAATTTACACATGCAAACAGGTCAATTAATAGTGAATGATTTGACCAAAATTAATGCAATGGATCTTAAGGAAGAGAACATGCTAGGGAAGGTGATCAAGCAATTGAAATTGGAGAAAGCCAACTCCAGGGCTTTAACAACCCAAAATGAAGAACTCAAGAAAATAATTGTGAAGATTGGAGTAGATCCAAATGATAGGTCTGTTGTGCATAAATTACTACAGAGTGCAGAATCAGAGATTTCTGTATTGAAGAAAAATTTTAAATTGCCTACAGGGGAGCATTCGATGGCAACAGAGGTGGCAGAAGTGGAAAGTGAAAAAGAAAGCCTTCTTCAGCAACTCTTACAGAAAGAAGAAGAAACTTCTAAGTTAAAGAAAACTGTGTTGACACTGCAAAACCAGATTGATTCCCATTCTTGTACCATCATTTTGTCATTTGGGAATGATGATCCAGCAGCACAGCTATCTCAATTAAACACTGAACTCAAAATGGCAGAGAAAGATCTCAAAAAGGCACATAATGATCTGGAGACAGTAAAAAAAATAATGCAGGCCAAAGATGGAGAAATTGATAAATACAGGACAGATTGTCAAATAGCTAATGCTGAAATCAAGAGCCTGAAGGAGAAATTGAAGGGAAACATAACTTTGATACAGGCTAAAGATATCATATGGAATGAAATCATTGGAGAGATGAAAGTAGCCTGGGGATCTTTGACTATTGTACATAAGAGAAAAGCATTGTTGGATATTTTGAGGAGAAAGTTATGGACAATAAGCAGAAGACTATTAACAGACCCATATGAGCAAAGAAGTTTATTGATTTCATTGATTCAAACACTGATCATGAATTAGAAGAAAATGATATTAAAGATAGAATCTTGTATGTTGTATAGATTAACAAGTTGATTGTTAAAAATACTTGTAGGAAGACCACTGAGAAGAAGTTGACAGAGATTAAGGAAGCAATGAAAAAATTTGACAATTTGTATGACAAAAGAGCCAGGGCACGATTTCCATCATGTTGGGACCTTAAGGGCAGTCTTTTATCATGGGATTCCTATGAACCATTATTGGTATTGGAAAAAATCAAGGTGGATAATACTCATGAGAAGACTCAAATCTTGAAAGGAACAACAGTTATTAATTTTCTTTGGAGGCATTTTCAGCTATTATGGATGGTGAAGACTTTCTTTACAGAGCGACCAACATTCAACAAGATCACTGCCTTTAGGTTGGAGTACCACAAGCTGATCAACTCACCTAAGACAAACATTAAAGTGTGGAAGAAATGCAGAGCTTGGATGGTTGTTCTACCTAATGATCCCTCATCTTCTAAAAAGGACAAGTCAGATAATCAGGGAAATGTAGAAGCAGCAGAGCAGATTCATATTCAGCAGATAGATTAGAATTTTAATTTTATTTTATCTTTATTAAGAGATTCCAATTGTAATGAGACATTTTGATGATATGTAATAGGTAGTTTAAGTAGTTTCAAGTAGTTTCAGCAGTTAAGAGTAGTTTCAGCAGTTACAAACTGCTTTACATTGTATTTAAAGAGAAAGAAAAGAAAGGAAAATGTTCTGAGTTTTGGACCTTTGGAGTACTGCAAATTTTGTACTCAATTTCTGATGATTAATGAATGAAGATCAAGATTCTTGCATCTGTTGCTATTGATATGTTTTCCAGTTTCCATTCTGTCTTTTTCCTTCTATGAATAAAATGAAGTAGTGTAGTTGCGGGTCTCTTTTTACATATGTGAATAAGAGTTAAATATCCTTAATGGGTGCTCCTTCATTTTAACTATTTCACTCACATAAAACTCTTCTGAAGTTTAAAGTGATAGATTCTGTTTACCAGCATATCATTTTGAGCTTCCTTCATGTTCTTCCTGTCACTCCAATTAATATCAGCAGATAATGGCATTGTGAAGCATTTATTACATCAGATTCTTGAGGGTTTTAATAATTAATTTCTGAAGGTGATTAAGCAAAGAACATCTGATATAATATTTTTGTGACATATATATATAAATTTCTTGAGCACTGATTCCTTACCACAGCCAAGGGATTGTTTCTTAATATAACAACATTTTTTAGCGCCGTTGTCGAGGATGAAGAAGCGAAGTTCATTCCCTGGGTTTTTGTTATATTTCCTCTGGTTGTTCAGAGAGGAGGAAATATCGTGATGTGTCTTTATTCCATAATTCTGGTGTATAAAAGACTTTATACGAGGTCAAATACCTCGTAACAGAAAGTTCATATTCTGTCAGATCCCAAAAAGTTGGTTTCTAAAAAGGTTTAGAAACCAAGAACTCTTCCACACCTGATCCTACACTGCCTGCACCTGGCATCAGTTCACATAACCCTTCATCTAAGGATATTTCCCAGAAACTCACTTTATTGGAACAAAAATCCTTTTCCACACCAGTTCATTTTCAAGAACCAAGGTTAGAAGACCAATTTTTTGAGTCTGTTTCATTTACCTTCACGCAAGCTCAACCAAATACATCTTTTGGTTCTTATCCCATCATTCATCAACCCCTTCCCATATCAATCGTTTCACCCCCTTCATCCACATTCACAACTGGTTCACTAACCCCACCTACTCAAGGAGTGGTTAACCAAGGCATAAAGGCATAAACATGGCAGCCACTGCTTTCTTAATGAACATGTATGCACCGTTAAATCTTCCACAACCTATGAATGCCATGCCCCAAGAATACCTCAAGTTACTTCCTCGTTTTATTGGTGAAGATGAAGTGACTGCAGAACAACACTTGCCATTGTTTTTCACTTTTGCTGGAAATCTAAATGTAGAACATCTGGATGTAGTAATGAGACTTTTTGTACAGTCTCTGAATGGAGAGGTAAGAAAATGGTTTAAAGGTTTACCAAACACCTCAATTACAATTGGTAGGAATTAGAAACACAATTCACCCGTAGATGGGGTGAAAAAAGAGATCATGGTTACTCATTGACGAAGTTTAATGCAATCAAGAAAAAGTATAATGAAAATATGACTGATTTTATTAAAAGATTCAACAAATTGTATAATAGTTTACCCATAGAAATGAAACCCCCTCTTGTTGGAGCAAGGGTAGTTTTTGCTGGAGCTTTTGAGTCAGATTTTAGTTTCACTTTAAGAGAGAGGATATCTCCTACTCTTGAGCAAATCCAAACTGATGCTTTGGAAATTGAATCAAACATGACTATTGCTGGGAAAACACAAGAAAAGAAGTCAGTTCAAGAGAAAGGCAAAGCCAAAGAAGAATCACCACAGGATCAGAGAATTTATGACATGAAAAAGGTTATCAATAATTTGTCAAATACGTTTGTGAAGATGGAGTTAGAGAATAAAAAATCCCAAAGGCCTGCACAAAAAAACAGGGGAGTTTTCAATCCTCAATTTAGAAAGCAGCCCCTACAAATCTTGCAGAGGGAGAGCAAATATCAAGACCAAGTTCAAGCACCACTGTACATAGAAGCAACACCTTCACAGTCTCCTAAAGATGATCATAGGGAAGTCGAAGATCAGATATCTACCATGTACATGAAAGAAGATGAAGAAGAGGAAGAATGTGAAGAATAATACACCGAAGCTGAGGTGTCCTTTGAACAAGAAGAGATGGATGATTATTGTAGGCAATTTACAAATTTTATGCAAGCAGAGTTGCATAAGAAATATGATTTAAGATCAAGAAAGAGATCAAGGACGCAGGATTATGAAGAACAACAACAAGAATCAGTACCTTCTCCCAATGGCGACTCCACAATTAAAGAACTCAGTAAACAATTAGATAAGGGGAAACAACCTATGAACCTAGTAAGTGGAACTGAAAAAAAACAAGCTGAGACTTCCCAAAACAAGTCTATTGATACTAATAATTTGGAGAAGGTTGTTAATTTGCCTGCACAAATTTCTAATCCTAGCATAAATCAGGAAGAACCTGAGAAGATTGTCAAACAAAATCAAGCTTTCATTTTATCCAAAGAGCTATAAAAGGTCAAAATCCAAGTACCCCTTCTTGAGCTAGCTAAGACACCAGGTTACCAAAAGGAGATTGTAGAATTCATTAATATTTCTCAGTCTGATGATATTTGAGATACTGTGAATTTGCAAGAGGAAAAACCAGTGGTCACTTTTGGTCCACATGTGGAGGAGGTAGACTCTTCTGTTCCCCCATTTTATATATCACTGCTTCTTCATGATTTCATTCTTAATAATTGTAAGCTAGACTTAGGTGCTTCACATAATCTCATGCCATTATCTATAATGAAAGAATTGAATTTACAAATTACTAAACCCTATAGAGACCTATATTCATTTGATTTAAAAAGGGTGAAGAGTGTTGGGCTTATCAAAGACATGGTGGTTTCCTTGGCCCAAATTCTAGCCAAAAATATCATGATGGATGTAGTGGTCGCAGATATTCCAGCTAGGTTTGGTATGCTTTTGTCCCGATCTTGGGGAGTGAAGATTGGAGGAGTTTTAAAACTAGACTTCACATATGCTATAATTCCCATGTTTAATGGGGAAAAAAGAAGGTTATATAGAGAAACAAGATTTGTTAAACTACCACAAAGAAAGATGCAAGAAATTCCCCTATTTATGGTCAAGAAAAAGAAGATCTTTCCTGTTTTATGCTGCATGAAGATGCAGAATTTGCTGAAGAATAAGAGAAGCAACTCTCTTCAGCAATTGTACATAATGAGTTGGGTTCAAACAAAATTTGGAAGTGTTATTTTGATGGTGCCTATTCAAAAGATGGCATAGGAGCTGGATTTTTACTAATATCTCCAGAAGGTAATCTTTTACCTTTTTATTTTAAGCTTGAATTTGAATCAAAAAATAATGTAGCTAAGTATGATGCATTAATTTTAAGGCTTCAAACTGCTAAACAAATGGGAATCCAGTGTATTTCCATTTTTGGGGATTTTGGGCTGATTATAAGACAAATTAAAAACATTTGTCAAACCAAACATCCAAGGTTGAGATCATATAGGAATGAAGTATGGGACTTAATTGAGAATTATTTTGAAGCTTTTAACCTTCAATTCATTCCAAGAGAAGAAAAAAAAATAGCAGATTCACTAGTAGTTGTAGCTAGTACTTTCAAGCCACCTATAAATCTGAAACTGAGGTATGAGATTGAGATGAGGCATAGACCCTCCATTCCTGACAATGCTAAGCACTCGCAGGTTTTTGAAGATGATGATTAGATAAATCATTTTCTGAAAATGATTGAAAATTTTGAAGATATTGAAATATATCAAGAAAGTGAACAGATTGATCAGAATGAAGACTTGAAAAATCTCAAGCAATCAATAAGTGATCAAAAAATAATCTAGTTGAAAGATAATATATTTCCCAGAGGATTGGTTCCTCTTGAAATATTGTTCGATTCAAATGATGTAGCACTGGATCCAAAGAAGGTACCTCAAGAGGGTGAGATGGAAGATTGTAATCTGGGAACTCAATAGGAGCCCAAGGTTGTCAAGTTATTCAAGGGTGTCCCTAAGAATTATAAAGAAAGGTACAGACCTTTTAAAAAAATATATGGATGTGTTTGCATGGTCCTATGAGGATTTGAAGACATATGACTTGGATATTATTCAGCACAAGATACCATTGAAGGATGGGATCAAGCCTCACAGACAAAAACTTAGACAGATCAATCCATTTCTCCTTGCTCCAATTGAAAAAGAAGTGAAAAAATTGTTGCAAGCAAAAATTATAGTCCCACTCAGATATTCAGACTAGGTTTCTAATCTAGTTCCTGTGAGGAAAAATAATGGAGAGATAAGACTATGTGTTGACTTTAGGAATTTAAACAGAGCATCACTTAAAGACAATTATCCTTTGCCTAAGATGGACTATGTTTTACAGAAAGTGGTAGGAGCATATAGATTGTCTATGGTTGATGGTTTCTCTGGGTACAATCGGGTAGCAGTTGAAAAATAAGATCAGAAGAAAACAACTTTTACCACACCTTGGGGAACGTTCATGTATGCCAGAATGCCATTTGGCCTAATGAACGCAGGTGACACTTTTCAAAGGGAAATGGACATAGCATTTGTGGGTGATAAGTTTGTAGTCATATATTTGGATGATGTGACCATTTTTTCTGGTTCAGATGATGAACACTTGGAGAAGTTACAGAAGGCCTTCCTGAAATGCAGGAAATTTGGATTATCATTGAATTCTTATTTTCTTTGGAGGAAGGAAAGTTGTTAGGACACATAGTTTCAAATCAGGGAGTAAAGATTGATCCAGTAAGAGTAGAAGCTATTCATACAATTCCCTTGCCCAAGAGTAAAAAGGATATTCAGAGGTTTCTGGGAAAAATAAATTTCCTGAGAATATTTGTCCCAAACTATGCTGAAATTGTTAGAAACATAACAAATATGCTGAAGAAAAATGCATAAGTAAAATGGGATAAGGATGCTAGAGAATCCTTGCTAGGATTAAAGAAGCCCTTCAGGAAGCTCCTGTTCTGATCAGTCCAGATTATCAAAAGGTTTTTCAAATATTTTCATTTACATCACCTACGTCTACCATTGTTTTTGTGCAGTTGCAGAAGAATGAAGAGGGCAAAGAACAACCTGTGACATTTTTCAGTAAAGTTCTCAGAGATGCCGAACTTAAATAAAATATTTTGGAAAAATAGGTGTATGTTGTAGTTAAAGCATTAAAAGCATTCAAGACTTATGTGCTGCAATCTCAAATAGTTGCTTATGTTCCTAACTCTAATGTGAAAGATGTATTAGTTCAAAGTGATGTGGAAGGTAAAAGAGGAAAATGGATAGCTAAAACCCAAGAGTATGATTTAGATATCAAGCCTACCAAACTGGTCAAAGGTCAGGGTTTGGAAAAAATTTTGACAGAGTCAAATTTTCAAGATTTGGGAATTAATTTGTTGGCACCCTTATATGAAGCTATTGATGAAAGCAGTCAGAGCAGTACAAAGACAACAATTATATACAAATTCCTGTGCTCTGATTGGTATAAGGATATTTTTCGTTACTTATGTTTTTTCTCTTGTCCAACCTCAATGAACAGAAAAAAGTACAAAGCTCTTAAGCTCAAATCTCAGCCATATGTCATAATTGATGCTAAGTTATATTGGAAAGATCCTACTGGAATTTTGTTATTGTGTTTAACAGAAGGTGAATCAATGGAAGTTGTAAAATAATATCTTGAGAATCTATGTGGAGGTCATTATAGTTGGAAGGTTACTGCTCATAAAATCCTCAAATCAGGTTTTTACTGGCCCTCCTTGTTTTCTGATGTATACAAACTGGTTAGAAACTGCCAGAAATATCAGTTATTTGCAGAAAATAAAATTTTAGCTCCTTTACCTCTTCTCCCAGTGTTTATTGAAGAACCCTTTAGGCAATGGGGATAAGATTTTATTGGGGAAATCAATCCACCATCAAGTGGACAGTTCAAATTTATTTTGACTTTCACTGACTATTTCAAAAAGTGGGTGGAGGCAATACCTATAAGAAAGGCTAATGACTAGGTAGTAATGAAGTTTCTAGAAGAAAACATCTTCAGCAGGTTTGGGTGTCCAATCAAGATTGTAACTGATAATGCCCAGGTATTCAATTTAGTTAGGTTCATTAATTTTTGTCAAACATATAATGTAATTCTATCTCATTCTACAGCATATCATCCTCAAGGGAATGGGCTAGCTGAATCTTCCAACAAGACATTGGTCAAGAGTTGGAAGAAGAAAATTAATGAAAATAAGAAAAACTGGGATTCAAAATTGACATTTTCTCTTTGGGTAGTACAAGTGACTACTAGAAGATCTATAGGTAAGTTCCCTTATGAGCTGGTTTATGGAACTCAAGCCTTATTTCCTACTCAGTTGGCTGGACCAATGATCTATTTTCTTCAAGAAGCACAAGAAGAACCTAATGCATTGGTGATAAGGTTTAATAAGGTTATAAAAGCAAGTGAGAGCAGGAACAAAGTCAGAGAAAATTTGATCACCTACCAAGAAAAGATGAAGTCAATTTTTTATAGAAAAGCAAAAGAGATTATTTTTCAAATTGGAGATTTGGTATTAAGATGGGATACCAGAAGAGAAGAGAAGGGACAACATGGTAAATTTGATCCACTCTAGTATGGCCCATATAATATTGTTGAGGTTAGATCAAATAACACATTTATTCTAGAGAATCTTGATGGAGAAACAGTAGAGATGCCTGTGAATGGGAAATATCTCAAATATTATTTCCAGCATTGAGATTTTATGGTCCATCATTGTACATATTCATATTTCTCATTGTTCATATTTCATTAAACAACATTTGAATGCATGCCCGAAGTGAAGGCACTAATTTGCAGTTCTTAGTGTTTCATGGCAAAAAAAACACTATCCCCAGGTGGAGCCAGATGTTGTGGCTCATTTGTAATATGATTTATTTTGATTTTTCAAAAATACAAAAAATGGAAAAATAAAAAAAATATATGTTAAAGTACAGTTTCTCATACTTTAACTCAAAGTTGTAATGTTTTGTATAAATTTGAAGTTCAATATTTTAAGAGATTCGGGAAGGTGGGTCCTAAAGCCTCAGTTAATGATAAAGAAAGTTTGTGAGCGGGATCTAAATATTTTCATGTCAAAAGGTAGCAACCCGCAGGCACATTCGACACATGGTTTAATGGGGAGGTTGCCTCTGCAGTTGACCCCCTTGACTGATGGGACGATCAAGATCTGTGGTCAGGATTAACTATGGGGGTAGGACTTTGATGAGTGATCCGTACCTTTGAGGCCTCCCGTACTGACGTAAACTTCTGGTTGGCAACAACTTTCAGCCATGTCATGGTACTGTTTAACGGTATTTTAGCGCGTCAACTCAGCATTTAATTTCTAAACCCTGCGCCGCCTATTTAAACTGGTTCTTCTTTTCGCAAGGCTAATGTTATTTCTCTATTCTTGTCAACCTGATTTCACTTGTTTCTTCCATTATTGTTCTCCACCTTGTCGTTGTTTACCACCCTGAGCAATATCATAGGTAAACGTTCATCCCTTTCTAGCTCATCCAACCATATTCCTCTCATGAACACTGAGAGGGATATCCAAGACATTGTTTTCTCCTTATAACACCTCCAATTTTATCAATAGGTCTTTCTGAATGACAAAGAATGTCCAATTTTCTCTGCCATGGCCAAATCAGGTGTATTGTCTGCATGTATCCCTAAAACACATCTTTTCGTGAGTTTTTCCACTGGCTAGTGTCTGTTGTGTATCCTAGCAAGTGTTTTGTAATGAATTGTCTAGGAGAGAATGCTTTTCAAGTCTCAGCCTAGTTAATTCAACAAGATTTATGTTATCCAGAGTCATAATATTACGTTCAATTCACTGATGAGTCATTGGCAGTGCATTATGATAGTCTTGCAGGTCAATAATCCACTCAGTTTTCCTTCTTCCTGAGGCCAGATATGAAGCAGTTTGTACCTGACAGTAAAGAATTCTCCATAGAAGTTTTTGATGTAGAAGTTTGATTGGTGCTGAGGTGTATTCTAAAGATATTGGGAAAGGAGGATGACAACATAGTTGAAAAATCAGTTTTGGGACTGTTTGCATTAATGATGAAGCCAAGAGTAGTGTTGGATATTCCTTCATATTGGCAAGAAGTTGTCAATAATCAACTCATGAGTTTATCACTCACTAGGTCATTTAGGTTCCCTTATCTTATCATTTACCTCTTTTTATATCAAAATGTGGAAGAATTCTTGCATTTGGGGTTAAACATCATGAATGTAAATAAAAAGAGGCAGTCAATAGTGTTTTGGACTAATGTAGTAAGAGAGGAACAAAATGAGGAGGGTCTGTTTGATTTTGCAAATCATTTCATGTCTACTGCATATAATATTTTTAATGGGGTTTCTCCCCCATGTTTCTTGCCAAAGGCTCAAGAGTTTCTGCAGTTGGGGACAAATTGTAAATTCAGAGATTGGTATGTTTATGAAGACTACTTAGAGATTAGACTTTATGGGGCTGGGGTAGAACCATATAGGCTTCCTACATTTGTGCCTATGAAATTATTTGCCTTAGAATTCATTAGGCAGAGTTTGAATGTTGACCAAATACATTTTGTACCTATGAAAAAGGGGCATATGTTTAAATTACCTATGTTTGTGGGTCCGTTTATAGTCAACATGAGACAAGCAGCTGATGAGGTTAATATGATGTTAGATGGAATGCACTTATTGTTAGGAGATAAGTGGGCTTATGACCCCCATAAAGTAATTTCAAATAGGATAATTGAGAATGGTTACTTAGTATTTGTTCATGAAAGCTGACCTAACATAGAGAAGCTAGCAAATAGGGGTTTTGCAGGTTCCGTTGGCTCTAATATACAAAATCATATCATATCTGAGAAATCAAGCAAGAGGAGTAAAGAGGCAGTTGTTGATTCAGAAGATGAAGAGCAGAGAGCCGAAAAGAGAACAAAACTCAATGAAGACATAACAGGTGCTCAACCTGGTTTCTCACTTCAACTAGGAGATGAGCAAAATATCCCATCCTCACCAAGAAGATATGGAGATGCTCAGGAGAAAGTACCTTTGATTAAACAAGTATTTTCTCAGATTGCTGAAAGAAATCAAAGGATGAAGGCTAGCATGGAGGCACATGCTGAGTATCAAATAACTCCAGACCAAAAAATATTGCTGACTTCCATGGATCTTGAAAAAATCAGTTTAATATTTCTCTTTATCACCTCTCTGATATGACTATAGGGTCATCAAATAATTTCAATACTGTAAATTTAACTGTTGATGTGAGAAAGATTCCTTTCCTTGATAAATTAAATTTACATATGCAAACAGGTCAACTGATAGTAAATGATTTGACCAAAACTAATGCAATGGCTCTTAAGGCTGATAACATGCTAGGGAAGGTGATAAATCAACTGAAATTGGAGAAAGACAACTCCAGAGCTTTAACAACACAAAATGAATAGCTCAAGAAGATAATTGTAAATATTGGAGTAGATCCAAATGACAGGTTTGTTGTGCAGAAACTGCTACAGAGTGAAAAATCAAAGATTTATGTGTTGAAGAAAAAGTTGAAGTTACCTACAGTGGAGTGTTCTATGGTAGTAGAGGTGGCAGAAGTGGAAAGTGAGAAAGAAAGCCTTCTTTAGCAGCCCTTGCAGAAAGAAGAATAAATTGCTAAGTTTAAGGAAACTGTGCTGGCATTACAAAACCAGATTGATTCCCATTCCTGCACCATCATTTTTCCATCTGGAAATGATGATCCAATAGCACAACTATCCCAATTGAACATTGAACTGAAGATGGAAGATAAATATATCAAAAAGGCACAAAATGATATGGAGATAGTAACAAAAATAATGCAGGCGAAGGATAGAGAAATTGATAAATATAGGGAAAATTGTCAAACAGCTAATGCTGAAATCAAGAGCCTGAAGGAGAAATTGAAGGGAAACATAACTTTGATTTAGGAAAAAGATATCATTTGGAATGAAACCATTGAAGAAATGAGAGCAACTTGGGGATCTTTGACTATTGTGTCAGAAGAGAAAAGCATTGTCAGAGATTTTGAGGAGCAGGTTATGGCAGACAAGCAGAAGACTATTAACCGAGCCATATAGGAAAAAAGGTTTATTGATTTCATTGATTCAAAGACTGATCAGGAGTTAGAAGAAAATGATATTAAAGATAGGATCCTGTATGCTGTAGAAATTAACAATTTGATTGTTAAAAATACTTACAGGAAGACTACTGAGAAGAAGTTGACAAAAATTAAGGAAGCAATGAACAAATTTGACAATTTGTATGGCAAAAGAGCTAGGGTAGGATTTCCATCATGCTAGGACCTTAAAGGTAGTATTTTATCATGGGATTCCTATGAACCACTATTGGTATTGGAAAAAAGCAAGGTTGATAACACTTATGAGAAGACTCAGATCTTGAAAGGAGCAATAAATATCAACTTTCTTCAGAGGCATTTTCAGCTATTATGGTTGCTAAAGACCTTATTTACAGAGCGACCAACATTCAACAGGATCAATGCCTTTAGGCTAGAGTACCACAATTTGATTAACTCCCCTAAGACAAACATTGAAGTATGGAAGAAATGTAGAGCCTGGATGACTATTCTACCCAATGATCCCTCAACTTCAAAGAAAGACAAGTCAGCCAATGAGGAGAATGCAGCAGCAGCGGGACCAATTCATATTCAACAAATAGATTAGGATTTAAGTTTTATTTTATCTCTGTTAAGAGAGTTAAATTGTAATAAGACATTTCAATGATATGCAATAGGTAGTTTAAGAAGTTTCAAGTAGTTTGAGCAGTTAGGAGTAGTTTTAGCAGTTACAAACTACTTTTACATTGTATTTAAAGAGAAAGAGAAGAAAGGAAAAGGTTCTGAGTTTTGGACATTTGGACTATTGAAAATTTTGTACTCAATTTTCTGATGATTAATGAATGAAGATCAAGATTCTTGCATTTGTTGTTATTGATATGTTTCCCAGTTTCCATTCTGTATTTTCCTTTTATGAATAAAATGAAGTAATGAAGTTGCATGTCCCTTTTTACATATGTAAATAAGAGTTAAATATCCTTAATGGGGGCTCCTTCATTTTAAATATTCCTCTTTCATAAAATTCTTCTGAAGTTTAAAGTGATATATTATGTTTATCAACATATCAGTTTGGGCTTCCATCGTTCATGTTCTTCTTATCACTCCAATTAATATCAACAGATAATGGCATTGTGAAGCATTTATTGCATCAGATTCTTGAGGGTTTAATAATTAATTTCTGAAGGTAATTAAGCAAAGAACATTTGATATAATGTTTCTGACGACATATATATATATATATATATATATATATATATATATATATATATATATATATATATATATATATATATATATATATATATATATATATATATATATATGTATGTCTTGAGAAATAATTCCTTACCATAGCCAAGGGATTGTTTCTTAAGATACAATAGTCTTCATGGCACTCTAGACGAGAGCCATCGGTCGCCTGTAGGAATGTGATTCTATCGTGTTGACGATGTTGAATCATAGATTGGTGGAAGAATTTTGTGTTTCGTTCTCCTTCTCTCAGCCATCGAATTTATTATTATTATTATTATTAGCCAACTTTATTACTATTAATATTGTTATTATTAAAAAAAAATCTTGATTGTGACTAACCAATGATTACATTAGTTGACTAAGGTTGACAATGTTTGGTTTTCGTCAACCATGGTTGACTATAATTGAATATGGTTGAGTTTTGTTGACCGAGGACAACTATGAGTTAACAAGGTTGAATATTGTTAAATATGGTAAACATAGGATTGACCAAGTTTGATCATGGTCAACTATTTAAACAATGACTATAAAATTTGAATTTGTTTGACTATGTTTAACTAATGTGGTTGACTATGAATGAATGTTAATATTAATCAACAATAATAGTAGGCGATTATGTCTAACTGAAGTTGAAAAGTGTTGACTATGAATAAACAAAGTTGAGTATTGTTAATTATGGTAAACATAGGGTTGACCGAGCTTGATCATGGTCAACTATTAATAATATATTCAGTCATATAATAATAATATATTCAACCTTATTATTATTATTATTATCAGGCAACTTTATTTATATTAATACTATTATTATTAAACATTTTAAAATCTTGACTGTGATAGACTAAAGTTGACCTTGGTTGACTAAGTTTGACAATGATTAATTTTATACAACTTTTGTTGACTATAATTGAATATGATCAATATAGTCAAACTTATTATTATTATTATTATTATTATTTTTGTTATTATTAGTCAACATTGTTAATATCAATAATAATGTTATAGGGTTGACCCGGTGTGATCATGGTCAACTATTAATATTATATTCAATCATATAATAATGATAATATAGTCAACTATATTATTATTATTAAAATTTATTAATATTAATATTAATATTATTATTATTATTAATCATTTTCAAATTTTGAATGTGACTGACCAAGGATGACCTTAGTTGACTGAGGTTGACAATGGTTGACTTTAGTCAACCATGGTTGACTATACTTGAATATGGCCAAGTTACATTGGGTGAGGATAATTACGAGTAAACAACGTTGATTATTGTTAAATACGGTAAACATAGGGTTGACCAAGTTTGATCGTGATCAACTATTTAAACATTGACTATAAACGTTGAATTTGTTTGACTATGTTTCACTAATGTACTTGACTATGTCTGATTATTAATATTAATCAATAATATCAATAGGAGAATATGTTTAGCTGAAGTTGAAGCATGTTGTCTATCAAACCTAGTCAAACATGGTCGAACATAGTCAACCACATTACTATATGTGGTTGACTAATTTTGTAATATCGCATTGTGATGTTAGATAAATTGTGATGTAATGTAACATTATAACGATTCTTCTCACATTGAAATGTAGGATAAATTGCAATGTAATGTGACATTGCAACAATGTTTGTCACATTGCGACGCTGGGTAGACCTATGTATCATTCTAAGATCACAATATTAATAATTTTTTTGTAAATTGATAATTTCTATTACTTCAAAATATTAGATATTTTCATGGTATATTTCAAAATTTTGTTGGCCTCACTTTTACTAGATTTTTTGGCCAACAAGTGCATGCCCAAGTACATGATATATTTCCAAAGAGACAATGATCTACATACACTAACTGGTAATCATTTCCAAAAGGCTTATAACAACAACAACAAAACAACTTACACACATTAGTTATCACCAGAATTTACCGAGACATGATAGTTTGGAGTTGATCCCAGAGAAGACGGGGGTTTGAAATCACAATGGGCATGATCCTCCATGTGAGCTATCTTGGTTTCCAACCCATCCAACTACTCCTGAATGTGCCTTTTTCCTCACAAAAGACCCACAATTATGTCATGTGTTTCCCACATATTTTGTTGTAGGTGGTTCATGAAGTCAAGGATATGATTATGGTCATCTTGTCTTGCTCGATTAAGTTGGACCAACGAATTATGCAAATTTTAAAGAATATTGACAGTTTCATCTTGTGAGGGAGAATTTCCAGCCAAAGGGAGGAAGTAAAAAAATTGTGGATCCATTGTTTCATATTGTCCCTGATCATGTTGTATCTGACAGCACTTGAATATTCTCATATCCAACCTGTGACTTATCCTTCTTCTTGGAGAGTTCATATTCTACGTTTTACCAGGGTCTTCTTGAGCCCAAAGAATCACTTCACTAAAACACCATTGACCCTAGCTATGTGGTCGATTTTATAACCAAAAATAGGAGAGTGTGCCGACTACCCATGACCCCCACCACACACTATACAAGCCTACACAAATTTTTCCTAACCACCACATGGATATACAATACATGTATCAGAGCAACAACCCTGCACTCGCACGCCACTTCAAACATGTTAAATTTTATTAGGGTTATATTGTTCTTTGCTTTGATAATTTCATATCATTAATTCCATTTTAAATTCACACCATAACTTCATAACATTATTTAGATTTATATTAGTATTCAACAACATATAAAACTATTAAGAAAGAACAATATCATCATCAATGTAGTGGAACATAAAGGAACAATAGAAGAAAACAATTCACACATAAAGACACTAGGATTGGTCAGAGACCATGGAAAAACCCACTACGGGGAAAACTCTTTCAAATTATTCTTCTTATTAGATTTTCATTAAATGATTCAGCAAAAGAGAGTAAAATGATCCATATCTTCAATCATAAAACTATCCAACAAAATCAACTAATCAAAATCCATAAGATGAACCCAATCAAGCTAATAACCAAAAACCCTGCTTCAAATGCTCGCGATCAACTGTCACTGTCTGTGGTCAACTATCAAACACTGCAGTCAATTGACGAAAATTCTGGTCAACTGAAAAACCAAACCCTAGGTCCCAACCACAAGGAAGGTGTGTTGTGTGTGCAACTGAGAGGCTTCAATTGCACGGATGAGTTGGTCTACATGCAGTTATAACTGAGATTTATCTATGATCCTCACTTATAAAGGAACAAAATAAAATAAAAAAATACACATAAACATAGAGATGCAACAGACTTCATTTCATTAATATCACATAACTGAAATATGCTTACATACAAAATGGAAATAAACTAGCTAGGGCGCTGGTGTCTTATCTCTTAGAAGATATGTGTCAGCTACAAGCCTCTGAATTGTGTTACAATGAGGCTCCAAGGCCTATTTATGATTGAGAAACAATGGAAAACCCTAAACATCCAAAAACCTAACCCTAGGATATGAAGCGCCAAAATTATGGGCCTCATTTGGGTAAAGTGGTACATCAACTTCCAGGGGACGTTACTTTGGCATATGATCTCTGTTTGATGCGCACAATACCACGTTAGAAAGATCTATTTGAGGTATACAACTTTTGTGTGACCAAAATTTTTCTAGGACCCATGATCATCCATGTTTTCCCAAAAAACGTCGTTTAGGGCCTCAAAATGACTCCGGAAGTTCAAGACCCGAAGAACTGCCAAAAATAGTAAATTGTGCTACAATTAAGGAAATTGAAACGCTGAAAGAAACAATGGTGGGGGTCCAAGTGGAATAGGCTGGTGGCCACCAACATCCACCTATATCACTCCATGACATGTTTATGGCTGAGACGCAAAACCCTAAAACAAAGATGCAAGCTTCAGACCATGCAATTTCAGCTTCGTGTGAACCCATTATTCCACGTATCTGCCTAATGGCTTAAGGGGTCCTGACCTAGGTTTAGAGTTAATTTTAACCAAAAAAACCCTCTTACTAATTTCCCTTTCGGTAGTGGCTTACTTGCGCAAGTCAAAGTCTCACCCAAAGCAGTGTGGGGGGGTGTTGGAACTAGGTTTCCACACCCTGAGAGAGAATTAAATGGTGTGGGTGTTTTCAGATCTAAACAAATATGATCTAACCCTCGCAACAAAATCCCTAACAAGGAACCCTAACCAGACAGATTTAGGTCAACTTACACAAGTTATCCTGTGTGCGCACCGATAAAAATCCGCAATCCCTTTCAATAGTCCTTAATGCATAACAATTATGTTTAACAACAATAGATCCATACATTAATCATTCATCTAAGGTAAAAGACAGTTCTGCAACTGATCTGAACATAAATAACATGTGGAAATAAATCATAAAGCAGAAGACATATGCATTAGATACTCATATTTCATCCAAAACATTCCTTTATTCATTCATAGTTCAGATCTTCCTTACAAAACCTTCATTCTACCCGCGTACACAGCGAGTGAAGTCTGCACACAGCAGGACTAAGGTATCCACACATAGAGCCAACATGAGCCTTCTAACCCAGTCAAGTTTGCTGCTTAGCTCAAAACATCAAAACATAGTTCAAATCTCTTACCTCATGCAAGCTCCTATTGACTCGATATAGACTCCTATTTATACCTTTATCATGTGCTCATATAAGGTCCCCAAACTGTGGTTTGCGGCCCCTAGTTCTACCCTTTGGCCCATTACAACTCATGAGGGGATTTGACACACCCCAAAGCCCCTTGACCTATGCTTTTCTTAGTGTGCACGACTTAACTTACAAAAAATTACAAAAAATATAGTATTTTCATCCAAAATTCATTCCTAAGGGATCCCGCTCCAACAGGCCCCCAACACAATCTTGCGACTCATCCTGAGTCACAACAATTATGGGTTCTTCATTTTGGTCTACAATTCTTCAATGGCAGCAATAAAGGGCACCAGGATGCTCACACTTTGATCCGTTGCACTATCTGTTGTGTCCACCAGTTTTTGTGACGTCATCCCTTCTGCTGCTAGATTGATGATTTGATAGGTCTGATTCAGATACTTAACGGTTGCATCTAAGTCTTGTGACAACTTCACCACCTCATCTGCCCATGGATTCATGTGCTTTGTCATAATCTTCTTCTTCCTTCGTAGCTCCTCTACTTCATCGTGCAGAATTTTACTTGTCTGCAAGCAGGCCATGTGCTGAGCAGGGACAAAAGTGGGCAAGGCTTCCTGGAGGTTGTCGAATGCCTGCTCTTTTGCACACAAATCCTGAGAGATCTTCTTGACTAGTGGGTCTGTTTTCACGGATTTCCACAGTCCCATCGTTGTTTTTAGCAGTGCAGAGCCCTTGTCTATTGTGGCAGCGATACTTTCGAAGGCTTCCTTCACCAAGGCTTCTTGTTGAACATGCACCTCTGGGGGAGTCTTTGGCTGTAGTGTAGCCTGCAATGCTACAATATGTTACTGAAACTCTGCATTGATTGCTTGTACGTCAGACCAGGAAACCTTCGATGATGCGACCAGGCTTTCAAATTTTACTTTTGGCACAGCTCATGCAGAAATGGCTACTTCTGGGAGGCCCCCACACAATCTATCAATCAAATTCTCGAGCTCTGCTCGCTAGGCTATAGTCGCCTGCTGCATTTTCTGGGATTGGATTGACTCTTAGTTGCAACCTTTTGCTCTACTTCGCTAAACTTCTATTGTACGCGTGCCTTCCTGCACTGTAACTCGTCAGTGATGATGGTTTGGATAGCGTGTATATTTCCACTCGGAAACATGGATAGATCGATCCCAACCTTTGGGCAGGTCTGCACCTGCATGCGTAGTTGTAGTTGCTCCAAAGTGACTGCTGCACTCGGGAAGGGGCAGACCCTACTGTTTGTTGTGGTGATTATCATTTTTGTAGTTAGGCTTGCTTGAATCGACCTCGCTTCATTCACGCTCTCTTGTATATTCTCAGTCTTTAGCTAGAGTACCTACAACCCTGATTGTAATCCCTCGACCGTAGCCTTGTATTGTTATTCTATGGCGGTCAATCTGTCTTCAGAGGCAGATGTGACTGCATCCGCTATTTTTTCCAAGTCATCTTCAGTCAAAGTGACCTCTTCTTTTCCTCCAACTTTGGATTCTTTCCTCTTCTTTCGCAGTCCCTTGGGGGCTTCTACGCCACGCTTCATGTTGCGTAGAGATTCTGCACCAGTGTCGCCTAAACCATCAAGGCCTCCAAGGTCCACATCAGCTTCGCCGCCAAGATCTTGCTCGGTGTCCTTCTCTGCTTCCTGCTCATTATCCTTCTCACCATTCTTTTCTACGCCTGTTTCTACATATTTTTCAGCATGCGGCTCGACTTCCTTCTCTTTGTCTCCTGGGGTTGTCTCTTTCCCCAAGTTAGAGGCTGTAACGGGCAAAGTGGAACCGAGCCCAACTTTACACGCTTCTGGCCAGGTCGCAATGACCTGGTCGATCTCCACTTCAGTCACCATGAAGGGAAAGTTATGCCACCCAAGGTCGTTGGGTTCCCTAATCTACACATGGTGCATGGTAATTTGAAATTCCGTGATGCTTTTTTGCTTCTCATATATTGCTGGGGATAGTATTGGTTGCGAGTGTATTGTTGCAGCTAGAACGCCCTCAAATAGCACCCAAAATTTTTTATTTTCCTTCACTTGCTTGGGTTCAGTGGAATCCCATAGATTTGTGTAGTGTGTGCCCTTTCATATGCCCAGCTCCAATTCTGTGAGGACGGAACCCTCTGGGGTCTCCCGTGCTACTAGCTGAATCAGCAACAACAACGATGAGTAGTAGAAAATTTTTCCTTTTTCCAGCGCCTCACGCACGTTGTCCAAAAATTCTTGGTAAATACTGGGACCAATTGTAGTTGACCCCCTTATCACACTAGCTTGCCAACACAATTACGTGTGCAGGTATTGTCTTTGGGTGGAACTTCAAGCCTAGGACTAAGGTTCCTAGGTGCACACATGCGTCTGCAATATGTTGTACCAAGAATCCCAGAGCATCCCATTCGACCTGGTAATATTTCTTGACCTTTGTAGCGACCTTGAGCTCATTTCTATTTCCAAAAATTTCCATAGGATGAGGCCCCTTCTTGGACAGGCTATTGATCCGGTAGATCAACGCGACATCTATCGGAATCTGTCCTTGAATCTATAGGCATCCCTCATTCACTAAGGCTAGCAATTGGCGCACACACATAGTGGTGATAAGATACCTTCCAAAGTGGGGAATCCTCAGCAGAGTTAGGATCCCAAAATTTCTCAACCTGTGTGCCCATGGCATAGGCTCAACCTTCACTACATCGTCATAGAGAGCATGAACTAGGTAATATTCTGGCACCAATTCTAGGAATGTTTCTTCGTTCGCAAGGTCGTAGTCATTGAACTTGACATGGGGAATCTTGTCAAACATTTCTTTTACCAAGGAGATGGCCTGCGAGACTAACCACATCTGAAGGTAATCCCTCACCACATCTACATTCTTCGGCGCACACACAGAGGGTCTACACGGATTGACATACGACGGCCTCCATGAGATTGGCTCAGTGAGCGCAAACTCCTCAGTGGCGCTCAATGGTATCTTCGTAGGATCACCCATATCCGACCTGTCCTTCATAGCTTTCCGTGGAGAATTCACATTCCTAGGAGAGGTCTGCAGCTTGGAGGATGACCCCTTATCATTTTCCCCTTTCCTTTAGCTAGTGTAGACATGAATTATTCAACTTCAGGTATGACCTCATGGATATCATTTTACCTCGGCCTAGTCAATGTTGTGAGAGGCGCAGAGAGTTCCTCAGATGGCACACTCTCTGGATTGGTGGTTGTCATTCTTGGACAAAAGATGAATTCCGGATTACTCACATCGGATGGGGTCTCTCAGATAGACATACAGTGCTCACAAAAAAAATTATGACGCAATTTGCAAATAAGCTCAAGGTGAAATGTACTCAAAAAGAAAAGGAACCAAATGTGACCTATGCCCTTCCTTTTATAGGTAATCCAAGGTGAAAACAATCAGATCTTCATTAAATGCAACTTACCTCCGTAAAAATGGTCAAAAAGCTCATAATATCACCTCATTAAATGCATAAAACCCGCTCCATCCAACGGTAAAATCACTTTTTCACCCAGTTTCACTGTTCCAATGTCTAGTTTCTCCCCCTGCGCATCACCTCTGAGCTCCTATCGCACCTTTTCACGCATTCCCTTGGCACTGTGCACAGAAAATTGGATTCTTATGCTCCAGAAATATAGTCAGTTGGTCAGCATAGGATTGTCTCTGTAAGCCTTCAGCTGACTTCCATTGAAATACCCGGGAAGATTCTCACCACAACGTGGCCAAGCACACCATACCTCCATTAGTGATTTCCTTCACAATGTAAGGCCCTAGCCAATGTTTCCTGAACTCCCCTGGGTGGCACGCAAACTGATTGTTGTATAACAAGACCAAGGCTTCCTCTTGAACACCTTCTTTCTGATGTGCCTATCATGCCAGGCCTTTTCGTGTGCCTTCTATAGTTGCTGATGGAATTTAGCAATGAATTGATCTTCCTCTAAGGAAACCAACTACGAAAGACGTTCCTCCATGATGTCAGTCCCAACCATATTAGTGAATGTTGTGAGGCGCACGCTTGGGATGATATATTCCATTGGCATGATTTCTTCTTGTCCATAGACCATCCTGAAAGGTGTTTTCCTAGTCAACTTCTTGCATGTGGTCCTATACACCCATAACGCAGAAGGGATGCACACGTCCCAATCATTCTGATTGGCATTAGAGATCTTTGTGAGCGCATCCTCCAAAATTTAGTTGAAATATTCTACCACACCATTTTCCTGAGGGTGATAAGGGGTACTCTTCTGGTGATGGATCTGAAATTCCTCTGTCAGAACTTCAATGGTTTCATTAAAAAATTGTGTATCTCTATCACTCATCAGTATCTTCAGACATCGAAACCTAGTCAAAATATGTTAAAAAATGAAGTGCACAACATTATTTGTAGTACAATCCTTAACTGCCTTGGCTTCTGCCCATCTGGTTACATAATATGTGGCAGTGATGATATAGTGCGCTCCAGTATTCATCCCTGGAGGAGTGATTGGTCCAACAAAATCTATAGCCCATTTATCAAAGGCCTACAGGGCCATTTATGGCTACAGGGGAATTTCTTCTATGCGCTAGGGCTTCCCTGTTCTCTGACATGCATCACAGGCTCAACAATATGCATGTGCATCACTGTGCAGTGTGGGCCACCATAACCCAGCATGCAACACCTTTTGTGCAGTAGCCTTCCTAGCATAATGGCCTCCTGCCACCCCTCCATGAGCCTCAGCCAAGATATCACGTCTCTCGTGTTCCAACACATATCTTCTCAATACTTCATATGCTCCTAGCTTACACAACTGACCAACAATTAGGGTAAAATTAGCTACGCGCGCAACCAAATCCTTCTTATATTGCACTGAATATTCAGCAGGCGTGTTTCCAGTGGTCAGAAAATGAAAAATATCAGCAAAGTGCTCATCCACCATCTTGATAGAAAAATGCTACACATTAGGTAATCGCTCCTCCAGGATAGTTGGTTCTTCCCCATTTTCGATGCATGACAAATGGTCAAGTCCAACGTTCAATCTTCTCGGCTTCACAATGATTTCAAAGTCATATTTCTGAAATAACATCAACCATCTGCAAATCTCCCCCCCCACCCCATCACAGGCTTATTGACGAGGTATTTCAAAGAAGAATGATTAGTGAACATTTTGAAGTGTCCTCCTAGTAGATAGTGCCTATATTTTTGCAGATCATAGACCATGGCAAACCGTTCCCTTTTTGTGGTTGAGTAGTTGTGCTATGCACTAGAGAGTTTCATACTGGAAAAATCAACAAGGTGATCAATGTCTCCTTCTCCTGGCTGCGCTAAAACGATCCCAAGTGCTATACCAGATGCATCCACATGTACATGGAGAACCTTGGACCTATCTGTAATTATCAAAATAGGTGCAGTGACCATCTTTTCTTTTAATAGCTCAAAGCTCTTTTTACATTCCTCATCCCAGAAGAATGACACATCCTTCTTCAGTAACTTCTCCTTTAGCACAGTGATCATAGCATAGCCCTTAATGAACTTCATGTAATATCTGGCATGTCCTAGGATGGAGTGTAGTTGTTTCTCGTTAGTGGGAACTTCTAGGTTGATTATTACTGCTATCTTGGTCGGGTCTACCATCAATCCTTGCTTACACATTATATGTCCCAAAAAAATTCCAAAAGGTACGCAGAATATACATTTCTTCAAGTTAAGAGAAATATGGTGCTTCCTACAAGTGTCAAGCATCATGTGCAAGTTTGACACGTGTTTCTTTACCAACCCAAACACTGTCTAGTCATCAAAATATACCTCCAAAAATTTATGCATGAATTATTTGAACACAACCACCACTACGCACGAGAAGATCACAGGTGCATTCTTCAATTTGAAAGGTATGACAGTGTACTGGAAAGACCCACATTCTGTTGCAAAGGTAGTCTTGCTGCAATCTTCAAGCACAATTCTGATCTGATGATACCCCAAAAATCCATTAGTAAAATAATAAGCCTCTTGTCCTCCCACATTATCCAGGATCTCATCTAAAAATGGAGTAGGGAAGGGGTCATGAACACATGCATCATTTAGCTTGTGCATATCTACACAAATCCTTATCTCTCCTTTGGTCTTCTTTTCTTGAACCATCATTGGGCTTACCCAATCAGACTGCTCTACTGGCTCAATAATTCCTGCATCAACCATCTTCTCTAATTCGTCTTTTACCTTCTATTTATAATTGGGATTCAGTCGGTATGGTTGCTGCTTTGTAGGGCGCACATATGGCTTCAAAGTGATATTCATAACACCTAGGTATCCTACAATCCCTTTGAGCTCAGAAAAAATCATGGGAAACAGGTCCTGATACTCTATCAGTAGCTCCACAACATTCCGTACTGTATCATCATCCGAGTAATCCTTGATTTTGTCCAACTTGGGCTATTAATTTGTCCCAATGTTGACTTCCTTTAACTTCAGAGGTTTAGTTACATCTACCATTCCCAATGAGGGCCCCGCAACTGTACGCTCCCCTTTGGACTCAGGGATGTTGATATTTCTTGGATCGTCTTCATTATCTTCTAGTGATAGGTTTCTACAATTTAAAATATCTTGCATCTGCATGTCCGATGCTACTTTGAGGTCGAGATTCATCAAAGATAAGAGCTTCTATATCCTACACGGCTTCATCCAATTCCTCTGATCCCCAAACCAAGATAAAGGTTGATAGGAAATCATCATTCATTGTAATCCAATGGCTAGTTCCTCAGTGCAGCTCCGTTTCCAGATACCAAGTAGTAGGTACCGTCCCTAACGAATGAATAAACATATGAACCCACTTGTTCCAGGTATTTTCCTTCCAAAATTGCACCCACATGGCCAGGTGCTTGTGTAGGTCTCCCTGACCATAGAAAAGCTCAGTTGGTGGGGTAGTGAGAGGCTCAAAGCGCAACGTCATAATTTTGTTACATTCCTCCTAGTCCTTAAAAACTCCCTTTTGTGTATCCCACCAACGCGCTAGGGTTGCGCGCATAGCCATATCGAGTGCCTGGAACCTTCTTTCTTCCAGGACAACCTTTTCCAATTCTTCCAGAAATACTATGACACTACCAGAACCATCATAATAGGGTATTTCTCTTACCTCTAAGGAGATGCATCGAAATTTCTTAATGATCCTGAGGCAGTGCAATGCAAAAACATCATGGAACTGATTATGCCAGTTCTCCATTTCTCCATCCAAATCTGAAAAACATGAACTATAATTTTCCCAATTCAGCATTCCATCAGCTATAAGGTTGATCTGATCCTCGTCCCGTGCAGTTAGCTTGTATATATGGTCGATATCTTATCCTTCGCGCACTGGCTCAGTGTATCTTTCTCCTTCTGCCAGGTCCAGTGGTACTATCACCCTCGTTCCATAATTTTCAAAGATCATGCTTCTATGCTTCAAGTTGATGATTCCTCCCATATCGATGGCCCAATCCAACCCTAACAGCATAGGGCAGGGATCTGCATCATCCACAATTTGTATCACTTCAAAGTTTGTGCATACCTTTACTCCAACAATGTCTACCAAAACTTGTGGAAGTCTCCCAAACTTAATGATCTTCTGTTGATAGGACATGTGTAGCTGAATGGTGGACCATTCCAGCTTCGGCTCTCCTATATTTTTCCAGGTATGCTTAGGTAGAACATTTTCATCAGACCCTAGGTCCAGGTTGACTTGATCATCTCATACTCTCCAATTTTCACAGTCATGCGCATCTCCCAACCAATTATCTTCTTGTTCTTATAAATCTTATTCACAGCCTTAGTCTTAGTGTGAGGTACTTCCTTGTCCATGCAACTGTTTATCAGGGCATAAATATTATCTACTACTTTCTGATTGCATAATAGATTAATGCAAGATTGTAGGAATGGTTTGAATTCATCATGAATATTTGATTCCATGATAGAATTCGATGTGGACGTCGGCCCTATAGCAGCAAAATCCTTTATGGCTTCAATAAAAGTCTCCTTTTCCTTCTACAGGTTAAGTCCTTCCTTCTTATTAGAAGCCTTTCTGATCAGTGGTTATGAATCAACCTTATTTTCCTCATATCCTCTGGTGGTAGCACCACTACGTGTAATTATGTTGACACTTGGGTCATCATCACACGGTTCAGCTTTAACCATTTGTATGTTTTGTGTAGGTGTCTGATGTTGCTTTTCTTGCATTCTAGCAATTAACACGGAACAATCTTCAATTACATGATCAAATTTCCTAGAGTACCTGTAATATTGTCACGCAGGGTTTGGGAAGTCACGCGCATAGTGTCCAACGTCTCCACAGTTATTGAAGATTAATTGTCCTCTTCCCCCACCTGTGCCTCCACATATTCCCCCTCCCCTTCCTCTTGTTGGGGATCCTCCACGTCCAGAGTGAGATGTTGGTGAATATGGGTCGGTCTACACTCTATAGAGGTTAGCACTGTCCATCATTAGGTAAAATGTTTGGCAGTGGTGCTCATCATGACCAACTGAAGAGAAAAAATTACACCATTGTTGCTTCAGCTCTGGCACATAGCTTACTAATCGAGGAAAATGGTCTGTATCATGTCATCCAAATACCATACAATCAATGCACCATAATGTGGTAGTACCACTTGGACCAGTAGCATCCCCGGGGCGCAGTGGATTCGGTGCCCCTACTTGCATGTAATCTGAGAACATAGTACACTGATATTTGTTATGGCTTGAACCCTTACAATGTATGCACCATACATCTGTGCCAATTTATTTACCTTGCTCTTTGCATAGGTTCTGAATCTCCAAGTGCATTGCCTCCAGTTGACTTTGAATTTGTAGTATTCCGAATTGATCATCCGCTCTGGGCACAACTTCAATTTTCATAGCAATTTCCAAAGATTCGGCCAGAGAATCAATCTTGTGTTCATTCATAGGCCCCCGCAGATGTGGTAATAGCATGGCAATGAAACATTCCTTATGTTGTTTATCATCATAAAAAAAATCCTCCTTCGCTGATGTTGTGCTTTAGCGGTTGATCAACCTCCCAAACGGATTCATTCGACTCTTGTTTGATAAATTTTAATTCTGTCATGCACTGTGAGTAGGACTTCGGCTTCCTGAATTTCTTTTTCAAAGAATCCTTAATTTTCACAATATTGGGATCAATGTTCTAAGCTAGATATCTGATAAACCATTCTAACACACGACCTTCAAATGCCATAGTCAGTTGCGCTCTCTTGGCAACATCAGTGTTAACATTTTGCACAATCCACATTGCATCATCAACAAACCAAAACCTATCCATGTCCTCATTCCCCACACCATTAAAGGTGGGAAGCTTCATATGTGTGGCCATATCTTTTGCAAGTGGTAGTGGTGGTGGGGTAGGATATGTCTTACCCCTGCACGAGTTCACATGTGGCATAGCAGAAGGGCTATATTCGGTGTGCACAACCTCACTACTATCTATATTAGGTGAATTTCTCATAGGGATGTATACAGATATGTCCCCTCTCTGATTGGCCCGATAATATTTTCCACTGCGCGTAGTGCTTTCTAGCTTAGATAGGGTCATTCACTCAGTGTGGTTGCACAAAAAATCCTTTTCACACAATAGCATCTTAATTAGCAGAGACAAAGAGTGTATGAATCTACCTCTCTATCCCTTGAAAAATCTCCTTTCAGCTTCAAAATACGACAAAAACTGATCTACTACAAATTCTGTCACAAGCCCACCTAAGATGTTGTCAACCTAGTAATCTACAGTTTGGCTGATGGAATTATTAGTCTGTTGTAGTTGTTGGATCAATTCACATGTCCAATACGTGACCTTGTCATCCTTCCAACAGGTTTGGAACTCTGCTAATCTTGATAACCACTCATGTAATTCATGCGCAAAGATCACAAAGAAGATATCGTGTACCTCTGTGAATATATACTTATCTTTCCAATCTTCAGCAGATAACTTCTTACTTATGTTTTCCTTAAGGGAAAATTCTTGAATTTTCTTCTCAAAACAGTCCTCTAATTCAGATTTTGATGGTCGTCACATCACCCATTCTCTCTCAAAATGATCCTGGTCCTGGTAACGGAACCATTTGTTGGCTTAAGGGGTCCTGACCCAAGTTTGGAGTTAAGGTTAACCAACAAAACCCTCTTACTACTGGCGCTTTCGACAATGGCTTACGTGAGCAAGTCAGTGTCTCACCCAAAATAGTATGGGAGGGTGATGGAACCACATTTCCACACCCTCAGAGAGAATTAAATGATGTGGGTGTTTTTAGATCTAAACAACTCTGATCTAACGCTCGCAACAAAATCTCTAACCAGGAACCCTAACCAGACATATTTAGGTCAAGTTACATAGGTTATCATGTTTGCGCACTGATACAAATCCGCAATCCATTTCAATAGTCCTTAATGCATAAAAATTATGATTAACAACAATAAATTCATACATTAATCATTCATCTAAGGTAAAATACAGTTGCGCAACCGATCCGAACATAAATAACATGCAGAAACAGATCATAAAGCAGAATACAGATGCATTAGATACTCAGATTTCATCCAAATTCATTCACGGTTTATATCTTCCTTACAACACCTTCATTCTACCCATGCACATAGCCAACGGTGTCATGCCCCCATACTTCATTCCCTCATTGGCGGGCTGTTCGGCATCGACTAAACTACTACTTTTCTTTTTCGTCATTTTCCGAACTACGCCTTTCCAAATTTCAAGTGTTAATGTTCACTTTATTATAACATGTTTTATGTGGAATTTAAAACATATTCAGCAATAAGAATGTGCACATCGCCAATATAAAGATAACACAATTTTATAAATATCTTATATAAAATTAGCTCATTTTTTTATACAAGTTGAGCACCATGTTATTACATAAAATATTTCTTACACAACTCAACCCTTCACAAGTTTCGCACGCTGTCGGGGAGTCACACGACTCGAACCGAGCTGTTGAACACGTTCAACCCCTACCACAATCGTATAGTGTTTGGTTGCACCGCTGCACCGCAGCCATGACCGAAACTCGGTCATGGGCCAGTCACATGACTCAACCGTAGACCCGCCGCACTCCGTCGCAATGTGCCACCGTGACCTGTGCCCTGCACATCCGCAAACACTAGTTGAACTGACCCGTCGAACTGCCGCTGCACTGCCGTGACCCGTACCCTGCATGTCCACAACCTTCAACCCGAGCTAACCCAAATGACCCACCGCATTTAGAAATAAGCCTGCCTGACTCACAAGCTCATCCTCCACTCCACTTCGCAAGTCGAAAGTTGCGTTGTGTTTGCGGATGGATGACTGTTGATCGATGACTTAGCACATCCCTTCGTTGCGTTATATATATGCATGAATCCACCAAGTATGAGGGTGTTGGGTGGATCTCAGTGGACCTGATCCAAACCGACCCATGGTTCAACACTTTCGCCATATCACATAATAACATCAGCTCGTCCATCTCCTATGGTGCAACGATAGCCACACTCCATATAAACGTTGCTACCCTACCGCTATGCCATTACACTGCAACTCATCCATAATTTCACATGTCCACGGTTATGAAGCGAAGAAATGCTCCTAATGTTGCAAGGTGCCCGATATGACCTTAAGGAACCCATGGGTGTGCCCGTCGCCCTGGTGCACTTCCGTCCACTGAATTTCCTATGTGCGCCCATGTGGGGCGCCCGACTCGCCCGAGTCAAGAAACGCCGACTTGTGGGCCTGACATACTCCCCCACCTTGATTCATTTTCATCCTTGGAAATCCGCTAGATCTCATCAAATTCTCATCAAACTTTGCTATCTCATTTTGTCAATTCCACAGCGAATCCTCCGGTTCCCAAATCGCCTCCTCCGTTTTGTCTCTCCACTAAATGAGAAACTCCCTTTGGCCATTTCTCCCAAGGCCTGTCATACGAAGATCAAGGATCTTCTCCAAAATCAAGTCTGGAATGTCAATGATCATTGTTGGACCTCTCAGTGGTGCTGCTCGCTCAAGGTGATCAACATCAAGTCAACTTTTCTTCAATTGGATCCTATGGAAGACAGGATGTCTGGAACGCATGTGGTCTGGAAGCTTTAGTTCATATGAAAATTCAACAACTCTCTTATTTATGTGGAATGGTCCATCATATCGTCTCATCAAAGACCTAGAAATCCCCTTATGTTGGAACAAGGTCTCCTTAGAGCTGCGAAACTGGTCTGATTTTGTATATTTTTTATTATATTTAGTCTAGCGCAGGGGTTTTGGAGTGGGTCAAAGCCCCGAAAGCAGTGTAATGGGTCAAAGGGTAGACCAAGAATCCGCAAACCATGGTTTGTGGACCATAGGAAAGATTAGGTTCAATTGTTATAAATAGATGAACATTTTGAATTGTAAAGCAGAAAAATAAGGAGAGATTGATGCGACTTGTGGTTTAGTAGATCTATTTGGGTTTTTGGGGAAAGGAATCCTATTGGCTGTGTGTGCGGAGATCTAGAGTCCTACTATGTGTGGACCCTGCTGTTGTGTTCGCAGGCCGGGACAGGTATTGTAAGAGGTAATTGATGAATTGATGAATAAGAAAGGTTGTTTAATAATTGAATCTATGTGTATTTTTTATGCATATCTTTGGTAATTACTGTATTATGCGTATTCTGTATTCAGCTGCGAAAGTTCTGTCTAAGTGTGTTTACTACATCTGGATCTGTTTTGTTATGTGTTATGCAATACTGTGCTACTGTCATAGAATTATATAATCATCATACACTGTAGTATAGTTGACCTTGCGCACGTGGATGCGAAAAGAGACTTATAGATCCTGCTCAGAAAGAGGCGATCTGGGTATCACAGGGCCAGACGCAGCTCTTCTTGCCTTACCTACCCTTTCTCAAGGTATGGAAACCTTGTTCCAGCACCCACCCATACTACTTCGGGTGAGACTTTGACCTGCGCAAGTGGGTCACTGCCAAAAAGGCCAGTAGTATAGGGGTTTGTTGGTAAACCTTGAACTCCGAACCTGGGTCAGAACCCCTTGAGCCAACAAATGGTTTCATTTCCAGGACCTAGAGCATTTTGAGGAAGGGATTGGGTAATGCCAAGAGAATTATTGAAGGCCTGACAAGGAAGAAGAGAAGGTTCGATTGAATGAGTTCCAATTTGAATGGAAGTACAATGCGGAGCGGTAAGTACTATCGAACCAATCAAGAAGGGGATAAATCTGTCTATAACCCACTGAAAGGAGTGGCTACGCAAAGCCCGCCAGCTACACCACCATCAGAACCACATAAGGATAAAACCTAGCCCGAAACCCTGCTATAGAAGAAGATATGGCAGCGCACTTGAAATTACCTACCTTTAAAGGTGTGGGAGATGAGGACATGGACTAATTTTGGTTTGTTGCAGACTCGGTATGGACTAGGCAAGGTGTGGTGAGTGATACTGTGAAAAGGGCACAACTGTCCCTAGCCTTTGAAGAGAGAGCGCTGGACTAGTATATGCGGTACATATCTCAAAATGGGAGCACATCTATTCAAGATATTAAGGATGCCCTAAAACAATAGTTCCAAAAACCTAAGTCTTACTCTTAGATCGTAGTAGATGTGAAAGACTTAAAGCAAGGAACGACTGAGTCTGTGTGGGAAGCTGATCAACATCTAAAGAAATCTATCTGAGAAGGAGAATTTAAGTATGACGACAGATAGCATACGGAGTGGTTCATCGCTATGCTACTACCTCACCTACGCGTACCTATGGGTCACTAGAATTTCGAATCACAGGAAAAATATTTGGAAGCTGCTATGAAGCTAGAAGCTACGCCCAGGGAAGATGCTTCGTTAAGAGTACAGAAAATCCAGGAGCAGCTCGGGGCAATGCACATGGAGATTCAAGACCTACGAAAGGAATGAGGAAAAGAAGCTGGCGCAGATCTATGGTGCCTACAATGTCGAGTATCAGGACATATGAAAGATCTGTGCCCAGACTACCTACGAACAGGAGAACCTAGCCCGACGCGCCCCAGATCAAGCAAGGGACCCAGCCCAGTACGACCTGGACAAAGCTAGAGAAACGTTTATAGAAACTCGAAGGTGCAGAGGGTTAAGACTGAGCTACAAGATAAGGATCCAAGCATAAATATTGTTACGCGTAGTGGATTGGCTACTAGAGGGAGTGAGGAGAAGGTTGAAACTGAAACACTGATCCGCAAGGAAATTGGAAAATAAGAAGGCCTAGACCTGGACAAAGCTAGAGAAATGTTTGTGGAAGCTCGAAGGGACTTCATCGGGATCGAGACATCCACGTTCCTACCCCCTGCGAATCTTAAGGTAGACGAGGAGGTTAAACCCTTCTTGCAGGCATGTATGAAATTACTGTGTAACCCAAAGGCGATACAAAATCTGCAGGCTTTAATAGACAGCTTTGCAACGTGCTCCACCGTGACCCCCGATATTAAGGATGTGCACAAATTATACAGATATCAGAAACGCACTGGGAGGGAGATGTGATTGGCGGCCCAGATCGGAAATTACGAGATGGACCGGGTTATTTTAGACCTCGGATCAAATGCCAATATATTACCTAAAAACACTTGGCAATGAATGGGCGAACGAACATTGGAATGGTCCACTATCCAGCTACGCATGGCTAATCAACAAAATATCATACCGTTGGGAAGGCTATCGGGGATTATGGTAGATATCGCAGGGGTTAAGGTCTGGGCTGACTTTGAAGTCATTCAAATCGTCGAGGATGCAGACCCCTACCCTATGCTACTGGGATTAGATTGGGCCATCGACATGGGCTGTATTATTAACTTAAAAAAATGAAGCATGGTATTCAAAAATAATAGCACAAGGGTGATAGTACCATTAGACCCTGCGGAAGGTAAATGCTACACTAAACCAGTACCCAAGGAGGAAGATGTGGACTATATCTATAAGTTAACTACACGAGACACGGAAAACCTAATAGGGGATGAATTACTTTGCTGGGAGGGGGATACTAAATGCTTATTTGATCCCAATGAGGAAATAGAGAATTGGCAGAACTGGTTACATGATGTCTCTGTGCTGCGTTTTCTGCGGATCACAAAAAACTTCCGCTACGTTTCCTCTAAGGTAAGGGCCTTGAAGGGACCAGGAATAATCGACTACTGTGGCCCAACCTCGGAAAAGGGTTAGGCTGACCCATGAGAAAGTAGCATTAAAATGAACTCTACACCAGCCATAGGTTTAGAAAGTAGATCTCTCATCCATTTGACCGCTTCTACGACAAAAAAAACAGCTACATTTAAGATAGTACGCTCTGACTACAACCCCTCTTAAAACCTCATTCACATAAATGGTAAGGTTCTCTTTGTCATTGGTCATGAGTTTCCTAGGGTCATGAGTTGCCTAGTAAGCAAGCCTGTTTTCCTAGTAAGCAAGCTTGTGTTGGGGGGGCACGCAGACAATGCAGATGGTTGACCCTAGCATAACAGATAGGCCAAGCCCATTGGTGATATGAAAACTAGCCGTTGGAATAGTAACCATTGGTAAAAAGAAAAAGTTACCATTGGAAGGAGCGACCTCCAAGCATTTAATCAAACGAATTTTGAGGATTTTTTACTGTTTCCTATTGGACCCATCTTAGATAAATTTTACCTTACCGTTGCACACTTGGGGATAATATAAAAGGAGTAGGATAGTTCAACCAGAGGTGTCGTTTCACTTGCATAACTTTCACTCATCATTATTCTCTTGGAAGAACTTGAGCTATCAGATTTCCCGTATCTTCACTATCCCCCTCATGTCTGGTCACCCTGCTTCGTCTGATAGTAGTCACCCAGGGCTGGGATTCATTTTTCGTGCAAGGATGCCGACCACTAACCCTACCAAACCTTAGGCCCCAATGGGGCCTGACGTTGAGGAAATAATGGAAGTTGAGTCTGAACTGGAAGGAGTTCCCTCTACGCCGGTCACAAGGAAAGGAAAAGAAAAATCACAAGGCTCAGGAAAAGCTCTGAAAGCTACGAGATGGGCTACCGGGAAGCCTAAGACTTCTCCAAGGCACGCCAGGTATCCGCCGGCATCACCTCTAGATCCAGACGTGCAGGAGGGTGCTCTGCTCGCTAACCCAATCAATTGGTTACCTCCCTTCGTTCGCCCACGTAGACCATCTACGCGAACGCCAAAAAAATTGGATGTCTTGGTCACCTATCTGCAAACCCGCCTAACTCTGGGTGAGGTCCCTGTCATCAGTGATCCCTGCGGACGACTCCACGAGGTCAATTTTGATGATCACGACTTGGAAAACTTCGAAACCCTCCCTGAATTGGCCCCCGCATTGTACTTTGATACAATCCGTGGAAATGATGGAGTCACAGTGGTGCCTCAACGCTGGGTATGCGGCTTGGCCAGGTCTGGACTCTTGAATCTACTCCGAATGCCCCATTTTGGCCATTAAAATGTCACAGATCGATTGGCTTTCTAGTTGCTCACCCTCATTCATGATGGCTGCTTATGGTTTCGAGACAGGGTCCCTATTGATGTTGCGTTGATCCACAAGATTACAGGCCTTCCTATGCACAGGCCGCACCCTCTGGAGCGGGTAGGAAAGAAGTACGAAGTGGACACTGCTACATTTGTGCTGAAGACCTACAAGGTGAGTCGAAATCGGCGATGGTTTGTGATCTAGACTATCAATTTTCCTGCTACATAGATGGCTACTAGGCTCTTAGCTTGCAAGCTAATGAGGAAGTGCCAGGTTGCAACTGTCCCCGCCTATGTTATTCAGTTGGCTGACTAGTGTGTGTTTGGTCAATTTAGTGTGTCCTAAATTGCTAACATAAATTATCAACCAGGGATTCGTAAGCTGACGAAGTGTGGCGCACTATATGTGCAAGATAACCTATCTCTTACTTTTTGTTGTTTTTGAGTTTTATGAAATTCTAAAAGACAAGTATGGTTATGGATATTCAAGGCAATGATGTCCTTTATAATGATTTACCAACTTGAAACTGAAAAAGGAATTTGAAACATACAATGACAAAACTTGAAAGGAAATGAAAATGTGCTACTGAAATGAAAAAGGTGCCGCTAATCTAATAAATCAAAACAGTGAACTAGTGAGCATGAAACCAAACTATTCTTGCTGCTGTCTAAACACAAAAGAAACTATGCTGAAAGAAATCCAAAAATTGCAATAAAGTAAATCTAAATCAAATTACATCAACTTGTCTTCTGATCCCTCATCATTAGTCCAGCTATGATTTTCGGAAGTAACCATAAACAACTTGAGTAACTGATATCTAACTTGCAGGAAGTAAACTAATATCAAACCACACATTCATAATTCAATCCCTCACCATCAGTCCAGCTGTGGCTTTCGGAGGTAACTGAAGATGTCATGCACAATTTAATATTTCTAACTTTCAGAAAGGAAACTAATATCAAACTACACATTTCATAATACAATCCCTCACCATCAGTCCAGCTGTGGCTTTCGGAGGCAACTGAAGATGTTATGAGCAGTTTAATATATCTAAATTTGCGGAAAGGAAACTAATATCAAACTACACATTTCATAATACAATCCCTCACCATCAGTCCAGCTGTGGCTTTCGGAGGTAACTGAAAATGACATGAGCAATTTAATATATCTAAATCTAATTACTGAAGCAAATGTGCAAGACTGAAATAAACAAAGCAATACTGGAATTAAACAAAAACTAAGAAAAAAATAAATTAACAGCAGAACAATATTGATTCCATGTCATTAGTCAAAAGATATGCAAATGCCCGGGCTGCCATGAAAAATTATGCTAAAAGCTATGATTTCATAAAGCAATCTAAGTAAGGAAATATGACAAAACAGAATTGAAAGCAACTTATCTAGAAAACATGTAAAAGCCTCCTTGGATAGCAGGGGCCCTCTGCTACCAATTTGGTGTAGTTCTTAGCCCCTTGAAGATAAGATCACAATAGCATCAAAGAACTAAGCTTCTTTATTCAAAAACTCATAAATCTACATCCCATTCCATCTTGAACTTTGTTACAAATCTACTTCCTCATTACTTCCTCATTACCTATGATAGGAGAAAGCTTCTCCTATTTATACAAAATATGAGGAGTCATCTCATTAATGGGAGTCCATGAATCTCTCTCTCCATCTCTAGAGTTACAATCAAAATAGGAAATGATAAGACACATGTCTTTCTAGAGTTTTAACACAACTTGAGGAATGAGACACATATCCTCCTAGAGTTTCAATACAACAAGGAAGTGAGACACATATCCTCTTAGAGTTTCAATACAACAAGGAAGTGAGACACATATCCTCTTGATCCCATAATCTTCTCCAACCAAATTCGAATTTGGCCTTGGAGTGCCACATAAGGGTCTTCTAGAAGTCTCCTTTTGACCTACACATGTCACAAAACTCATAACACATATATAGATATATGAAACTATGTTAATTTTCTAGTTTCTAATCATAAATTCACTAAAATACATAAAATAAATAACTTTGGAAAACAAGGATCCTAACCCATATATTTATGAAAATGGTTACTTGATGTAGGGTTTTAGGTCAAATGGCTATGAAATAAGAGCTAAATGGTTATGACATAATAGAAATATGTATGAATATGGAGAACACTTTTGAGACTCAACAGTGTGCAAAGGGCGTTTCCTTCAATTGGGCTCAATATTTATGCGATGAATTTCTGTCTAATGTCCACGAATCCCAGGAGGAGGGGACATCCTTCTTTTATTCATGGTTATTACTCCTAATAGCACTAGTCGCCTGGAACACTCTCGAGGAGTCGGTCCTCCCTGAGCTTCCTCCTAGGATGTGTTAAGGAGCTCAGTATGCTCATTTATGGGACTCTAAGGATGCACAATGCATTGAGGATAACAAATTTTTCTGGATCCTCTTCCAGAGCAGTGTGGCAGCCGCTATAAATTCCCGACCCCGACTATCCCCCACGGTATATGACAAATAAAAATTCCAAAGACAAATTGTAGAATTCCAAGTTACCATGCACCATATTCAGATCCGCAGCCTCAATAATTGGACATGTACAACACTACCATATATGGTAGCAGATGAAGAGATTGACCTGATGATCACACTATGGCCCATGCCTGGAAGAAAGGCTTCACAGACACCCGTTAGGAGACCGCGGAGCCCAGCCAGATGGGCTCAAACATAGCCAAGAACAGGGATACAGAGCTGCCGCAGACCACCGCGGCCACAGCATAGGTAGGCTCTAACAAAGATACCACCCCTCCCACCAATACGAAGCAGTCAAGTGAGCTAGCACCAGGATCCCGAAAGAAACAGTGCGCCCATCGCGCATAATATGATGTGACAGTCACACTGATTGACGGTGAACTCGAGAAAATCATAGATGCAGTCACAATGGCTATAGAAGACAAATGTGCATCCATAGGGGAACAACAAAAGGCCACGCTCGACACCCTCCAGGCCGAGCTCCACGCCCTCCAGTTAAAAATGGATATGGTGCAGACCAACGTTGGCCAAGCACGGACCCCTTTGGTCACTAGCAGTTCAGCACTACTCATGGAGGAAAGTCATATTTGGAATGTACCTAGCATTGCCCTGGTAGGAACTCAGCTCCAAGTGGAAACAGGAACCCAGCTAGACCTGGCTAAGCTGCCCCACGAAGCTTTACAAGGCCTTCACAACCATGTATTCCAGGATATTAGCCATCGCGACCAGCAATTACACCAACAACTTGGTACAACTGAGCACACCATCACGTAGCAGGATGTTGATTTATTCCTCGCCGTTTCACAGCAGGCGGAGCTCGAAACAGTGATCCACCAGCTCGGCACTCAGGTTACAGACGAGATCCCGGCTGAAGACACGCCTCGGGCTAAAGTGGAAAAATTGGTTGCGACACTCAAAGCTTCTAGGCTATAAATACACACCGTCAAGACACAGTTGGAACAACAAATCACTGACTTACAGGCCAAACTACAACCAGAAACGCCTCCAAAAGTCCGCACCCAGGGCGCTTCCCTAGCAACCGATGCAACAAATGTTATTTCGGGGTAGATTTCCCACAGTGCCCAGTTGCTGGAATCAGCCATGCAAATCTGGACTAAGGTCCAGCGCGATCCGGTCCTCCATGAAATCAATCAAGATTTATGGCAGAAGGAAGAAGCTTTCGAGCAGGTCAACACTACGCTACCCACCTTGGTACCTGCACAGCACTTGGCACGTTTGAAGACCAGCAATGATCTCCAGGACGAGATTGAGAAACTCCGGCGTAAACAGCACATCATGGAGGAACATCTGAAGCCTTGGGCTACCACAGCCCTCCAACTTTCGCAGGATATTGATGGTGTGATCAAGCAACTAACTCAGACCCTCGAGAGTGTGACCGCGACAACTGAAGGCCCGACCTCCCAGAAGCTTGTAGACCTTGCACAAAGTGCTGCTACTCAAAGTAAGGAAGTGTTACCTCCGCTGGTCGCAGCCCTCAATGCCCTACGCATGCAAGTAGAGGCCATACCACCATAGTGACTCGGGACGAGTCACAAGATTGTGTTGGTGGACTGTTGGAATAGGGTCTCCTACGAGTTGCAAAACTGGTCCGATTTTGTATATTTTTTATTATATTTAGTCTAACGCGGGGGTTTTTGGGTGGGTCAAAGCCCCGAAAGCATGGAAAATTTTAGGGGCTAATATTCGCAGGTGGGATAATTTTCCATACTTTTTCCAAAAAAAATATTCGCCAATTTCCATTTTTTTATAAAAATGATCGCCCAAATTTTACAGTATAAAATTATTTTACATTAAAAATTGCCAACATTATATAGAAAATATATATAATATCATTATAAATTTGAATAATTTTACAAATACATCGAAAAACATTTTATAGTTTGCATAATAGGGACTAGTGAGATTCGACAATTTTTTAAACTTCAAGATAATTTTCCATCCTTAAAATTATCCCTGCCCGAATGCAGTGTAATGGGTCAAAGGGTAGACCTAGAATCCGCAAACCATGGTTTGCGGACCATAGGAAATATTAGGGTCAATTTTTATAAATAGAGGAACATTTTGAATTGCAAGGCAAAAAAATGAGAGGTTGATGCGACTTGTGGTTTAGTAGATATGTTTGGGTTTTTGGGGAAAGGACTCCTGCTGGCTGTGTGCGCGGAGATCCAGAGCCCTACTGTGTGCGGACCCTACTACTGTGTGTGCAAGATGGGACGAGTATTGTAATAGGGAATTGATGAATTGATGAATAAGAAAGGATGTTTGAGAATTGAATCTATGTGTACTATTTATGCGAATCTTTGGTAGTTACTGTATTATGCGTATTCTATATTTAGCTGTGAAAGTTCTGTGTAAGTGTGTTTACTGCATCTGGATTTGTTCTGTTCTATGTTATGCAATACTGTGCTACTATCATAGAAGTATATAATCATCATACACTGTAGTATAATTGACCTTGTGCACGTGGATGCGAAAAGAGACCTATAGATCCTGCCCAGAAAGAGGCGATCTGTGTATCATGGGGCCAGACGCAGCTCTGCTTGCCTTACCTACCCTTTCTCAGGTTGCGGAAACCTATCTCCAACACCCACCCATACTACTTCGGGTGAGACTTTGACCTGCGCAAGCGGGTCATTTCCGAAACGGCCAGTAGTATAGGGGTTTGTTGGAAAACCTTGAACTCTGAACCTGGGTTAGGACCCCTTGAGCCAACACCTTAGGTGGCTGAAACTGATCTTCGGTGATCCTCAGATAAACCATGTCTCCAACATCGAAGTGTGCATCCCTCTTATCCTTGTTTGCCCATTTCTTCATCCTCCCTGCTGTATCATACAAGTTAATCTGCGCTAACTCCAAGGCATCCTCCCATGCTGTCAGGAACCTCTTGACATGAGGGCTCTTCCCAAATCCTCTAGGTAGCACTTTATGTGGTATAACTGACATCTTTCCTTTGACCAACTAAAATGGAGTATACCCAGTTGCGGAAATATTCTGCATATTGTATCTAAACTAAGAAATATTCAGGAGTTCATGCCAATTCTTCTGATCAACCGTGATAAAATGTCTCAAGTAGGCTTCCATCAATGCATTAATGTGTTCGATTTGTCCATCTGTCTGTGGATGGTAATTCAAACTCTGTAGAAATTCTATCCCAACTAGCTTGAATAAAGAATTCCAAAACTTCCCTGTAAAGCGTGGATCCCTATCAGATACAATACTCAATGGTATCCCCCAATACTTCATAATGTGCTTGAAGAAAAGCTCAGATTTCCTATCTGCTCCACATGGTATTTTCATTGGAACGAAGGTGGCATACTTGGAAAAACGGTCAACAACAACCATAATCTCGTTATACCCTTGTACCACTGGTAACTAACAAATTAAGTCCATAGAGACACTCATCCATGGTATCTCTGGAATCGAAAAATACTGCAACAATCCTCCCTGTCTTTGAGTATCTGATTTGTCCAGTTGACAAATGATTCACATGTGTACATACTCCTCCACTTCTTGCCTCATCCTTTCCCAGAAGTACCCTCTCTCCAATAATTCCATATTCTGACACTGTTTATCAGCGGTTGTCATTGATGTCAACCCAAGAAACACTAGGGACTAACCCAATATTGCATGGGAATTTTGACCTACCAAATTACTATATTCTGGTTTAAGAATGATTTTTATGGTTTCTACTTGTCGAGATGTTTCCGTTGATATATGGCACACCACATAATTCTTCACGGTTTGAGAGATATTCATCTTTGAATTTTATACCCCCAGTTAGTGGGCTAAAACCCCATAGGGTTGTGGCATGGGTCATTGAAAAGTCGTAATTAATATTTTTTAAGCTCCTAAAATCCCTCCCACATTCACTTGTTGAAGCCCCTCTCAACCTAAGCATTTATATAAATTGTGATCCTCATTTCCTCCTTATGCAAGGGATTTCGCCATCTAAAACAGGTCATCGTGGAATTTTCGCTCTAAATTTTTTTCTACAAAGGTCAGAAGCTGAAATTTTTATGAGGTGAAGCTGAAATCCTGAGGAAGTTGTTATGAAAATTTCATATCAAGGTGCCCAATATTTTTAGAGATATGATCTGTGGAAGTCAGTGTTTTTGCAGCCTCCTAAAATTCATCTCAAAGAAGTGACCTTGGTAAAATCGTCATAACTCTCTCTCCGAGTATCGGATTGGAATTCTATAAAAAGTGGCAGATACTGCACAAACTGTAGTTTTCTCTCTATAAATTTCAGAGCCAAATGAAGAAAAAGTGACACGTGGCATGTCGTACAAGTTCGCTCTGCTGAAATAGTCCATAATTAGGGCATTGTCAGATATTGGGTATAAATCTCTCTTGAAGAATCCAAATTGGGTTAGATCTGTGGCATTGGAAAGAAGACTCAGAGGAGTACTACAAAACCGAAATTAAAATATTGGGGATCTGAAATAATAGAGATACACTAGATTCAATATCGAGCTCCCAGAAGGCAAATAAAAAGCTAGTCTATGTGTTGTCAAGGGTGGCAAAGGACCAGAATTTGTATGGAAGCAAAGCAAAGCAAGGTGTAGTAGAGGGTAGCATGAAAAGCACAGAAACCAAGGTGCATAATAGCAGCAAGAAGTTCATCACATGAATTCTTCAAATGGGCAGCACTGCATATAATCATTGTAAAGGTATCATTGTACTTAGTCATTGTAAATACATTATTGTACAAATTGTACTAGTGTCTATCTACCAAGAGTTGAAGAGGCAGTGTCGGGTGGTCTAGGATCATCATTAGGTGGTTGTGTCAAAGTTGGGGTTATGGTCTAGTGTATCTTCTTCTTCTACATCATTCTATATCATTGTAAAGTGGACCATTTTCCCTGGTACGGGAGTCCATTCTTCTTTTATTCTTATATAGGGTGGTAGGGTGGTGCTAGGGTGAGTTGTAGCTCATCAATGTTGGGGCATCCATTCAGTTGACTACTGAAGAATCACGGGCGTTGGAGCGTCCATCCAGTGGGAGCTGGAGAAGAATGATTTTCTAGATTCTAGGAAGTTGGAGCTTTATTTTCAATTGGAGTTGAATATTAAAGAATTATTAGAAAAGCATTAGGTAGTTTTTGTCCCGGAGTGGGTTTCCACCCTAAAAAATGTATGCATTTATGTTCCTTTTGTTTACTGCTATCATTGTACAAACACTGATAATAATTGAAGATTAACCATTGCTCTAATTGAAAGGAATATTGATTCACCCCCCCTCTCAATATTTCCAACAATTGGAATCAGAGCTTGGTTCCTTCAATAGCAGTTTAACATCTGGAAGGACGTCATGGAGCATACCAAGAATGGTGTACCTCTATTCAATGAAAATAATTATGCACTCTGGAAAGGAAGAATGGAGGTCTATCTCTTGGCACAAGGTTACGAAGTATGGGACACAGTTCAAAATGGATTTACATCAACCGCGGATGAACAAGGTAAGAAGAATTTGGTAAATGATGCAAAAGAAAAGAATATTATTATCAGTGGACTTATTGAATCTCCTTATCATAAGGTGTTGGGTTGTAAAACTACTAAAAATGTATGGGACAAGCTTGAGAATATATATACAGGTGACTCAAATGTCAAAGAAGCAAAGCTTCAAATCTATAGAGAAAAATTTGAGCAACTCAGAATGAAAGAAGATTGCAACATTGCTGCATACTTCCAATACGTTGATGAAATAACCAATACTCCGGAAGGATTGGGAGAGCCAGTTGACGAGAAGACTATTATATGGCAGATTCTTAGAATGTTACCAAGGAGATTCAACCCAAAGGTATCGGTCTTAGAATACAATGCAAATCTGGACAAACTCAGCAAAGAGGAATTACATGGAGTTCTCATAGCATATGAAATGAGACTCGATGAAGAAGAGGGTACTTCGCATCTAGAAATTGCGTTCGTTGCATCTAAGAAAACCAATAAGGATAAACAACCTTCAATTGAAAAGACATGCACCTGCAAGTGTGAAGAAAATGGAGATGATGAAGAAGGTATTTCAGATGAAGAATATGCTTACTTTACGAGAAAACTAAAAACTGGTAAGGGAAAATTCAAAGGTAAACTTCCATTGATATGTTTCAGTTGTGGTGAGGTTGGGCATTTCGTAGCAAAATGTTCGAACAAAAGTGATGGAAACTCAAAAGGAAAGAAAGGATTTAAGAAATTCAACAAGCAAGGAAAAAAGAAAGGATCCAAAAGGAACTTTCTCTCTAAAGAAGATAGCTCATCATCCAGTGAAGAAAGTGACAGCAAAGAAGAAGCCAATGAGAAAGTATTGTTTATGTCCAAGCACAATAAACAATACGTATCAAACAATGAAGAAGAAGGGTTTACCATAGAAGAATTTTCTGAGGAGGCAATCAAGCTTATAAAAGAGCTCAATGCTGAGAAGATCCGTTCCAATACTCTTGAAGAACAAGTTCAAGGTCTCAAAATTGAAGTTGAAGAACACAAATGTATTGAAGAGTCACTTCCAAATAAGTTGGAAGAAAGCAACCAAGAAAGGGAAGCATTACAATCCGAAGTAGTCTCACTGTGTAAGGAAGTGAAGAAGGGAAAAATTGTCCAAAACTATGCAAACAGCTCAAGGGTATTGGAAGAACTCATGAACAATCAATGATCTTACAATGACAGAAGTGGCCTCGGTTACAAAGAAGAAGAAGCGGGACCTTCTACAACAAAATACAATGAACCTATGAGATATGACATACATGTAGACCTCATTGGACAAGATTCGCAAGCACATCCTTGGAAGATGATTCCTCGACGAAGATTTCCATCCATATACCAACATATTTTTCATGGCTATTGTTATTCATGTGGAAAATTTTTTCATAAAGCTATAAAATGTCGCACGTACCCTAGGAACCAATACAATTCCAGCAAATCCTTCAAATATGAACCTCCCAGGGCTCAACTAAACATCAATAGATTTGAACATTTAAGAAATAATATGGAATGTTACAAAAGTCAGAACTTTGGACACATAGCCAGAGACTGCAGACTTGAAAATCCTCCAGAAGAATATTCAAAGCCACAGAATGAACGAACATGGAAGAAGAAGAAGACTGATAATTAGTGCTCACACTCTCAAGGCTCAAAACAAAAAAGATGTGTGGTATGTTGACAGTGGTTGCTCAACGCATATGACTGGAGATAGAAGGAAATTTGTATCTATGAAAGAGAAGAAGGATGGAACCGTATCCTTTGGAAATTATGGATCTTCAAATGTTATAGGATCAGGTACCGTCACTCTCGGAAGCAAAGATGTTATAGCCAAGAATGTTTTATTGGTTGAAAAAATGAATCACAATCTGCTCAGTGTTGGACAAATGTGTGATCAAGGACACACAATGCTATTCAACTCCACAAAATGTGAAATCAGGAAAGGCAAGTATGGTAAAATTGTGGCTACAACAAGTTGAGCTCCAAATGACATATATGTTTTGGATGAAGCAACTAAAGCATGTCTACTAGCTAAAGAAGATGAAAGCTGGTTATGGCACAAATGAATGGGTCACATAAACTTTGACAATCTTGTCAGGATAATAAAAAAGGAAGTAGTATGAGAAATGCCGAAAATCTCAAAACCTTCCAACACACTATATGAGGCCTGTCAGCATGGCAAGTAGACAAAAGTCCAATTTAAAACAAAAGAACACTTTGCATCACATCCATTGGAATTGATACATATTGATCTATGTGGTCCTGTGAGAACAAAAGGTTTATATGGAGAATTATATTTCATGTTAATGATAGATGACTATAACAGGATGACAACCGTCGGTTTCCTAAAGAAAAAATCTGAAGCATTTGAGTGCTTTAATATCTACAAGGAGTTGGTTGAAAATGAAACTGATTTGAAAATAAAGTGTCTAAGATTAAATAATGGTGGAGAATTTACTTCCAAATTATTTCAGCAATACTGTGAAGAAAATGGAATAAAAAGACAGTTTTCAACAACACGAACACCTCAGCAAAATGGAGTTGTTGAAAGAAAGAACAAAACCGTACAAGAAATGGGTAGAACAATGTTGAAGGACTCAAAATTGGATGAAAAATTCTGGGTTCAAGCAAATGATACGGCAGTCTTCATTATCAACCGAATTCTTCTCAGAAATAATTGCAACAAGACTCCATATGAATTATGGAAAAGAAAACTAGCTAATGTAAAATATTTCAGAATCTTCGCAAGAAAATGTTATATCAAAAGAGAAGATTAAAATTTGGGTAAGTTTTAATCACGTGTTGATGAAGGTATCTTTGTTTGCTACTCACGCAAAATAAAGGCCTATAAATGTTATAATCTAAGACGAAAACATATAGAGGAGAGCATAAATGTTACATTTGACAAAGATGGTGTTCTAGCAAATAATGATGAGGATCTAGAATCTTTGAAACTTGAGATAGAGGCTGAAAAAGACATAGATAAAATTGTAGAACAAGAAGAAACTATCAACGAGGAAGAAGTAAATAATGATCATCAAGATATACCAGAACAACAACAAGAAGCTCCTCCAAGGAGAACAAAAGAGTGGATTCAAAAGAACCATCCATCAAATCAAATCATTGGTGACATAAATGAAGGTCGACAGCTTTGTTCATCACAACAAGCTCACGTTGCTTTTCTAGCAACCTTTGAGCCTAGTAGTTTTGAGGAAGCCAACCAAAATGAACATTGGGTAGCAGCTATGAATGAAGAATTGGATCAAATTGAGAAGAATAACACTTGGGAATTAGTTCCACGACCAAAAGATAAAAATGTCATTGGGACTAAATGGGTGTTCAGGAACAAATTGAATGAAGATGGGCAGGTTACCAAAAACAAAGCAAGATTGGTTTGCAAAGGCTATGCACAAGTGGAAGGAATTGATTTCGACGAAACATTTGCACTAGTTTCTAGAATGGAAGCCATCCGAATGTTTCTCGCCTATGTATGTTCAAGAAAAATCAAAGTCTACCGAATGGATGTTAAGTCATCATTTCTGAATGGAGAATTAGAAGAAGAAGTTTACATCGAAGAACCTAAAGGTTTTCTACTATCAGAAAAAGATGACTATGTTTGTAGGTTAAAGAAGGCTCTATATGGTCTCAAACAGGCTCCCAGGGCATGGTATGCTCGTCTTGATGGATATCTATGTCAACAAGGGTTCAAGAAAGGTACTGTTGATAGCAATATTTATGTACAAATAGATAAAGATAATTTAACAATCGTTTAGGTATATGTGGATGTTATAATATTTGGTAGCAATGATGATCGACTAAGTAAGAAATTTTCTACAAATATGCAAAGTGAGTTCGAGATGTCTTTACTTGGTGAGATGACATACTTCTTAGGGCTTCAAATATCTCCGCAAGAGAAAGGAATATTTATATGTCAAGCCAAGTACATCAAGGAAATGCTCCAGAAATTCAAAATGGAAGATTGCAAACCTGTCCTTACTCTGATGGTAACAGGTTGCAAATTGAGCATAGACGACTCATCTAAGGATGTGGATCAGAGGTTATATAGATCTATGATTGGTAGTCTTCTATATGTAACAGCCTCTCGGCCAGATGTTATGCAAGCAGTTGGAAAAGTAGCAAGATTCCAAGAAGCACCAAAAGAATCAAATATTATTGTCGTCAAAAGAATTCTTCGATATCTAAAGGGCACAGAAGAATATGGCTTGTGGTATCCCAAGGGTGAAAATCTCATTATTCAAGCCTTTACAGATGCAGATTTGGCATTAACTGTTGATGATCGTAAGATTACTAGTGGAGCAACATTCTATCTAGGTGGTTGTCTCATATCATGGTTGAGCAAAAAGCAAACCTCAACCTCATTATATATAGCGGAAGAATAATACATTGCAACAGCATCATGTTGTACTCAAGTCCTTTGGATGAAACAAAGTTTGCAAGATATTCAAGTATAATTCAGTGAGGCTATTCCCATATTCTATGACAACACTAGTGCCATCAGCATCTCCAAGAATCTTGTCATGCATTCAAAAACAAAACGCATTCCGATCAAATGTCATTTTGTTAGAGAACAAGTCGCTGAAAATAATATCAAACTTGAGTATGTTTGTACAAAAAGAACAGATTTCCGATATCTTCACTAAACCTTTACCTTGTGAAGCATTTGAATATCTTCATCAGAAGCTTGGGATTCTCCCAAGTTCTCATTAGATTACAGCTCTGCAGGACAGTTGTGTTTTAGGGGGAGTGGAAGTGTGTACAAGTCCGCAGGATGGTTGTGTTTTAGGGGGAGTTAACCTTTTCCATTGATGTCAAAGGGGGAGATAATGTTGTAGGAAGAGGTGTCATGATCATAGGGGGAGTACATGTGTTGCCATCAATGCCAAAGGGGGAGATTGTTGATCAATAGTTGTCATTGATTTCAACCCAAGCATCACCAAGGGCTAACCCATATTGCATGGGATTTTTGACCTACCAAATTACTATATTTTGGTTCAAGAATTATTTTTGTGGTTTCTAATTGCCGATATGTTTCTGTTGATATATGGCACACCACGTAGTTCTTCACGGTTTGAGAGATATTCATGTTTGAAGTTTATACCCCCAGTTAGTGGGCTAAAACCCCATAGGGTTGTGGCATGGGTCATTGAAAAGTCATAATTAGTATTTTTTAAGCTCCTAAAATCCCCCCCACGTTCACTTATTGAAGCCCCTCTCAACCTAAGCATTTATATAAATTGTGATCCTCATTTCCTCCTTATGCAAGGGATTTCGCCATCTGAAACAGGTCATCGTGGAATTTTCTCTCTAATTTGTTTTCTACGAGGTTCAGAAGCTGAAATTTTTATGAGGCGAAGCCGAAATCCAAAGGAAGCTGCTGTGAAAATTTCAGATCAAGGTGCACAATTTTTTCGGAGATATGATCTGTGGAAGTCAATGTTTTTGCAAGCTCCTAAAATTCATCTCAAAGAAGTGACCTTGGTAAAATCGTCATAATGCTCTCTCTGAGTATCGGATTGGAATTCCGTAAAAAGTGGCAGAAACTTCATAGACTATAGTTTTCTCCCTATCAATTTCAGAGCCAAAGGAAGAAAAATTGACATGTGGAATGCCATACAAGTTCGCTCTACTGAAACAATCCATAATTAGGGCATTGTGAGATATTGGGTATAAATATCTCTTGAAGAATCCAAATTGGGTCAGATCTGTGGCATTGGAAAGAAAACTTAGAGGAGTACTACAGAACCAAAATTAAAATATTGGGGATTTGAAATAACAGAGATACACCAGATTCAATATCGAGCTCCTAGAAGGCAAATAAAAAGCTAGTTCATGTGTTGTCAAGGGCTGCAAAGGACCAAACTTTCAAGGGAAGAAAAGAAAAGCAAGGTGCAGAAGAGGGTAGCATGACAAGAGAAGAAACAAAGGTACATAACAGCAGCAAGAATTTCATCACTTGAAGTCTTCAAGTGGGCAGCAATGCATACAATCATTGTAAAGGTATCATTGTACTTAGTCATTGTAAATACATTATTGTACAAATTGTACTAGTGTCTATCTACCAAGAGTTGAAGAGGAAGTGTCGGGTGGTCTAAGATCATCATTAGGTGGTTGTGTCAAAGTTGGGGTTATGGTCTAGTGTATCTTATTCTTCTACATCATTCTATATCATTGTAAAGTGGAACATTTTCCCTGGTACGGGAGTCCATTCTTCTTTTATTCTTCTATAGAGTGGTAGGGTGGTGCTAGGGTGAGTTGTAGCTCATTGGGTGTTGGGGCATCCATTCAATTGACTACTGAAGAATCACGGGTGTTGGAGCGTCCATCCAGTAGGAGCTAGAGAAGAATTCTTTTCTAGATTTAAAGAATTTGAAGCTTTATTTTCAATTGGAATTGAATATTAAAGAATTATTAGAAAATCATTAGGTGGTTTTGTCCCGGAGTGGGTTTCCACCTTAAAAATTGTGTGCATTTGTGTTCCTTTTTTTTACTGCTATCATTGTACAAACACTGATAATAATTGAATATTAACCAATTCTCTAATTGAAAGGAATACTGATTCACCCCCCCCCCCTCTCAGTATTTCCAACAGACACTACCTTGGGTGGCCAGCCCAAGATGAGTCATGGCACTCCTTCAAAAGGTGCCTCCTAAGTCCTTATGACTTTGAGATGTAGATTTGGTTCCCATAGAACAAGAAGCCATCCCATAAGTGAAACTTACTTGTCTTCCCTTCCTTTACCAGTTTTAGGATCAACTTTTCTTGTGTATCTGCCTCCACACTAGCTCGAATTCTATCCTGCATCTCCACGGACATGTTGACACTACTCCTTGTCCTATCAGATCAGTCTTCTTATTCTAATGCTATACTAACTATGCCTTTCTACTGAGGGCATCTGCAACTGCATTGAGTTTACCCGACCTATATTCAAGTTTCATGTCAAACTCTACCAAGAAGTCTTACCAACGAGCTTGCTTAGTTGACAGCTTCAGTTGTGATGCAAAATAACTTGCAGCAACGTTGTCAGTGTTGGAAACGAATGGTTTCCCCACCAAGTAATGTCTCCATACATGCAGAAAATGAATGATGGCATTCATCTCCTTCTCATGGACCGAATATTTGCGCCCTATATCCTTCAACTTTCGACTTTCATAAGCCACTGGATGCCAATCCTACAATAGAACCCCTCCAATTGAAAAATATGATGCAATAGTGTGAACCTAAAATGGTTTCTCGAAATCAAGTAGCCTCAGTATCAGTGATGTCACCATCCTTCTATTCATCTCTTCAAAAGCCTCACAACACTTCTTTTTCCAATTCCATCGCTTCCCCTTCTTTAAAAGGTTTGTCAGTTGTGCAATTATCTTTGAATACCCTTCTACAAACTTTCGTTGGTAGTTGTTCATCCCCAAGAAAACTCTGATATCATGTACATTCTTCAGTTCCACCCAATTCTCTATCGCCTTGACTCCACTCGGCTCCATCCGTATGTGGCGTTGTCCAACAATGTGGCCAAGGAATGGAATCTCGGTTTGGGAAAACATACACTTGGATTTCTTCAAATACAGTGGATGTCCCTTCAGTGCGTCGAAGACCAATGCCAAATGCTTCTTATGATCCTCCATGTTATCACTGAAAATTACGATGTCATCCAAGTACACCACCACAAAGGTGTCAAGGTATGGACGAAGTACATCATTCATCAATGTGCAAAATGTGGCTGGAGCATTGAACAACCCGAATGTCATGACTATGAATTAAAAGCTTCCATATCTTGTCACAATCATGATCTTCCCCTCATCTCCTTCAACTATTTGCACCTAATAATGCCCTGTCTCAAGTCTAACTTGGAAAATACTCGGGCTTTCGCAAGCTTATCGAAACAATCCGCTGCTAGTGGTAGAGGATATATGTTCTTTATCGTTTGCTTATTCAATGCATGATAATCACAACACATCCGCAATTCATTCGTATCCTTCTTCCATTGGAAAAATACTGGAGAACCATAAGAGGACCTTGAAGGTCAAATGAAACTTGCTTCGGATAATTCTTTCAGCTGCCTCTTCAACTCTTCCAATTCTGGCCCTGACAATTGATAGGGGGCTTTGGCTGGAGGTTCCTTCCCCGACTCTAGCTCAATGGAATGGTCCACTGCACGTATTGGTGGTAATACTTTTAGAAGCTCATCAGGGATAATATCTACATAATGTTTCAATACATCAGAAATCTCGATAGGAATAGGTGTCCCCAATCCATCATTAGTCTCAACTTCATGAAAGACTATTGCAAATATCTTGATCCCTGGGTCCTTCATAGATTTTCTCATACATAGTGCAGAAACCTACTTCATAGTCACTTCCCTATGCTGCACATGAGTAGGTAAAGCCCACCATCGTGTGTCCTTCCATAATGATATCTCACTATTGGAAGGCATAACAAATGCTTTGTTACCCTTCAGAAATTCTTGCCGCAATATCATGTCAAAGTCGCTCATTTCCATCACAGCGAAGTCCAGACAACCCTGCCAATCACCAATATGAACTAGAACTTCGTTTTTCAATCCCGACACTTTAGGCCTAGAGTTCACTGCCTTCACTTCCACATCAATGGGAAGAAGTTGCAGCCCAACTTCCTTCGTTACGTCTATTTCCATAAAATTATGTGTGGCCCCTGTGTCCACCAGTGCTTGCATATTCTTGCCTAGAATTTCTAGATCAAGAAACCCCAAGCTATGCAACCAAGTTTTATAAGAAACTTTAGACTGCATACATACCTGGTTATTGCAAAATTTCTTGCTAGCTCTGATACCATCTGTCACGCCCCCATACTTCGTTCCCTCATTAGTGGGCCATGCGGCATTGGCTAAACAACTACTTTTCTTTTTCGTCATTTTCCAAACTACGCCTTTCCAAATTTCAAGTGTTAATGTTCTCTTTATTATAACATGTTTTATGCGGAATTTAAAATGTCTTCAGCAATAAGAATGTGCACATAACCAATATAAATATAACACAATTATATAAAATTGGCTCACTATTTTTATACAGGCCGAGCACCATGTTCTTACATAAAATAGTTTTTACACTACTCAACTCTTCACAATTTCTACACGCTATCGGGGAGTCACACAACTTGACCCGCGCTGTTGAATGCGTTCAACCCCTACCGCAACCTTATAGCGTTCAATCGCATCATTGCACCATAGCCATGACTGTAAATCGGTCGTGGCCAGTCACACGACTCAACCACAGACCCGTCGCACTCCATTGCAATGTGCCACTGTGACTCGTGCCCTACACTTTTGCAAATGCCTGCTGAACTGACCTGTCAAACTATCGTTACACTGCCATGACCCGTGCCCTGCACGTTTGCAACCTCTAACCCGAGCTGACCCGAATGACCCTCCACGTTCAGACATAAGCCTTCCAGACTCGTGGGCTCATCCTCCGCTACACTTCGCAAGTCTGAAGCTGCATGGTGTTTGTGGATGGATGACCGTTAATCGATGCTTTAGCACCTCCCTTCTTCACATTATATATATGCACAACTTTGCCAAGTATGAGGGTGTCGAGTGGCTCTCGATGGATACGAGCTGACCCGACCCACAGTTCAACACTTCCTCCATATCGCATTATATCGTGGGCTTGTCTTTTGGCTATGGTGTGACGATATCTGCGCTCCATATAAACGTCAATACCCCGTCGTTACGCAAATACATTGCCTCTCATCCATAATGTCACACATCCACGGTTATGAAGTGATGAAACACTCATAACATCGCAAGGTGCCCGATATGACTCGAAGGCGCTCATGGGCGCGCCCATTTCCGTGGCATGCACTCGTCCACTGAATTGCCTATGTGCGCCCATGTGGGGCACCTGACTCGCCCGAGTCAAGGAACGCTGACTCGTGGGCCTGACAAGCGGGGTCCATACACAACAGTACTAAGGTCTTTGCACACATAGCCAAACAGGAGCCTTATAACCCAAATAATTTTGCTTCTTAGCTCAAAACATCAAAACATAGTTCAGATCTCTTACCTCATGCCTCCTTTTGACTCGATCCAGACTCCTATTTATACCTTTAGCCTGCGCTCAACTAAGGTTAGTAAACTATGTTTTGTGACCCCTAGTTCTACCCTTTTTCCCATTATAACTCATGAGGGGCTTTGACCCACCCCAGAGCCCCTTGACCTGTGCTTCGCTTAGCGTGAATGACTTAACTTACAAAAAATTACAAAAAATATAGTATTTTCATCCAAAATTCAGTCCTAAGGGACCCCGCTCCAACACTGCCTGAAACTTGTGCGAAAAAAAATTAATAAAGAGAATAGAATAATGATCCAAGATGATTGTCCAAATGAGGTTTAGGTCACTTGTATTTATATCCTTCCAAGGGTGTCTAATTTTCTTTAGGGACAACTTGATCAAATATGTGCATGTGGGCTTTTAATTGAAAAATACACTTTCCCTTGCTTAAATTGAGCACTTCAATAGTCAGCTTTCCCATGGTTGGAATTTTTCATTAAGCTGCAAAATTAACGCTCCCTCTCAGCTAGAGAGAAATTCCAACTGCACAATGTAATCATTGCAAGAATCATGTCATCAAATCATATCTAATCTCACATATCTCATCATGAAATGTCATCACTGCTCATCTCTACTCATCCTTCTTATCTCTTGATTGTCCTTGCTCATATGTTGAACATTTTTTAATCTAAAAGAAGAATAATTTGACATCGAGGGGAGCTTGAGTTACCACCCTCTATCATGTTGGAGAGAAAATCTCAATCTGAAACAATATTAGGGAGCACATATCAACGTGAAACTACATCAGGGAGCACATCTCAATCTAGAATCACTACCAGTGGGGAGCCCAATGCTACCACCTGATAAAAATCGAATATTTTATCATCAGGGATCCCTTCTCAACTTGGAACTACATCAAGGAGCTCAATCTCAACTATTAATATTATGGGGGGAGAAAAATATATTCAACCCCATATTGAGTAGTAGATGATATAGGGGAGCACATATCAACCCATCCTATTTCCCACTTATCTTCCTAATAATGAAACTCAATAGTCATGTGGTAAAACACTTGCATCATAATCATCTTGGGTTGTACACCCCCAAGTACACTCTCAACGCGTTGGCCAAACAGGGAGCAGTAATCCCAACAAGCCCAACTTGTGGATATGATGCCAACTAGGATATACTTTGCAAATACCAAGATAGGGGAGAAATATCTCCAACACTATGGGTAAAAAATAGAGGAGAAACATATATGACCCTATTGTCCAAAGATCCCTAAACCCTAGGAGCCATTTATCTCAATTCCTCACCTTGGTAGCTCAGATAGGGGGGAAGAGTCAGCTTATTGTTCTCAATTATTCCTACTCTCAGGAGATCAAAAATATATCATCGTGCTCATATTTGGTATCATCTTAATCATCATGTCGCAATAGCAACAGTCTCATGTTCATGTAGGAAATCAAATCAAATATTATATTTGAACAAAATACATATCACAAAAAGGATACCTTATCCATATTCCATCTCATGGAGGTGACAACCAAAAGCCTAAGCTTGTATCAAATAACAATATTGTCTCACTATAGGAATACATCTCAGTCCCAAATATATATGGGATTCTCTGTCAGCTAGATCCCACCCAATATTATCACAATGTATCCCTATCATATCCATAATCTTCTCAAACAATTCTCAAAGAGATTCTTCAACCTGCCTCATAGCTATCTATGCCAGTAACATCATGCTCAACCTCATTCATGCTTAAATTTATTGTCTTCTCATCCAAAAATATCATGTCATATCTCATACTATGGCGACACCCAGATGCACTCATCTTGTAAATAATAATCAAACAACATCAATACATTCATGCAGTCACATATCATAGGAATAATATCTCAAAACGAAAAATGATCATCCCATGCAAGTATCTCAAAGGGTGCTCAATGGAAACACAATGTGTATGAAGCGACTCAAACATGAATCCACGCAGGTTGTTCTATGAAAAACATATATATACGAACATGTATTCACACAGAACATCAAAGTTTCATTCAACTATCAGTTTCCAAGGTAGAGCCAACAATATATATGCATAACTCAATCGGAGTGTCCAAGGATTTTTATTTACAATTTCCAACGACTTTTCAATAGCTTCATGATATAGATTTTCTTTTCCCAACTTCATATAGTAATCCATCATGCCATGTTTCTTCATTTCAACTTTCAAAGGTAAAATCCCTATTAATTTGATCATAGAGGCTCATTACCTATCAAGAATATACCATCAGTTTATAAAACTGTAATCAAATTCATACCTTGGACCATTTTTGAAGTAGAGGTTTGGATTGGCACACCCTCCTAGCTTCATCATATAATTTTCAATGCAGATATACCAGGTTCGGGAAACTTGCTTCATATAATGCTTTCTACAAACATAACACTTAACCAAACCAATATTCTCAGCCTTACATAAATCAATACTATGTAATAAAATCAACTAAGTCATATTATCAAGCTTTGTATGCCAAATAAACACTAATATCAAAGTCATAAAAATTCTTTCCAATATCACTGTGACAAACTCTTTGGACCAACTGTCAATTTGATCTCATACCAAATTACAAATTTATCTATTATGATGTCAACCACTATTATTTACTAAGCATTATCCAATATAACTTTATCAAGCCATCCTTATGATCATAGCATGAATAATTTCTTCCACTAAATATGAATGGATACATCAGGGGCAAGTCATATAAATTTCATTCATATACCAAGAATGATTCATACAAGTTCCATACATTCATTTTGAGATTCCTTCATACTGGATCACAATTGTTTATACTTCAACCTCTATGTCAAAGACAATGAGGCAAATACAAAATCATTATTGAATACCAATATTAGTTACTTAAAGTTAATATGCTCACATAGTATTTTCATGAAGGAAAATCATCAAGTCAAATCATAGTCATCAAGTCAAAACCCTAATTTGTCATCTCTTTTAATTCAATCAATCCATAAGCCACAATCATATGAAGCATCTTGTAAATTTTCTAAAGCATATTTATGAACTATCAAGCATCATGTCAAAACTACAAAATTTTCTCATCTATACTAATCAATCAAATCTTGCCAAACCCTTGCAATTTTTATCAAATATTGTCATATAATATCTCCAATTGTTAAATCACAATGGCATATAAATATGCATATTTCGGTCACCTTTAAACACAAGTTTAGTTAACACGTTCAAATTTTCTATAGTTAGTCAAACATTCAAACTTCTCTACTCATAGAACTTTATGTTGTCTACTCCATATATGTAGGATTGTCATACTCATGGTGCATTCTCGATTCTATGAAAAAAGCTTCACTTTTGTGTCCTACAAGCATAACCGCACCCATATGATTTCTTCCATCCAGTTGAGAGGCTACAAATGCACTCCTAAGCTTGCTTACATGAGATTGGGGATTAAACTAAGAGAAACCCTCTCTTCTCATACCATAACTAGTTGCATACCAACAACATCAGATATTTTTTTATTTATGTCAGAAAAATTCAAAAAATAAAGAATATTCTATACATATAATTCAAATGATAATAGGTGTAAGGATCTTATGGAGAGTTTCTCCCTCTTAATGAGCAACCCCTTCATTCATTATTATTCAATTAATCAACATGTTTATAATAATATCATGCATCAACAGAACTATCATATCATAAAATCAAGTTATATCTCTTTCTAACACATATATTCATCATGGTCATAACATGTTAGTATTAGCTACTTCATCATCTCATATGAACATAAAATCAAATTTTCATCAAGGGTTAGAGTCATATAATTAGGGAGTTTTTCAAGTGCTTCATCATACTTTAAGGATCATAATCACTTCATCACTTATTTTACATTCATTCAATCATCAAATCAGGGAATCCAATTTTACCATATGTCATAATTACTAAGCCAAGGTCAACAAGGATATATTGAGAAATAATCTTATTGTTAGACTTTCATCACCATGGTTATCCTGCTTATCATAAAAAATATCAATAGTATTAAGCTACCATATATAAGAATCAATGTGCTAGCCTTCTTTACATCATGTCTAAAATGAAATATGCTTTCCAAATATTAAGAGAACCAATATATCAAAAATCAATGTTTCTATGTAGCTTTACCATGACTTAATAAAATGTAAGATACTTTTCCAATACTAAGTGCATCATCGCATTATAAGTATCATGAATCAAACTTACTTATGCATGCATGAGCCATTTTTGAAGGAAATAGTCTCATCATACCTTAGGGCTTACCTTTCCATCCAATATGGTGGCTTGAAACATAAAATTGAAATAATACATCATATATACCTTGTAGTATTCAAATACATGTGCACCTTATTATTTGACATTGGCAGCGAGAGAACTTTGTCAACTTCTTTGTCATGGGAAACTGTAACTCCTCTCTTCCAGCACTAGCCATCTTTTCCTGCATCTTGGATGATCCTCAAGAAATATCCACTTATGACATCTCATAAAGAGGTTATAAGTTTCCAAATAATCACATATACATGCAGGAAGTATAAGTAATAATAAAATAATAAATTCAAATAGGAATAGAATCACAAAGAGGTAACATAAATATAAAAGGTACTTATATTTTAACGAGAGGAGATCAACTCCCTCTTGAATCATCCTTCAAGAGTCATGATTTTCCATTGACCATACAACATTGATTCCTTCAATATATTAATCAACTTCATCAATAACCAAGGCCTAATTGAGACTTTCCTGTAACATCCCTGGTCAAAATTCATGTAAATAAAGTTAATAAAGAAAAAATAATAACCAAGGTCATGGGACACTTATTCCAAGCTAAATTTTGGGAAAAACATTCTAGTGTTGGTGTTTATTTGGATTATTATGGCTAAGGAAAATGGAAAATTAAATGAAAAAGGCTTTTGAAAGGAAAAGTGGCATTAATTGGCATTTTATTTATGAAAATAATGGAAATTAGGAGAAAAGGAAGGTGAAAGGCCATAGATTTCATGTGAGGATAAAATTGAAGTAAAATAATGGAAAATTGAAGAAAATAGAGGTCTCGTTAATTAAAAGGATTATGAGGATCGGTTGGTACCCTTTTTGTCAGTCAGATTTGGAGCTCTTTCTCTATTCTCTCTCTCTTTCTCTCACTCTTGGACACTTAGAGTTTTCTTGGAGCACTCTAGCATTGGATCAAGAGGGTAAAGGAAAACAAAGATCAAGTAGGGAAGAGCAGGATCAAGCAACTATAGCGGGATTAATTACAGGTATAGATTTGTATGTGTGATCTCCTTGCTATATTTGGCATGCATGGGACATGCATGTGTTTATTTGGTTCTCTTGATGTCATTGGCATGAGTTTTTCTAAGTGTGATATTTTTTTTCAGCCTTGCCTTGTCATTTCCAAATAGCTATGGTGTGGTGGGTTCTATTGTATTTGGTTGAGATGGATTGTCAAATGGAATTGAAGTTTAGTGGGGTGGTCTTGGGATTATTCACAAGGCCTAGGAATCCCAAGATGGGATACACGGTAAAGCCTGAATGTGAAAACCTCGACTGAGCCTAGGAATACTAGACCAGAGAATGGCGAGATACACAGTAAAGCTCAGTGGTGATTAACCTTGATTGGGCCTAGGAATCCCTTGATTGGTAATGGAGGGATACATGGTAAAGCCCAGAGGGTGGAGACCTTATAGGCCTAGGAATCCCTTAACTAGTAATGGTGGGATGCACAGTAAAGCCTAGAGGTTGAGACGAACAAATTTCTCCCGGTTTAGGTGGATAGATCTGGAGACATCCATGTTTGTTTAGGGCCCAATGATCCAGTGGGGATTGCGGTAAATTTTGGTTCTTTTGATGATATTTTGGGCATAATGATATATTGGGGACTGCAGTAAAGCTTGAGGAAGCCCTAGTTGGTTTTGTTGTTATTCCCAATTTCATGCTTGGAATACAACACGGGGGTGATTGACTGAGAGAAATATATGGTCCAACCAATCTATGGTCGAGTGGTTCGTGGAAGTCCCAAACCTGGTTGGATTTTTCATTCATTAATAAGAGTTTCTTCTCCTTAATATTTTATGTTTAAATGTACTAGTTTATATGTGGAGTTTATGATTTTTATATCCTTGTTATTTTTGTTGGTTACATGTTGGTTATGAGTATGTTTTATGAAAAAATTGATGTATGGTTATTATCATGTTTTCATTAGAAAATGAATGTAAAATGTATATATGTCTTAATATATGATAATGCAACTATTGTGATAAAGAAACAATGCTTCTTTATGAATCTCAGATAAGTATGAGACCTCTATGCTCAGATATTTTATTAAGACATGTATATTGCATATTTGTGACCTGTTTGATGAAATTCATGTCATGGCAAGTAGGGTTCAAATCAAGTATTTGCATCAAAGTTGCATTAATATATTTTTTCTCATGTGACTTATCATTTCTAATATTTTCATGAAGTTTTGTGCATTGGCCTGAGTCCATGCCCTGAACAAGTGGCACATAATTTGGGGTTGCTAGCATAGAACTAGTTGGAAAAGTCTAGATTCATTGGAAGGCCTCATTCACTTGCAGGGATTTTCATGGGAGTGGTTGAGGGTCCAGGTTAGTCAAATGATGAGTTGTCTAAGTGGTTGACCACCTGGAAGGGTTAGTTGGATCTTGAAGGTTTTGTAGTATGTGAGGAAGTTTAGATTGGTTGTGCTATGTTAGTTCCACTTCCTTAATGTGACCTAGGAGGTTGAATCACATCATAGTATCATGTCATCACATGTTTACCCTAGTGGACCAGTTAGCTTGGGTAAATATGGGAGGAGGGTGTTACAGAGTGGTATCAGTGCATGGAACACCCCTTGGACTGGATGGGAGGTGTTTTGGTCATGCATACATGTCGATTTCATATGTGTTTTGTGTGTTTTTGGTTTATGTTCTTGTTATGTATGCATGGTGATGGTCATGGTTGAAGTTATGTCTCCATATGAAAGTTGATGGTGTTGATGTTGGATGCATTTATCATGAGTATATGTCAGTTATGCATTGGTTATGCATGTCAATGTTTATATATTTTTATTCATACATTGACATGGTGATAGTTGTCATGCATGAGGTGATGGTATGTGGTCGGTATCGTCATGCATTCGTAACTAGATGATGGTTTAAATGATGTTTATTAATGTCATGATTATGATTATACATGTATTGTGCTAATCTGGTTGATCTTGTAGATGCGATATCCTCCCATGAACTATACTGAGGTATGTTGATTATGTTATGTTTTGGTTTTAGCTAACATGGTATACTATCAAGAAAGAGATCAAAGATTCCTAACAAGATGGTAGACTACAGTTCATGAGACTCTCCCTATAGATCAAATGAGAAACATGTTGGTGGGAATCCTTATGACGTAGAAGACACATTGAGAAGCTTGAAGGAATAAATAAGAATTTGCAAGGTAGACAATGACAAGATCATTCAGGCACAAGAGAAGCAAGCAGAATTCAATGCAATAATCTTTTAAATTTTGTCAAAATTGCAGAGACAGGGACCACTTTGGATCAACCATGGGCAAGAGGATAGGACTAATGGAACATATAGTATTAGAATCTCATGGTGGGCATAGGTCGGATCAAGATGACACGATCAGAGATGGAAAGCTCTTAGATACTGTGGATAGGATATATGATGGAGAAAGGTTCTATTCTAGTTTTGGTTATGACATGCACTATGATCGTCATCATTATCATTCTTACAGGTGGAGTGATAGGGGTTATTTTCCAGATGAGTTCAAGAATGTGAAGCCTCCTACATTTGATGGAGACTTGAATAAGTTGGAGGATGTAAAGGCATGGTTACTTGGGATGAAGAAATTATTTTAGTTTCATGATTACACAAATAATATGAAGGCCGAAATAGCTATATTCAGCCTCAAAGCGAAAGGATACATTTGGTGGGAAGATATGAAGTGGGCCAGAGACATCAGGACAAAAGAGTTGAATTGGCATGAATTTAAGATAATTTTTAGGAATAATTCCTTATCAGAGAGGTACTGCAACAAAAAATCTAAGGAATTATATGAGCTAAATATGGTATCAATGATAGAGGAAGAGTATACAACCAAGTTCTTGGAGTTATTGAGGTATGTACAATATATTAGGGATGAAAAAGATAAAGTTCATAGATTTTTCAGTGGATTTCCATTAACATTTAGAGATCGGATTGAGTATGATGAGCCTTGGTCACTTGAGGAGTTCATTGGGAAATTGAAGCACTGTTATGAACAATCAAAGTGTAAGACATAATCTCAGCAAGGGTGAAAAGGGAAACATATAGCTAAAGGTAAATGGTAGCTGAAAAGAGAAAGGGCCAAGTCCCCAAGATGCAGGTGAGAAAGAAAATATTTCACCTTACAAGAAGTTCAACATGGTTATACAGGGACATGGGTCACATCCTGGAGGGAAGCATCATAGAGGTGAGGGTATGGGACCGTTGCAGTGTTGGATATGTGGTAAGGAGCATCTTAAGAGATATTTTTCGTAGTATCAGGGTGGTAGGCCTCATATCTATAGTGCAAAAGAGGCGCAGACAGTTGGGGATGTTTGAAAGAGCATTAATCATACCTATACAACATTGGATAATAGGCAAGAAGATCACCGGGAATCTATCATTGAGATGGACAGTAAACTTTGTGATCAAGTTATTTCTATTTTGATTGACCCTATATGATATATCTAACTATAGTTATGTTAACTTTGACTTGGAAGATAAGTATGGTTTGAATAAATAAGTGCATGCAGAGTCTTGGTTAGTACATTTGTATACAGGTATGAAGAAAAGAGTTCATCATTGGGTAATAGCTTGTACATTTGATTTGAATGGTATGCCTACATCAACACATTTGAATGTATTTTTTATGGGATCATATAGTATGATTTTGGGTATGGATTGGTTACATATTCACAAGAATAAGGTGGATTATTATGAAAAATATATTGAGTGTTTGGATGAAAATGGAGAACAGAGGATATTCCAAGGTAATAGAAAATCAACACTAGTCATAATGCATATAGCTATGCAGGCCAAGCGCAATCATAGAAAAGGGTGTGTGTTATTTGCAGTGCATATTTCTAGTGATAAAGGTAAGGAGGGTGACGAAGCAGAGATATTGAAAAGGTACCCGATATTACAACAACTTCAGGATGTGTTCCTAGCATGGATTTTATAGTTTTCTCCTCGTAGGGAAGTATACGTTTCCATTGAGTTGGTACCAGGGGTAGCACCGGCATCAAAGGCATTGTATAGGATGAGCACTCCAGAGCTAGTAGATTTAAAGTTGAGCTGAAGGAAATTCTTGACAAGGGATACATTAGGCCAAGTGTATCACCTTGGGGTGCTCTAGTGTTTTTTGTAAGGAATAAGGATGGTACTCTTAGGCTATGCATTTATTACATGAATTTTAACAATGAAACAATCAAGAACAAGTATTTTTTGTCGAGGATCGATGACTTATTTGATCAGTTGAAAGGATTAGCTGCATTCTCGAAGATTGATCTGAGATCAGGATACCATCAAGTATGCATCAAGGAAGAGGACATTTACAAGACAACTTTATGGACTAGGTATGGGAATTATGAATTTATTTATGTTCCATTTGGTTTAACTAATGCTCCAACTACTTTTATGTGCTTGATGAATAGTGTGTTGTGTCCTTATTTGGAAAATTTTGTTATTATATTCATTGATGACAACTTGATATATTATAAGAATGAGGAAGAGTGTGTCAAACATTTAGCAATAGTGTTCAGATTGTTGAGAGAGTATCAATTGTATGCTAAGCTCAATAAATGCAGTTTCTTTCAAACAAAGTTACATTACTTAGGACATGGTGTTTCCAAGGAAGGCATAGCAGTGGATCCATAAAAGACAAGGGATATCATGGAATGGACAACTCCTATAAATGTGGATGAGGTAAGATAATTCATTGGACTAGCAGGTTATTATGGGAGGTTCATCAGGAACTTCTCTCGGATTGCATATCCTATTACATCACTGCATAGGCAAGGTAAGAAATTTGAATGGACAGAGGAATATGTAGCCATTTTTGAACAATTGAAGTAGTTGTTGACAATTTTTTTAGTGTTAAAGATTTCAGATCCTGAAAAAGAGTTTTTGGTATGCAAGAGAGGACTTGGTGGAGTCCTTATGCGGGAAGGATAGGTATTTTTATATGAGTCACATAAATTAAATGAGAACGAGTAGAATTAATCAACGCATGATCTTGAGTTGGTAGAGATCATCCATGCATTGAAGATGTGGAGGCAGTATCTTCTTGGCAGGAGGTTTGTATTGACTAGCTGAATCTGAATGTCAGGAAATCTAGATGGTTTACCATGATTAGTGAGTTTTACTTTAAGATTAGGTACATCAAGGTTAGGGAGAGCATGGTTGCAAATGCTCTTAGCAAGAGGATACAAGTGAGTCATATAGCGGAAACTAGTTCTTATGGGACAAACTTACAGTAACATATATTACAGGTAGGACAACACGATGATAGGTACATGGAGCTTATGAATAGGTTACAGTAGGGTACAAGTGATCAGGATGTGGACTATCATCTTACAATAGATGGTTTGATCAGATTTAGGGATAGGATATATGTGCCATATAAAAATGAGCTCAAGAAGACTATCTTGCAAGAGTTTCATGCAAAATTGTATTCAGGTCACCTAGGATACTAGAAGACATTGACAACAGTGAAGAAGTTTTATCATTGACCGAATTTGAAGAAGGATGTGGTAGATTTGTGGCTAGATGCTTGGATTATCTGCAGCAAAAGAAGAATGTATGCATCCAGGTGGACTACTACAACCGATTTTGATTCCAAAGTGAAAGTGGGAGGTCATTTCCATTGGCTTCATTACAGGTTTCCTGAGGACATCTAAAAAACATGATTCTATCAATTTTTTGGTGGACAGGTTGAAAAAGGTAGTGCAGTTCAATCCAGTGAAGTATATTTATTCAATAATGATGTGGCACAGGTATTATTCAGAGATATGGTGAGGTTACATGGTGTTTCGCGAAAGATTGTATCAGGTGGGGATGTTAAGTTCACTTCCAATTTTTGGAATGAGTTGTTTGCAATTTTAGGGAAAAAAATTTCCTTCAACACAACTTATCATCCACATACAAATGGACAGATAGAGAGGTTCAATAGGATATTGGAGGACATTTTGAGGATGTTTGTGATGCATCAATAGAGGATATGGGAGGAGTACCTTATGTTGGGTGAGTTTTATTATAATAATGGGTACCAAGACATTGAGGATGAGTTTTTTTGATGCACTCTATGGGAAAAGTTGTAACACTCCCATCATTTGGAGTGATCCAATGAACAGGGTGTTGATAGGGCCGGATATCTTGGTAGAGATGGAATAGGAAATGCATATAATCAAGAAGAATTTAAAGGTAACACAGGATAGGAAGAACATTTATGCAGATCATAACAGGATGTCTAAGGAGTTTCAAGTTGGGGAGCAGGTGTACTTGCGCATTAATCCCAAGAAGATCTCCTTCAAGATTAGATCATGTGCCAAGCTAACACCTCGATTTTGTGGAGATTTCAATATTATTTAAAGGATTGGAACAGTAGCCTATCGACTTGCACTGCCTCTGGAAGTGAAATTCCATGATGTTTTCCATGTGTCATTGCTTAAGAAGTATGTTAAATATGTTGATCATGTGATTGAATGTTTTGTATTATAGGTGGAGCCAGAAGGAGAATTCCAACCATAACCACATTGTATTTTGTAGAGAAATATCTTCATGCTTCAAAACCAAGAAATCGAGTAGGTTAAAGTGCAATGGAAGCACTTTGGGCCTGATGAAGCTACATGGGAGATGGTGGATCATATGCAGTCTATGTATCCTTCTCTATTCACTGGTATATCTTTTGGAGTGATTTTTTGGTATATGTGATGTTTTTGGTATATGTTTTGGTGTGATGTTTTGGTATATGTGAATATGTATATGGATGTAAATATAGCCACGAGTTGTGCTATCAAGCTCCAATAAGCGGTATGGGTGTCATATCATTATGATTGTCATGTTTTTATGTTTGTCAAGTTGGTTTTATTTTCAACAGGTTAATCATTGTAAATGCTGCAATGAGCTAAGTTATAAAGCTCCATGGGAAGTATGTTTTTATTTCAACAGTCTTGTTGGTTGTAGGTGCCATTGAACATCAAGGACAGTGTTCCCCCAAGGGGGAGGGTTCTTTAACAACCCCGATGAAAATTCATGTAAATAATGTTAATAAAGGAAAAATAATAACCAAGGTCATGGGACACTTATTCCAAGTTGAATGTTGGTAAAAAAATCCTAGTGTGGGTGTTCATTTGGTTTATTATGGCTAAGGAAATTTGCAAAGGCTTTGGAAAAGCAAAGTGGCATTAATTGGAATTTTATTTAGGAAAATATTGGAAATTAGGAGAAAATGAATTAGGTGAAAAGTCACAGGTTGCATGTGAGAAGGAAAATGAAGGAAAATAATGGAAAATTGAAGAAAATAGTGGCCTCATTGATAAAAAGACTTATGAGGATCAGTTGGTACCCTTTTTGTTAGTCAGTTTTGGATCTCACTCTCTATTCTCTCTCTCTCACACACTATTGGAAACTTAGAGTTTTCTTGAAGCACTCTAGCATCGGATCAAGAAGGCAAAGGAAGGACAAAGAAGGAAAAGGAAAGCAAAGTTTAAGCAAGGAAGAGTGGGATCAAGAAGCTACAACCTGGATATTTGGTTGAGTTGGATTGTCGGATGGACTCGAACCTGGATAGCCATGGTGTGGTGGGTTCTCTCGTATTTGGTTTAGTTGGATTGTCAGATGGACTCGAACCTAAGTGGGATGGTCTCAATATTATTCACAAGGCCTAGGAATCCTTGGATGGGATACATGGTAAAGTTTGGATGTGAACACCTCAATTGATCCTAGGAATCCTTGAATAGTGAAGGGAGGGATACACGATAAATATCAATGGTGATTACCCTTGATTGGGCCTAAGACTCCCTTGACCATTAATGGTTGGATACACATTAAAGCCGAGAGGTTGAGACAGACAAATTCCTCACGGTTTAGGTGGATATATTTGGAGGCATCCATGCTTTTTTAGGGCTTAGTGATTCGGTGGGGAATTAGGGGAATTTTGAGGTATAAAATGGGCCTCCTAAAATGGGAAAAAAGAAAAAACTACTTTTTCAACTCATATTTTCAATTTATCTCCCAAATTTTTTACTCAAATTTTGAGCGGGAGTAATCGTTGGATGCAAAATTTAATTCCTCATCCAAGGAGTACCAATGTTGCATACTTTCGATGGGTCCTGCTACATGAAAATTGAGAAATACATGAAAAATGTGATCTTTGTCATGGATAGTAGGGGTCAGATCAATTATTTGTATCAAATTTGCATTAGTATCTTTGTTCTCATGTTATTTATAATTTCTGAAGTTTTCATGATGTTATGGGTAGTGGCTTGATTCGTGGCCCTAAACAAGTGGCACAAAATCTGGGGTCGTTGGCACAGAGCTAGATGGAAAATTCCACATTTATTGGCACACCTTGTTGTGGGAGTGACTGGAAGGCCTCAATCACTTCCAATGCTTTTCATGGGAGCAGTTGAGGGTTCAGATCAGTTAAATGATGAGTTTTCTGAGGGGTTGACCACCTAGAAGGGTTTGTTGGCTCCTTAATGTTATGTAGCATGTGAGGAAGGTTAGATTGGTTGTGTTATGTCGGTTCCACTTTCTTACAGTGACCTAGGAGGTTTAATCACATTGTAGTAGCCTCTTGTCACATGTTTACCCCAGTGGAATGGTTAGCTTGGGTAAATATGGGAGGAGGTTGTTACATTTTCCATCTAGGGCTTCATGAAATCTATCACAAGTGCTTGAACATATTCACATCAGTCATGCTATGGTTTCTAAATTGCATATCTCAAATATTTGTCATAAACCAGGGTTTCTCCCAAACCCTAACCTCATAATACCCATCAAACCCTAAGAACCAAATTTCCTAGGGTTTCCTTCAAACCCTTGTATTATTTTAGGTCTCCTCCATCTTCTCTTGCTTCCATGAATGATGTCTTCATAGGGGTGATCTTTAATGACTTTTCTTCAACCCAACTCTTATACCATGTTAAATTTTATTAGGGTTATATTGTTCTTTGATTTGATAACTGCATTTCATTATTTCCATATTAAATTCACCCCATAAAATCATAACATTATTCCAATTTATATCATTATTCAACAACATATGTAACAATGTAGAATGCACCAAGAACAAAAATTTCAAGATGGTCCAGAAATTTTGGAGGAGAAAGAATCATTGCAGTAATTGCAAAAACGATGGACATCAGAGAACCACATGTCAGGAACTCCATGAATAGAAAGAGCCTATGAAGGACCCAATTGGTGAAGTTGATCAACAAGTGAATCAGCCATAGGGAGATGACCCATTCACTTTTTTGAGTGAGAGATGGTTTTAATAGATATAGTAGTTTGTCATGGCCATATTTTTTAAATTACATGTTGCGAGGTTGTTTGTAAAAGCGGTGAAGTGTTTGTCATCACTTATAAATGCAACATATTGATCTTTTTTTGAATTTTTGCTGATAGTTGTGGTATTAGTTTCTATTATGATTATTATGTACACTTGACCAAAGAGTGTGTTATAAAATCTTGGCAAGTATGGGGTTTGATTGTGTCATGTTTAGTCTTGTAATTGAACATGTACTTTGCAAAGAATGTACTACATGTTTGCATAGAATGCAAGTTTTGGTTCATCACTTATGGCTCTACAGTACAAACGTGAAAGAGAAGCATAGTGTAGCTTGACAGGGCACTTGTGCAAATGAGGGAGTACAAGAAGATTGCAAATTGTGTTCATGTTTTTGGAGGACAAAAATCTCCTTAGTGGGGAAAAATGATCCAGGAGGATGCTAAAAGACCAAATTTTAAAATTAATCGAATCTTAGTGAAACCTATATTAAATCGAATATCTCGTCGTTCTGAATCCAACGGTGTGAACGAAACCTCAATCTGACACTGTATGTGAAAGTTACGGTCTGCTAAAGTTTTTTAGAAACAACTAAAAATTTTGCAGGAAAAACCCATACGGATGACACATGGTGTTGATGTTATTAGTATGAATGTTTATGTCATATGTACAACTACTGGCATCAACAAGGTGATGTGGCAGTGCGGTTGGCAAAGAGCCAATCAGGAAGCGACAGGTGGAAGGATACGTTAGCAACCCAATCAGCAGCCCTGTCGACAGCATGGACGAATCAAAATGTGTCATGTGGCACCCATTTAGAAGTCGGTAGGTTTTGTAACAAGGTGACATTTTTCACCTTTGCAGTAGTCAGCGGTGACCAAATTTTCACCTATTTAATTTGTCTAATGATCCCGAAAAAATAAGTGGGAAATTTTCCCATTGGGATATATTATATAAAAAAATTAAAAAACACAATCGTCAACTGGCCCTTCGGTGGTTGATATATATTATAATAAAATTTCTAGCGGGTGTTGAACTCGCCCGACTATTTCATCGATCGGTCCTCTAACGGTATTAAATTAATTGACGCCCGTCAACCGATATCCGACTATTTCATGAAGGTCTATAGCAGTGTCACAAATCAAATTGGCGCGTGTGATGCCCTAAGCCTCAACATTAAACAACGCGACAACCGTTGTCTGGCAGCTAACAAAATTGAACCACCCAACCAAAAAAATTTGCCACATTTCATAAAATATATATATGTGTAGTGGGTTGTGGGGTTTAAACCCCTGACCAACTGAAGTCCAACGTTCCCACTTACACGCCATAATTTTCGCACCCACCGAGCCCATTGAACTCTTTGCCCAAGAAAAAATTATATAAGCCAATGAAACATATGGGTCGGGGGAAGAGGGCGAGGAGAGAGAAGGAGTGAACAGACGAAGATCAGGGAACCACGTAGTGGGAATCGAGAGCCAGGCCCAAGCGGGCATGCATTTTGAGACAAATGGAATATTTGTAAGAATATTCTCTTTTGCAGAATCTTGAGGAATCTAAAAGATTCCCAGGATGCCCAAAAATTCACCAGGTCAGAAATAGGACAATTTTATACTCATTCGACACAGTTTATCTCAAGGAGCACAATGGTAAGGTTAGATTTGTCCTCTGGGCAATCAAATTTTAGTCAACCCGTGGGAAGGAATATTTAGGGAATCTTTGAGATTCTCGGGGGTCCAGATTTGACCAAAGCATAAATCTTTCGATTTTACAATCAATTTTTATGATTTTTTACTACGAATTCAATGGTGCAATATGTTTCTTCAGCTGATATGTGCATTTTCAGGCCATCCCCGGAAGTGGAGGTATAAGGTGTAATTTTGAACTGTACGCATTTTTATTTTCGTTGAATATTAATGAAAGAGGCCTCCCCACATTGAGCAGGGCCTAGAGACGTAACTCACATTTGGTGAACTCCATTATCAACTTGTTTTGTGCCTTTGTTTCTCATGGTTGTCTTTTATTTCCACTTCTTTTATGTGTATGCATCCTATGGTTACACACTCTTTTAAATGCAATTATGTATGCATCCTTGAAGTAAAAATATCTAGACCACCATGGTAGTCATGATAATTATTGTCTACTATGATGCCCATGTTGACTATGGTTTACCATGTCAACAATAGTCAACCATAGTCAGGGTGAAACCACAGAGGTGGGTTACACTTTTTGGCAAGCACGTGGGATGTAAGGCGGAGAAAATCATCTTTATCGAGTGTTTTTTAAGCACTTGATTGATAAATGTTTTGTCCCTTGATCGATTTATTTTAAATCTTAAATATTCCTCTATCAAGCTATAAAAAAAACCCTCGATCGAGCTCCTATGTAACTCGTGGTTAATTAGACACTACATCAGGTGACCTTCTATTTCTAGTGGGATTTTAAAATTGGAGCTCAATCGAGCTCTCTTTATATAAAAGGAGTTCAATCGAGCTACTTTTTTTGTGCGATAAAAAAAGGAGCTCGATCAAGCTCCTTTGCATGGGAATCCATGCAAAAGGGATCTCAATCAAGCTCCTTTAAACTATTAAATACCTTATGCCACTGTTTGTGCACACATTTTTTGCACAGAGCATGAAAAAAGGAGCTCGATCGAGGAGTATAAATATGTGTTAAAGGAGCTCAATTGAGGAGTGAAATTATGTATTAAAAGAGCTTGACCAAGGAGGGCACAACTGTTGGAAACTGCCAGCCTCCTACCAATGCACGAACCATAACTATCATCACAAAATTTCTTCTTCTCAAGGTTGGTTTTCTACCCTTGAATGCTTCTACTTGCTTCTTCTAAAATGAAAAATGCATATACAAAGATTTTTTATTTCATAATAAATGAATTAATTTTAAAGGGAAAACACCATTTAAATATGTTTCGTAGTGAGACTCTACCTTATGCTTCCCCTACTAAAAAATATAACTTTGAACCAATATTGCAAGAGTTACCATCAAATGAACCTAAGATTTTTAAATACAATGAAGAAGCTAAATATATGGACTTGGATTTCCCTTGGCCTCCCAAGTATTACAAAATCCTTGAAAGGAAAATATTACATTTAGATATTTGAGCACTAGGTCAAAATTCTAAGTAAATACATTCTCAACTCTAAAATACAAGATAAAAGAACAACCATCGGAAAAATGAGTGCCATTCTTCTAGGATTTCATGTCCAAACCCTAAAATAAATGACCACGATCCACAAACATGAGAAGAAAAAAGGAGGAGCTTATGTCCAAGATGATTTAACCTATGCCTACATCCAAAACCATAGGCATATTCACAACATATAAACTAACATTAGAACCCCAAGCCCTATGGAAATCAACTATGGCTCATCGTGTATGCTTAAGATAAACATGCATTTTATAAAAATATTATAAATGCTTCACACTAGAAATTATAAATTAGAACATTTATTTAAACAAGAAACATTGAAGGTACTCGACAAATTCTAGGGCAATGGCTGGTCACAGAATTAGTGAATGGGCAAGAAAGGAACTTATGGAACCTTTCCTTCATCTCAACATAATAACCATCGGTGGCAGCCTCTGATCATATCAAAGTCCCTTATTTTTATTTTATGCCACAGGTAGGAAGCACACAGTCTTAAGATGACATACTTTGGGACATATCTTTCATGTCTTATTTGTTTTTTATCAGTTATTTGATTATGTATAATATATTAGATGACGATGATGGGTTAGCTTTGTAAAGAAGCCAATTTTTCTTTTTGTGGCCTTCTTAAAGGAAAATTTTGGTATATGGAATGAATATATACAAAAAAAAAAAAATTAAAATAAAATATTATGGATTTTTTCTTCGAAAAAAAAACAAGCAACATTGAAATATGTAACAAAACTTCCCCGATGGGGGTGTGGTCCTTGCAACACATGGTCAGTGATGTTCATGCATGATAAAAAATGGATTTGGGGTAATGTAAATTCCTCCGAGTCCCTTCACCATAACGATAACTGAGGTAATGGTACCTGTAGTAGGTTGGTAATTCGTGTGAGGAATAACTCGGTGTTCAATTTCGGGGGTGGAAAATAGTTAAGGAGAAAAATGTTGAGGGTTAGTGTCATTCATCTCCTCGCCTGGGTATGTTGTTCATCTCTGTGTTCATCGGGGAGGAATTGGAAATGGCGTTGGAAGGAATGTGAAGGGAGGGGTTGGTGGGTGACTTATCTGAGAAAATGTTGGTGTCGACATTCCTACAGAGCCCTGCTCCTTTGTTTCTTGATTGCTGATGGTGGAGGGGAAGGCATAATTATGGAAGGAAGGGAGCTTGTGTAGCGCATCCTCTCTTCACTTAAGGAAAACCGTTTTTCTTGTGCTCTGACGGGAGTTCGGACTCAGCAAGACATTCATCCCCGTGTGTGGTGGTGGAAAATTTGTTTCTATATCCAATATTTCTTCTTTTGGCGTATGAAGGACAATGAAGAGTGGATAGGTGACTAGTATATGTGTGGTGGAGTTGGAAGTGGTCAACTGCGTAGGTGGCAGCGAAGCTTGGGAGAAGGTTTTTGTGCCTGTGACTCCATCTCAATTGTCATCAAAGATCTGGTGGGAAACGGTGTGTGGATCTTCTGGGGTTGGCAGTTTGTCTTTGTTAATAAGGGGCAGTTTTGTGCCTCTCTAGTGTGGTGGATGGTTATTGCAGGTCCTTCTGAGTGTGGTGTTTGGCTCTGTTGGAGGGGGGTCGGGTTTGTTAGGTATCTGGTGTGGCGAGTGGTGATATTTGGTTCATTTGAGTGTGGGATATTATTTTTCTAGAGGGTGGTCGGCATGAAACCACCGGTGGGATGGGGGCGTTCTCCCTCCTCTGTTAATCTTGGTCCCACGATTGTGGAAGAGACGACAATTGTCATGGTTTCTCCATGTCGGTGTGGAAAGACCATCAGGCGTGTGTGCTTAGCTAGTGTGGGTGTGTGTGGAGGCCAAGGAGGAGGGAATAAAGGTATTGGCAGGGGCGGTAGTTCGAGGGTACAATGATCTAATTTCATAGGAGGAGGAACCCAAGGTGGTAGAGGGATTCGTGTGACAAGTCGTGCTACAGAGCAGGAAGGATAAGGCATCCAACATTGATCCCTAGAAAATTTCCGCACCCTGATCAAAAACCTCATCGAACATGTGGACATGGATGAGAGAGTTTAGCGTGAGGATCATGTAGAACTGGTGGTCAAGCTGGACTGATTGCACTATTTTTAGTGCCAATTTCGGGAGATATTAGTAGTGCTTTGGTGAGGCCAAAACCAACTTACCGCGAAAGTTGAGAAGTTGGAGACTTGGTTAGCACACTTTTAAGGGCATGTTCAGTGCGACTTCCACACTCCACCACCTGTAGGAACTTTCCCAAACTATCCTACCTCTATCATGTTAGACAAATAGTATTATTTCTGGTGTCTTTGTTGTTTTATCTATGTTTTGGTGCCTCTGGCCCTATCGTTTATGGACAATGTCCCTAGTTATCTTCTGGCATTTTTGTCATCTGGTTCAAGTTTTGGTCAACAAACCCAGTCAAGGTGAGACTACATGTTTTTTAAAAGATTATATGTACTCCTTTTTCCTACTTGAATAGAATATTGAGTTACAAAATAAAAAATATGTAATAAAATTATCTACTTCTATTATTTAAAATATACCATAACATTAAGTACTTACTAGGTTACCTTCTACTACAACTCAAGTTTCTAATAGTATAGAGTATTGATATAATAGAAAATAATATGAGGTCCCTAATCTATCACCATAATTAATGCTTCTTTTTTATCGATAACTCTTGAAGAGGGAAATTTTTCTTGGCATAAAATGTTCCTAACAATTTTTTAACAACTCTATGGTTTCTAACAATTTTTTTAACATGAGTGATATGAGGATGTGCAATTTTTTATCTATATGGAGGAGAAACATGTGTACACTTTTATAGACTAATAACATGCATGCAATATGGATAACATGAGAAAATTATTTCATCCATAATGTGCATATATGTTTTCAACAAATAAAAACATGCACAATTTAGTTATAACTAGAAATGACAATGCTTGATATGTGTGTTTGAGATGAGATTGGAAATGTGGTTTAAATCCATATTAGGTCCAAAAATTTAATTATCCTAATGCATGTAAATGTTGGGTATGTGTTATATTCTTTCCAAGACTAGTCACGCATGGGGGGGTGAAATCTCCCCCTGTACGTTGCCCCAGGCGCAGCAGGGGGTCACAGGGGGGGCGGCAACCCCCCCTATTCGGGGTTCGGGGCAACGTCCTGGGAAAGAAAATTTGGACCCTATTTTTTGGTGGGCGGACCTGCCCATGGTTTTATGCATGGGTTTGCACATGGTTTTGGGGCATGATGGTTTTTAGCCCCTGGTATTTTTTAGATCTGGTCAAGGGAAATATGATTATGTTCTAATCCAGGGTTAATGGATTGGGGTTTATGTATGCTTTGGCATGTATATATATGTGTTGTAACACTAAAAGGAATATAATGAAAAATCAAGTTGGTCATCCCGATTTGGGATCCAGGGGAAAATCTCTGTGTATATCTATTTTATGTTTTATGCTCTCACTATTGTTTATTTTAAATTTTTAAGATTCGTTTACGAGATAATTTTTGTACGGGGTTAAAACCTACATATGGTATCGAGTTTTCGACTTCAAGGGGACACGTTTTCTGCTGAGGGGTTTTCTTGGGCACAGTAGACCTTTATTCAATGGGGAATCCGTTAGGATCGATTCTTCTTTGTGAAGAAGATGGCGAAGCGGTGGAAAGATAGGGTAGAATTTAATGGTCATAGTTTTGGATTGTGACTCAGAGATGGAGGGGGATACATTGGTGGATAAAGATCAGTGGATCACGGTAGATCCGGGTACTAAACCAACGGCAATGTCAGATGAAGACTGGAAGAAACTAGATCGGAAGGCTAAGAGCACAATACGGTTGTGTGTCTCAGATTCAGTATTGTTGAATGTATCTTGGGAAGCTACGGTGAAGAATTTGTGGGAAAAACTTGGGACTTTGTACCAATCTAAGTCTCTGGTGAATAAGTTGTTCCTGTGGAAAAAGCTGTATAACCTGAGGATGAAGGATGAACTAGATGTGAAACCTCCAGAACCGCCTTAATCTTATGGTAGAGATCAGAACATACATGTGATTGATATTGAAATACAGAGGATGAAGATGAGGTGTGGTTTTTGTGTTCTCTACCAGATTCATGGGACAGTCTGGTTATTGCAATAGGTAGCAATACAACTACCTTTAATTTTGATGACATTGTCTCAGCCTTGCTGTCGGAGGAAATGAGACGGAGAAATATGGAGGGTCAGAATGGAGATGCCTTATCTGTACGAGGAAGGTCCCAGAGCAGAAACAAGAATAAGGTTTCGAGTGGGAGATCTAAATCTAGAGGGAGATCTCATCCTAGAAATTTTAGTGTGTAGGAAATCACGCATGGAAGGAAACCTTTGCCAAAAGAATTATGAATTAAATTGCTCCACGAGAGAAAGGAAGACATTTGATGATATATTACATAGAGGCAAAAACCACCTCGGATGAAGGTGGGGATGTGTGTTTGGCTTCTTCTTCAAATACACATGTAGATCATGAGTCATGGTTGATTGACTCAGGTGCATCCTTTCACTTCACTCCCCATAGGGAGTGGTTCTGCGAGTATGAGAAATATGATGGTGGTGATGTCTTCCTAGGGGATGATAGGAAGGCCGGAATCGTCGGACGTGGAAAATTATTGGTACAAGGTGGAAGGATTAAAACCATACTAGTGTTGCACATTCGTTAGCCGAAATCTGATTTCTGTAAGCAAGATGGATGATGCAGGTGTAAAAACAGTGTTCGAGAAAGATACACAGCCAAGATGGTTCCACAATAGAACTAGTATTAATGTGAGAGTTCAGTTGGAAATATATGCAGAAGACTTCGGAAATATTGTTATTGATGGGTGCAACAGTTCTGTGGTTCCCGAAAGTGGAGCGGAAAGCCTAGCGGTCTCTAGAGAAAAGACCATGCTCTGGCATCAAAGGCTTGGACATATTGGAGAGGAGGGCCTTCGGATCCTGCATGGAAATGGTATGGTAGAAGGTATGTCTAATAGCTCTCTGGATTTCAATTTATTTGAACATTGTGTAAATGGGAAGCATAAACGAGTGAGTTTTCCTTGTGGTGCTAAGAGGGCGAACAAGATATTAGAGCTTGTGCACAGTGATATGTTTGGACATGTATCGGTTCCATCACCGAGTAATTTTTTGTACTATGTTTCATTCATAAATGAATTCTCAAGGAATACATGGATATATTTCTTGAGGAAGAAATCTGAAGTCTTTGACAGATTTAAATAATTTAAGGCTCTGGTGGAAAACCAGACAGAGAAGAAGATAAAGGTGTTGTGGACAGATATGGTGGGGAGTTCTGCAAGAAGGAATTTGAAGAGTTCTGTAAGAAGCGTGGTATAGCATGGAAGAAGACTACTCCATACACACCTCAGCAAAAAGGAGTTTCAGAAAGAATGAATAGAACGCTGATGGAAAAGGCAAGAAGCATGCTCAGTGGTACCGGGTTAGGACAATAATTCTAGGCAGAGGCAGTGGAGACTGCATGTTACTTGGTTAACAGATCATCTTTATCAGCATTGGAGGATAAGACTCCACATGAGGTATGGACTAGTAAGAAACCTTCTCTTTCACATCTAAGGGTATTTGGATGTGATGCATATGTACATGTTCCAAAGGAGAAAAGGACCAAGTTGGATAATAAATCTGAAAGGTGCATCTTTATTGGGTATAAGGATGCTTTAAAGGGTTACAAGCTTTGGAACCCAGAAACAAGGAAGGTTGTGTACAGCCGAGATGTGGTGTCTGAAGAAGTGAAAAATGTTGTTAAACATGAAGTCCTACCAAAGGAACCTAGAAGATGAAGTTCGACTGAGAGGATCAGAATGGAGTGGAAACTCTACAATAGAAAAGACTCAGGAAGAGGAAGGCACAAAATCCAGTGTGAGAGAAGATCGGTTCGGGGAAAGAAGACAACCCGAAGGGTAAGTCCATCTACTTTTCTATTAAAATTTTTAGCCCAACTATAGCCGATGATGATCCCAAAAGCTAATCGGGGAGACGTGAGATTCAAAGGATGGAAAACTACGGAAGAGGCCAAGGTTGATGGGAAGCCAGTATCCTTGCATAAAAATGAGGCATGGGATCTGGAGGAGTTGTCGGCTGGAAGGAAGCCCATCGGGAGCAAATAGGTGTTTAAGAATAAGATGAATGTATAAGGCAAGGTGGAGAAATACAAAGCCCGTTTGGTAGAAAAATGTTATTCCCAGGTGTCGGGAATTTATTTCGGTGATATTTTTTCTCCTGTTGCCAAAGTTACTTCTATTAGATTACTTTTATCTGTTGCTGCTGCATTTGATTTTGAGATAGAACAGATGGATGTGAAGACAACATTTCTTCATGGGGATCTAGAAGAGGAGATCTACATGAAGCAACCTGAAAGCTTTATGGTGAAGGGTAAGAAAGAACTGGTATGCAGGTTGAAGAAGTCTCTGTATGGGTTAAAACAGTCACCAAGGATGTGGTATGAGAAATTTGATACCTATATACGGGGACTTGGCTTCACCAGAAGCAAGGAGGATCACTGTGTTTATTTTAAATTAATTGGTGACCGTGTTATTTATTTGGTCATGTATGTGGATGATATGTTGTTGATTGGAAATGACAAAGAAATTATCCAAGATTTGAAGACCCAACTGTTCTCCAAATTCGACATGAAGGATCTTGGTGCTGCAAACTATATTTTGGGCATGGAAATTAAGAGAGATCGAGCAAAGAGGAAGCTCTGGTTAAACTAGAGAAAGTATGTAGAGACTATATTGCATAGGTTCAATATGCAGGATAGTAAACCGGTGAGTGTTCCTATTCCTGTAGGTGCAAAGCTGTCTGCTGAACAGTGTCCCAAGACACAAGAAGAAGCGGAGGATATGTCCCGTGTTCCATATGCAGGAGAGAAGTGCAATGGGCCTTTGATGTATGCAATAGTGCATGTACTAGACGAGATGTTGCACATGCAGTGGTGTGGGTTGGTTTATATCAGGCAGCAGGAAGGAGCATTGGGCCAATGAGTGGAAGCGGTTTGAGATATTTGTGTGTATAGTGATTATGGCTTGTGCTACGAGGGAAGACGAGGATTGGAAAGAGTGTTGGACATTAGTAGTTTCTTGATGTGGAAATTTGGAGTTGGAGATACGGACCAAGAGGTCTACAAGTAAGTATATGTTCATCCTATTTGGAGGTACGATCAGTTGGATGAGTAAAGACAAGTCTTTAGTAAACTCCTTTTCAACTCTGGAGAGGCGGGAATACATAGCGACCACTCATGCAAGGCAACGAAGCGGTTTGGTTGCGGAGATTGTGTTCAGTAACTTGGGTCGGTCTTGTTAGACTTTCCATTTAAAGCGTGATAACCCAGTGGGACATTCTTGGCTAAGAACCCTACTTATCATTCAAAGACAAAGCACATTGATGTTCAATATCACTTTGTGAGAGATATGGTTGAGGCTAAAAGGTTGTTGTTGGTATAGGTGGACACTTTGAAGAATTTTATAGATGCATTGATGAAGTCTGTGAGCACTCAGAATTTCTCTTGGTGTAGAGAAACAATGGGTGTTGCAGAGCTGGGCTAATGACTAAGCTCTCTTTTGGCCCCTTGCAGAAATAAAACAACAAGTGGGAGAATGTTGGATATGTGTTATATTCTTTCCATGACTAGTCACCCATGGGGGGGAAAAGTCCCACTTGTACGTTGCGCCGGGCGCAACAGGGGGGTCACAGGGGGGGTGGCAGCCCCCCCTATTTGAGGTCTGGGGCAGCGCCCCGAGAAAAAAATTTTGGACCCTATTTTTCGGTGGGCGGACCCGCCCATGGTTTTGTGCATGTTTTTGGGGCATGATGGTTTTCAGCCCTTGGTATTTTGTAGATCCAGTCAAGGGAACTACGATTATGTTCTAATCCAGGGTTAATGGTTTGGGGTTTATGTATGCTTCAACATGTATATATATGTGTTGTAACACTAAAAGGAATATAATGAAAAATCAAGCTGGTCATCCTGATTTGGGATCCAGGGGAAAATATCTGTGTATATATGTTTTATGTTTTATGCTCTCGCTATTGTTTATTTTCTGTTTTGAAGATTCGTTTGCAGATAATTTTTGTACAGGGTTAAAACCTACAGTAAAATCTAAGATGGTAATGAGGTAATTAGTGATAATAGTGGTGAGGAATTTAATGACAACAAATATGGTTTCATGGGACCATTGGAGGAATGCCTTACTAAGAAAATACCTATTGTTTATTTTCCCTTGGATAACAACTCAATATGTAGTGTTTTGTAGAAACATTGTCTTCGTGTGCTTGCACCTAGTATATCATATGTGAGAAATTATTGAACATTATCATCAATGTTAACTATTGAACATTAGCATTAATAACATTGACTATGTTGAGGATGTCTCGTATGAATTTTTTAGCAAGTAGGGGATCTCACACTTCCTCTTTCTTTGGATTTGAGTGGTGTGATGGAAGATATATTTTCATGTACCTACCACATTTATTTTTTCCATTTCAACTTTCTATGGATGGGTCTCCTATATCATGGTTCAAGGCCAAAATAAAATGAATATTAGTTCTTAATGTTTACTTTTAAGGCTCATGGGCCATGTGAATATCATTAAATCGTTACAAAGGTCCTACAAAAGGAATTTTTCATTTGTAAGTGAGACATGAGAATCATTTTGGTTATTGGTGGACCATGTATGGGTTGTATCTACATTTATGATTTGGTGATGAAAACTAGGCATGTAGGAAATACTTTGATGTCTAACATAAAATTTATGGGTAACATTAGTTAGAACATGCTTTAAGTATGAAAATTAAGGATTTGGATATTAAGAGGTAATAGTTAATTCTTCCTAATACATTATCACTTATATACATAAGTTAGGCACATGGAACCTGTTATCACAAAATCAAACCTGATAGGTTGCCAATCAAATCAATCTCATGTAACTATTTCAAACCAATCTTTTGATTGAGGCTTTGCCTCCTCAACCTGAGAGGGCTCTCTCAAGGGTTAATGATTTTTCATAGAAATATAGATGGCTAACTCTATGTGGAGTAATAAGCAGATAAATGATAGATATTGGTTATAAATAAAATTATCAAGTTCACATTGGGCTTATGGATTCAAAATATCTTCAGTAAAACAAAACAATCTACTTAGCATGGAAGTCAAGGCATATCAGATTTCTAGTCCTGAGATACACATGTGAAACTGTAAAACACACAGTCAGTTTGTCTATCAAGTCAGAGCATCAATGATGAATTCTGAGTAACATAAGAAAACACCACTGCAATAGGACAGTAAACATATGCCATTAGAACAAGAACACACTATAAATCTTTATGAATCTTGAGTTGGCTAAGTAGAAAACTCTGTATTAAGCTGAAAACTAGTCACTTACAATAAACACAGTATTTTTGCTAAAAATGTCCAACCCATGCATATTCGACTTCTTGATCTTTTATAGATCATTTACAATATAGCATAACCTTATCTTGAGCTAGATACATCGAATTCCTACTTTTTGACACCTTTCCTAACCACATGACATGGTATTTATTACAAAATGACAGCTGCAAACCTAATGAATAGTCCTATTACAAATAGGATTCAAACTCCTTAACTCTACTCATAACAACCTTATCTAAACTAGATTAAATCATTTTCCAACTATATTCCCATGAGGTCAAATCCAAATGATAAGCTACAACACTTTTTGACCATAACACTGATCTCCATTAAATTAGGAAACTGTCCCCTGTTTTCTAGGCATATGTTTCTTTGCATTCTTGAGACACTCTAACCATCACAAACCCATCACTTCGAGGTTAATTTCTATTAGAAACCGAATTAATACCTGCCCAAAATAATTCTGAAGTGCCAGTTGTCCAAGACCACCATCAAACTATTCAAAATAGTTGAAATAGACCTGCGCTACGAAAACAACACAGTTTCGTAGCGCTTTTTGTAGTGCAACCTTTTAACCCTTTTATCTTCAAAACTTTGGTTTCTTTCTTCCAAATTTATCTTCATTATCAATTAACACAACCTCCCTATCAATTTCAGGTCATAATCCACACTTTTTCCCTTCAAAAATTTTGGAGAAAGAGTGAAAAAAGCTGCTACAGCAGTTTCATAGCGCTTTTCACTCTTTTTGCACTATTTGTGCTATGAAACTATTGAGTGAGCAGTTTTGCCTAGAATTCTTCAAAGTTTAAACCAAAATGGGCCAAAATTTCAAAATACCAATGGTTTCACCAAAACAAAAAGTAATATGAACTGATAAACACAATATTCATGAGGTTCATTCTTAATTTTTCACTTGACTTAGCTTATGACTTTTTAATGATTTATCATTCTGCACCTTTGTTTTTTAGCTCATTCTGAGTCAATTTCAGCTGCTGCTCCAAGTCCTCCACTTGATATCTTAGTCTTCTATTACTGGCTTTCAAGTGAGTATTTATTACTCTGACAAATTTGGCTTCCTTGATGGCTGGAACTGTCCATGTGAAAAATTGTTATGCACTGCTTGGAATTTCAGATCTAGAACCAGTTTGACCCTCCCAAAGTGCCTTCATTATTTTGAACTCTGTTTTTTCAATGTTATGCTTTCTGGCCCTCTTTCTCATCATTGAAATATCTTGGTTTTCTAACCTCAAAATCTCCTCAAGATTTTGACACTCTGTCATGTGTTATTTTCCTTTCATTGTCTTTCTGACAGCATGCTCCACTATTGGTGATGAGAGATCAACCACCTCTTCAGGGACTCTAGCTATTTCAACAATTTATTGGACCTCTTTGCTACCTTCCTTGAGCTTCTTGGCATGCCTAGTTAAAGGTTTCCTTGCTTGGAAGATAAAGGCTGCATTTTCACCCTCAAATTCAAGTTCTTTGCTGACTTAGCCTTTTTTTGTTTGTGTTCATCTACTCCAATGAAATCAGCTTGCACAATAGGTGTCTCTTCTATATCAATTGCATAAAGGATTTCATCTAAATTTCCCTTTATCAATGGGTTGTGCTCTACACCTGAAACAATTGTTTTTCCCTTTGATTCCACTGCTTGGCTTCTTGTCACTCTCTTGATTTCTTGCTTGCTGGCAACTTGTTTTTGTTTTTCCTCTTTGACACTTTTTGAACTTTGTTTTGTAGGTGATGGAGTTGCTGCAACAATAACTTGTGTCTTCTCTATCTTATTTTCAACTTATTTCCTTGGTTTCAACTTTACAAACCTCTTTGATTTTGCAACAACAGGTTGACTAGACTCTGCTACTAGTGGTGAAGGAGTTCCTTTAGTTTTAGGGTTTCTAGTTGGGGTTAGGGTTTCTAGTTCAAAACCATTCATAAAAAAAAGGAAGACCAATCCCTACTTATTTTCTGAAGTTCATTCAAAACCAATAACTTTATCAAACCATGGTGAAACAAAGATGTTTCACAACCATCAGATTTGGCATGTACTTTATCATCCATTTTGGCAAGGTTCCTATGCAAATAAAAGGGTAAATCTAGTGATACCATACCTGTGAAATGAAGAAGCAGCTTAAAGTGATAAGTATAAAATTTATGGTATCTACCTTCACATGTAAAGTATCTTTGAATGTTGAACAACAGATTTGCATAGGTGTCTTTGATACAACTTCTAGGTATTGCATTATTGAGGTCCATATCTGCATACTCAGGTTTCATGAATTCCTTGCATGGTTCCATATCAAATTTAAAACATTTAAACCAAGTCTCTTTCCCCTTGGTATTTATGTCACAGAAGAAATAATCTCAAGTGTGACTGGCACATTTAACATCCCAATTTTGGTAGTTGTTCTATTGAAGTGTAAGGCAAATTCTTTAGACACATGTGTGTGGCAACCCTGCAGCTTTTCACAAAACCGGAGAAAACCTACTCTGCTAAAATCCTCCATCATTGTTTGATCTTCAATTATAGCCTTCATATTTTCAGGCTCATATCTTAAGCAATGTCCCCCTTTGTGGACTTTCTTTTCCTCTGCCATGCTTCTTAGAAAAACATGTCATCTTCTCTTGAATCTATAAAACAGCCTCACTTGATTAGGATATGAATAGCCTCTCTTGATTATGGTGAAGATATCCTTTGTATAGAACAAACACAGGCTTATCTTGACTACTTCAGAGCTTAGACACTCGTATGGAAGCAAATGAAATTGAGAATGACCAAATTAGGCAAGATTTTGAATTTAAGATGAAAACTCATGACTGAATGATGCTTCACTCGTGCCCTATTATGACGATGATGACTGTGGGACAGGTAAGTACATTGAATCTGATCCCTAACTAACTCACCATACCACTATCCTATCATTTCCTAATAGATTCTGACAAATCTCAGCTCATTTGACAAGACGGTTAAGAAACCACACTTTTGTATCGCCCACAGTGTATTTTTTCCAGTTTGCGCTACGAAAGTATTAGCTCTTTCGTAGCGCAAATCCACTTTTTTGAACTAGCGGCACTACGAAATGGAGGATTCTTGGCTAATTGCATAAATTTAACCCGAAACCTTATGGAATGACTCCTGAATGGAAAATGTGAGTATTTTATCATGGAATGGACCTTTAAAATACTTATTTGAATTCAATGATGACCTTGAAACTTATAAACACTCTAACCTACCCTTAACCAAATCCTAAAATGACTTTCAAACCCATTTTGAGACCATGATCAAAAACAGAGTTGACAAAATGATGTTTTGAAAATTTTTGGGTGATAACGGTGGCTCCACTTGGGATAGTGTGCCCCTGTGGTACACTGAGAACCAGTAGTTCCATTGTTTCTATCCATTTTCTTGACCAAAACAGAAAAAACTTTGAAATTTTCAAGCTTCCTCCTCAAACTCTAATGGCATTCACCTAGGGCTCAAGATTGTTGATTTAGCTTGTCATTATTAGCAGAAAAAACTCATAAAATGGAATATGTATAATGACATGAATAATCAATAAGATTTTAGGAAGAATAATGCTTCAAAAACCTATCATTGACAGGTCCTCCAGCATATGATTTTCCATCCAACTCTTGCAGTATGTAAGTATTGTTTCCATGGAAAGCAACTATCTTGAAAGGACCTTTCCATAAGTTCTCAAACTTACCATGTTTTCCTTTCTCTTCAATTCCGGCCCTCCCATTTCAACACTTCACCTTGAATTTGAAAACTTTTTTCCTTGATATTTTTATCAAATGTCCTCTTAATTCTGTTTTGAGATTATTTATTGCTATTATAAACCTCATTCCTCTTCTCTTACAGAGCTATCAGCTGATTAATTCTCCTTTGGACTGCATTTCGTTCCTCTTCTAGCCCTTGAATCAGCTTCATGACAGGTACCCCTAGTGATGTAGGAAAAATAGCCTCAGCACCATATACTAATTCATATGGTGAAGTTCCAATTGACCTCTTTGTACATATCCTATCAGCCCATAAGGCAAACTTCAGCTTCAAATGCCAAGCCTTCTTATTCTCCTACAACAGCTTTTTAATGATCCTCACAAGACTCTTGTTAGAAGACTCAGCAAGGCCACTCCCTTGCGGATAGTATGCAGTAGAATGCCCAAGAGTAATATGATATTGATGACAGAAATTGATCAGCTTCTTAGACTTAAATGCCTATGCATTATCAGTTATAATCTTCATGGGTCAACCAAACCTAGAGAAGATATTATTTTCTAAGAAAGAAATAATCACAGAATCATTTTCTTGCCTATTTGGGATTGCTTTAATCCATTTGGTGAAGTAATCAGTCGCTGTAAGAATCCATCGATTCTGACTTGATGATGATGGATGAATCTCCCCAATAAAATATAGCCCCCATTTCTGGAATGGTGCTTCTACATATATAGGCATCAAAGGTAAAGATATAAGCTTCTTCTTATCCTCGAATATCTGGCATTCATGGCAGGCAGCAATCCTCTTGTAGACATCCTTAAACATTGTAGGCCAATAATACCCTACTCTTAGAATCTTGTTCACTGTCGCCTTCCAATAATGGTGACCTCCACAATATCCTTTGTGGAACTCTTCAATTAATTTATCAGCCTCCTCTTCCAGTAAACAATTAAGAAAAATTCTGCCAGTATCCTTCCAAAACAGATTTCTGTCAAAAATAAAATATCTCAAGGATTTCAGCTTTAAAAACCTTGCTTTAGACTTTGTTAGATCGGTAGGTGCTTTATTTTGTTGTAGGAAAAAAACAAACTCCTTGTACCAATATGAAGTGATGTATTTTTCTTCAATAGGAACTAGTTCCTCTTCATCATCTGAAATTTCTTATATTTCTGAAATCAAGTTTATGTCGAGACAGTCAAATTTTGATTGCGCCATCAACTTTGCTAAGCCTTGCCCTTTCACCAATTTTTTTGGCTTAATATCTATACCATACTCTAGCAATTTTGAAATCCATTTCCCCCTCTTACCATCAGGGTCGGCTTGAGTGAGGATGTCTTTCACAACAGTATTAGGAACAAACGCCACAATATGAGAATGCAGAATATAAATTATGAAATCTTTGATAGCTTTCACCAAGGCATAGGCCTGCTTCTCTAAGATATTATACTTTAGCTCAGAATTGGACAATTTTCTACTAAAGAAAGAAATCGGTTTCTCAATACCTTTTTGTCCCTTTTGTAGCAGAACTCCAACGATAGTATTCTCTAATGCAAAACTAAAAACCAGAAATTCCTTTGAGAAAGCTGGACTGATCAATACGGGTGCTTGTGTGAGCGCCCTTTTGATTTCTTCAAATGAGTGTCTTGCTTCTACTATCCACTTAATATCAACTCCCTTATTTAGCATCCTTGTTATGTCCTTCACAATCTCAGCAAAATTAGGAATAAATCGCCTTACAAAATTTACCTTTCCAAGGAAAGATTGAATCTCATTTCTACTTCTTGGTAAATCCACCTTGTGAAGTGCATTGACCAAGTTTGGATCAATCTTAATCCCATCTTTAGAAATGATATGTCCAAGTAATTTACCTGAAGTTAAAGCAAAAACACTTTTGGTGGGATTTAGAGAGATGCAAAACCTTCTACATTTCAGCAGAATTCTTTCAAGGTGTTTCAAGTGATCTTCTTCCCTCCTTGAGAATACTGTTATGTCATCAAGATAAACAACCACCATCTTTTCCTTCTCTTCAGAAAAATCTAAAAGGTAGCTCCTGCATTCATGAGACCAAATGGCATCTTAGCATACATGAAAGTGCCCCATGGCGCAGTAAAGTTTTTTTTTCCTAATTGTCAGGATGTACAAGGATCTGATTATAACCTGAAAAACCATCAAGCATAGACATTCTCTGAGAACCAACAATAGTTTGCAAAATTTGATCCATCTTTGGGAGGGGATAATTTTCCTTCAGGTAAGCTTTATTCAAATTTCTGAAGTCAATGCATATTATGATTTCTCCACTCTTTTTCCTAACTGGAACTAAGTTTGCAAGCCAATTTGAAAATCTGATTGGAATGATGATTTTAGCATCAAAGATATTTTTGACCTCTTTCTCAATCAATGGCATGAGAAGTGGATTGATCCTCCCCAACTTCTACTTGAAGGAATTTTCATTTTCTTTTATGGGAATAGTATGTTGAATAATGTTGGGATCATATTCTTTCAAATCAGCATAGTTCCAAGTAAAGGCATCAAGGAATCTCTTCATCATTTCAACATACTTAAACTTCATATCAACTGAAAGAAACTTTGAAAGTTTAATCATTTTGGGCATACCTATTGTACCAAGGTTACAACTCTCAACTTCTTCATCATCATCTTGTAACTTAGGGGATTTAAAAACATCATTCTGATAAAAAAAAAAATCTAGAGGTATGAGTCCCTTCGGTATGGAATTTTTCTTTAGTTGCAAAACTTTAGAATTCCCTTTAGATTCAGCCAGCATATTTTGCTGATCTACTTGTATATTTTCAAACTCTTCTTTCAGCTCAATAAATTTTTTCACTTGTTGATCATCTTCAAAAACTTTCCAATGAGTAATATTATAAGGGATAGCTGGTCTATGGCAAATCTCAACCTCATATTTTTCTGTGGAATGCATAGGAATAATGAAAAAACTTGCAAAGAAAATAAGAGAATCAGCAATGGAGTTTTGTTCTCTAGTTTTGACCATGAATGAATAGGCTTGAAAGTTTTCTAACATGTCCAAAACCAAGTTTCTATATGCTCTCATCCTTGTATCTTTTGTTTGATAAACACCTTCAACCTATTTAATGACTAATTCTGAGTCTCCAAAAAATAGAAATGTTTTGAGCATGCATTCTTTTCAAAACTTCTAGACCCAAAATCAAGGATTCATACTCATCCATGTTGTTCGTGCAATCAAAGTTCAGTTTATAGGAAAAAAACTTACTCTCATCACTTGGATTTTTAATCAAAATCCCTGCTCCTGCTCCTTCTCTACCTGCTGATCCATCAAAATGCAATGACCACCAACCTTCCACCTCCTTACCGTTGATTTGCTGATTTTCAGACTGTTGAATTTTAGAACTCTGATTTTCTGCTTTTCTCTCCTTTTCTGCTTCACTAGTCAACTCATTGAAAAGAATAGCAGAACCAAGTTCAGTATCAAGAACATAAATTGGAAAATTCGGGGGTTTATCTTTACTACTCACCATGTAGGCCATTCTTGTCTCTCAATACCATCTTCTTTGCTCACCAAAAACAGGAATGGTAGCATAAGTGAGATCCATATGCATTGTACCTTTAATTTTCGCTGCCCATAACCTTGACAACAGCATACCAAACTTTGATGGAATGTCTACTACTACAATTTCCATGACTACAGTCTTAGCAGGAACTTGTGTTAGACCAACAACAACATCCTTGATTAAACCAACGCATTGAAATATTTTCAAATCGAAAGAAAACAAGTCTTTATATGGTCTAATTATTTCTAAAACCATTCTTTCCATCATTACTTTGGGCATAAGATTGTGAGAGGCCCCTGAATCCAACATAGCATTATGCAATGTCATGTTGTGAATGCTAAGGCTCACATAAAAAGGAGGGACCTCCTCATTCTATTCATCTTCTAGTCTTGGACCCAAATATATGGTTGGATGATCTTCTAATACATTCAAGATATCAACAACTCCTGGTTGTGAATTTAACATTTTAACAATATTGCTTCTATATTCATCTACCTTGAGAATCTCACCAAAAGGGACTGATATTTTAATCTTAGAAATTTCATTCTCAAGGTTGAAAATAGAAATATATTTTTCAGCTTCTTTGATAGGAGGAACAGCTGGTGTATCTTTCTTACCTTCAACGACCTTAGGAGCATCCTTCTTGCCATCAGCAACCTTAGGTGTATCTTTCTTAGGCTGTGTTTTGTTTGCAATGATAGGCACGTTTCTATTTCCGAGATTATATTGTTTCTTCATCTCAAAAATAGCATGTTGATACCCCTTTAGATAATCTGATGTTTCATCTTCATGATTATTTTGATCTGATTGATCATGTTCTTCTTTTGTTAAGAAAATTCCAGACATTTCCTTATCAAAACAATGAATAGACTCCTCAGGAACTTTAGGATCATCTTCTTCATCAATCAAATTCTACTGAAAAGGAGGTCTCACTGGAGGATCAGGCTGCTGATTTCTATTTTCCCTTGGCCTTTGATGATTCTGAGGTCTCCTGAACTGAGGTTTTCTAAATTGAGGTTCATGTTGTGCAGGAGGAGCAGAGGTATTACCAAGGGCTAATCTATCCATCAACTTTTCCATTGTTTTCATCATTGAATCCAGCTTATCCTAAGAGGTAGAGGAGGGAGGCTTCTCTTCTTCTTTAAAATTAGTCTTACCCATTTTTTACTTTTTAGCTGCTATCAAGTTAACCTCCACCTTCACTACATCACTTTTTATTTCAGCAAGTGTATGGGATTCTCTTTCTCTCAGCAATATGGAAAACTCATAGTCAAAAGCTTCAGCATACCTCATTTGAGCTAAGTCTTGTGATGGTTTCAAATAAGAAGGAATAGAGTCTAATACCTTATTAAACCTTTTTGAAAATTTTTGAACAGACTCATCAACTTCTCTCTTCAAAGTACTATACTCGGTGAGGGATTGTACTGGATTATTTCTATTTCCCATTTTCTCAGAAAACTTCTTCAAACTCATTCCAATTATGAATACTTCTAGGAGTAAGGGCTTTATACCACTTTCTAACCTCACTAGTAAAACTCTGAGCAAACAACCTCAACTTAACATCTTCATCATCAACCTCCTCCCTATCTATAAAATCATTAAATTGATCCACATGTTCCTCTGCTATAATGTCTTCATCACTTCCCCGAGTTTTGATTCTAGCAGCATATTTTCTAGGGAGATCATGTAAGACAGCTGGAAGAACAAGAGGGGAATATCTAGTAGGTGTAGCAGGTGGAGGAGGTACGTTTCCAGCCATGGTTAAAGGGACTATAGTAACTTTAGGGATGGCAGAAATAGAGGATGAAAAACTGCTATGAGGAGGACTATTTGGTCTTTGTGGTTCACTGATAATTGAACACCAATTTGGAAGGGGCAAACCAGCTTTACTTTTCAACAATACTTCAAAAGGGTCAAGCTCTTTGAATTTATCTAAAGACTCTTTTTCCAACAACAAATTAGAAGTAACAGCTTCCCAAAACTCTTCTTTGTCTTCCTGTGTTACTAGAGCTGAGGTATCAATTCCTCTCTTATGCAAGTCTAAGATAATTTAAATTAGTTCTTTTTCACTTTCTGATCTAAACAAAACCTCCTGAATTTTATCATCAACTCTTTTATCTTCAGGACTTCTTAAAATTTCAGAGGACAAGGATTTCGAATGTGATGGAGTACCTGATCTTTCAAAAATGCTTTTACTGCCTCTGGAAATGGTGTTTGGATTGTCCACAATGGTAGGTGGATCTAGGTCAGGATTACTCCTCGTGTATATCCTTCTAGAAGCCACCTTTAATTATATAAACTTTAAATGGAATCACAAAGGTAGATGCAGCCTCGAAAAACCTTCTGAGCTCCTGCTACCTTCAGAAGTTCAGCTTCAAAATCTCGGGAAAGTATAATCTTCAGGCTCCTGGAAGACGCACCAAAATTTTATCACAAAATCGAACTTGATAGGCTTCCAATCAAATCAATCTCATGTAACTATTTAAAACCAATATTCTGATTGAGGCTTAGCCTCCTCAACCCGAGAGGGCTCTCTCAAGGGTTAATAATTTTTCATAGAAATATAGATGGCAAAATCTATGTGGGGTAATAAGCATATAAATGATAGATATTGGTTGTAAATCACATTAGCAAGTGCACATTGGACTTATGGAGTCAAAATAGCTTCATTAAAACAAAAAAATCTACTTAGCATGGAAGTCAAGGTATATCAAATTTCTAGTCCTGAGATACACATGTGAAACTGTAAAACACACAGTGAGTTTGTGTATGAAGGAATTCATAGCATCAATGATGAATTCTGAGTAACATAATAAAACACCACTGCAATAGGATAGTAAAAATATGCCATTAAAATAAGAACACACTAGAACTCTTTATGAATCTTGAGTTGGATAAGTAGAAAACTCTGTATTAAGCTGAAAACCAATCACATACAATAAACACAGTCTTTTTGCTAAAAATGTCCAACCCATGCATATTTGACTTCTTGATCTTTTATAGATCATTTAAAATATAGGATAACCTTATCCTGAGCTAGATACATCGAATTCCTACTTTTTGACACCTTTCCTAACCATATGACATGGTATTTATTACAAAATGACAGCTGCAAACCTAATGAACAATACTATTACAAATAGGATTCAAACTCCTTAACTCTACTCATAACAACCTTATCTAAACTAGATTACATCATTTTCCAACTGTATTCCCATGAGGTCGAATCCAGATGATAAGTTACAACACTTTATGACCATAACACTAATCTCCATTAAATTAAGAAATTGTCCCCTGTTTTCTAGGCATATGTTTCTTTGCATTCTTGAGACACTCTGGCCATCATAAACCCATCACTTCGAGGTTATTTTTTGTTAGAAACCAAATTAATACCTGCCCAAAATAATTCTTAAGTGCCAGCTATCCAATACCACCATCAAACTGTTCAAAATAGCTGAAATAGACATGCGCTATGAAAACAACACAGTTTCGTAACACTTTTCGTAGTGCAGCCTTTTAACCCTTTTATCTTTAAAACTTTGGCTTCTTTCTTCCAAATTCATCTTCATTATCAATTAACACAACCTCCCTATCAATTTCAGGTCATAATCCACACTTTTTCCCTTCAAAAATTTAGGAGAAAGAGTGAAAAACGCTACTACAACAGTTTCGTAGCGCTTTTCACTCTTTTTGCACTGTTTGTGCTACAAAACTGTCGAGTGAGTAGTTTTTCCCATATTTCTTCAAAATTTAAACCAAAATGTGCCAAAATTTCAAAATACCAATGGTTTCACAAAAACAAAAAGTCATATGAACTGATAAACACAATATTCATGAGGTTCATTCTTAATTTTTCACTTGACTTAGCTTATGACTTTTTAATGATTTATCATTCTGCACCTTTATTTTTTAGCTCATTTTGAGTCAATTTCAGCTGCTGATCCAAGTCCTCCACTTGATATATTAGTCTTATATTACTAGTTCTCAAGTGAGTATTGATGACTCTGACAAATTTGGCTTCCTTGATGGATGGAACTGTCCATGTGAAATATTGTTCTGCACTACTTGGAATTTCAGACCTAGAACCAGTTTGACCCTCCCAAAGTGCCTTCATTCTTTTGAACTCTGTTTTTTCAATGTTGTGCTTTCTGGCCCTATTTTTCGTCATTTCAATCTCTTGGTTTGCTAACCTCAATCTCTCCTCAATATTTTGACACTCTGTCATGTGTTCTTTTCCTTTCATTGTCTTGTTAGCTGCATGCTCCACTATTGGTGATGACAGATCAACCACCTCTTCAGGGACTCTGCCTATTTCAACAATTTCTTGGACCTCTTTTATATCTTCCTTGAGCTTCTTGGCATGCCTAGTTAAATGTTTCCTTGCTTGGAAGATAAAGGTTGTATTTTCACCCTCAAATTCAAGTTTCTTTGTTGACTTAGCCCTTTTCTGTTTGTGTTCATCTACTCCAATGAAATCAGCTTGCACAATAAGTGTCTCTTCTATATCAATTGCATGAAGGATGTCAAATAAATTTCCCTTTATCACTCGATTGTGCTTTGCACCTGAAACAACTGTTTTTCCCTTTGATGCCACTACTTGGCTTCTTGTCACTCTCTTGATTTCCTGCTTGCTAGCAACTTATTTTTGTTTTGCCTCTTTGACACTTTTTTGACCTCTGTTTTGCAAGTGATGGAGTTGCCGTAATAAGAAATTGTGTCTTCTCTGTCTTATTTTCAACTTGTTTCCTTGGTTTCAACTTTACAAACCTCTTTGATTTTGCAACAACAGGCTGACTAGACTCTGCTACTAGTGGTGAAGGAGTTCCTTTAGTTTTAGGGTTTCTAGCTGGGGTTAGGCTTTCCAGTTCAAAATAATTCATAAACAAAAAGGAAGACCAATCCCTGCTTATTTTCTGAAGTTCATTCAAAACCAATAACTTTATCAAACCATGGTGAAACAAATATTTTTCACAACCATCAGATTTGGCATGTACTTTATCAGCCATTTTGGCAAGGTTCCTATGCAAATAAAAGGGTAAATCTAGTGATACCATACCTGTGAAATGAAGAAGCAGCTTAAAGTGATAAGTATAAAATTTATGGTATCTACCTTCACATGTAAAGTATTTTTGAATGTTGAACAACAGATTTTCATAGGTGTCTTTGATACAACTTCTAGGTATTGCATTATTGAGGTCCATATCTGCATACTCAGGTTTCATGAATTCCTTGCATGGTTCCATATCAAATTTAAAACCTTTAAACCAAGTCTCTTTCCCCTTGGTATTTCTGTCACAGAAGAAATAATCTCAGGTGTGACTGGCACATTTAACATCCCAATTTTGGTAGTTGTTCTATTGAAGTGTAAGGAAAATTCTTTAGACACCTATGTGTGGCAACCCTACAGCTTTTCATAAAACCGGATACAACCTGCTCTACTAAAAGCCTCCATCATTGTTTGATCTTCAATTATAGCCTTCATATTTTCATGCTCATATCTTAAGCAATGTCCCCATTTGTGGACCTTCTTTTCCTCTGCCATGCTTCTTAGAAAAACCTGTCAGCTTCTCTTGAATCTATAAAACAGCCTCGCTTGAGAAAATGGAACATCCTCTCTTGATTATGGTGAAGATAGATTTGTATAGAACAACCACAGGCTTAGCTTGACTGCTTCAGAGCTTAGACACTCGTATGGAAGAAAATGAAAATGAGAATGACCAAATTAGGCAAGATTTTGAATTTAAGATGACAACTCATGACTGAATGATGCTTCACTCATGTGCTATCATGACGATGATGACTGTGAGACAGGCAAGTACATTGAATCTGATCTCTAACTGACTCACCATACCACTATCCTATCATTTCCTAACGGATTCTGACAAATCTCAGCTCATTTGACAAGACGGTTAAGAAACCTTACTTTCGTAGCGCCCACAGTGTATTTTTTCCAGTTTGTGCTACGAAAGTATTAGCACTTTCGTAGCGCAAATCCACTTTTTTGAACTAGCAGCGCTACGAAACGGAGGATTCTTGGCTAATTGCAGAAATTTAACCCGAAACCTTATGGAATGACTCCTGAATGGAAAATGTGAGTATTTGATCATGGAATGGATCTTTAAAAGACTTATTTGAATTCAATTATGACCTTGAAAATTATAAAAACTCGAACCTACCCTTAACCAAATCCTAAAATGACCTTCAAACCCAATCTGAGACCATGATAAAAAATAGAGTTGACACAATGATGTTTTGAAAATTTTTGGGTGATAACAGAACCTACTAATTTTCTCCTACAAAATGTACCCAATGCCACAAAAGGTACCTAATATATTGTGGGTTGATAGAAAATAGCCACAAAAGGTACCAAATATATTCCCCCTAGTAATAGAATTTTATTTCTCTAACGTTAATTTATATACATAATTATTTACTTTATTTTAAGCTCTATATAAAATATTATATTTGGGCCAACATATGATGATGTCAATGTCATATATGGGATGGGAAACATAGACATTGTAAACTATTCTATATCACATCATGAAGTTCACATCAATTTTCTTGATGGAATACGAGTATCCAAGTAAAGAACCTCACCTACTCAATTTACTTTGAAGTATCTATACATATATATCTAGCCTCCTTAACTCACGTCAATATTCTATTTTTTCATTACATCTATAATGTTGATATATTAGACTACATTCTAAATTTTGATGACCCAACCACCTAATCTCACCTTCCCAATTTATTTTGAAGTGTCACTACTTATAAATTGCTTCATCAATTCAACATTCTAATTTTTCATTCCATTTATAGTGTTCCTATAATATACTTAGTGGTAGACCATTATGGATAAACAAATTAACATTTCCCAGTCAATGCCATGTTATGTATTTCATTTTTGGATATGGTTTCGCTCAACTTAACATTATACTTCATCATTTCCATTTATAATGATTATATACTATACTTAGTGTTAGCATTTTAATTTCCATTCTACCTTAAAAATCACTACCTTTATCATTTCTTCTTTAATTTACCTACATTATACTTACTACACGATTAATATACTGACTGTATTTTCACAGACAAGAAAACCCAACAAACCAACCACACCCACTCATTTCGTATAAAACACTAATAATTTCTTATATGACTTTCACAACTCAATATTCTACTTTTCCATTTCTACCTACATTGTCTTTGTCTTTTCCATTTCCATCTTTAATGCCCATATACAATATTTGGAGAAAAAATACAATGCTCAACCATTTTGATTTGAGAATTGACACTTTTTTATATGATTTACTTACAAGCATAGATCCATCAATATTAAAATCTCATATGTACCAAGTTATTTAATGCACCTTGCAACTTTTGGTGCATTCACAACAATTCACAACAAAAAATAAACAAATCTTACCTAATCAATTTAAGTTGAAGTGTCTATATATTCTTACGTGGCTTCCTCAACTCAAGTCAACATTCTACTTTTTCATTCCATCCATAATATCCCTATACTAGTTGTAATTTTAAATCATGATGGCCTAGCAATCCTACCTCACCAACTCAATTTAGTTTGAAGTGTCAATTATTTATTATATCCCTTCATCAACTTAGCATTATATTTTCTCATTTTCATTTCTAATGTTTCTACATTATAGTTAAAGCTAGATTTTTATGTACAAAGTAATTAACATTTCCCACTGAATGTAATTTTAAGTGTTGACACTTTCATATATGGCTTCACTCAACGTAACATTCTATGTTTTTGTTTCTATTTATAAATTTTCTATATTATACTTAGTATTAGATTGAAAAAACCAAACATCCTTATGTCCAAACTAATTAACCTTGTCAACTAAATGTAATTTAATTATTGACACTTTTTGATATGGTTTCCTCAACCTAACATCGAGATTTTTAATTTTTATTTAATTTTTTCTATATTATACTCAGTATTAAATTGTAGAAATCCATATAATTATCTCATCAAATCAATTTAATAGGAATCACAAACACTTTCTTATTCCTCAACTCAACATTCTACTTTTCCATTTCTATGTGTAATATATTTATCTTTTATATTTTTATTTTATAACTTTTGTATATTATATTTAGTTATTGAGAATTGTGAATTGAAAAAAAAAAAATCTTAGGGTCAAATCCTCAAGCTCATTGTGGAGTTCATTCTATTAGACATACCATAGTCTATTCTTAGCTACTACCAATGGATGGTGATTAAGTAACAAGGAGTTCCATCAACTTAACATTCTACTTTTTAATTTTCATTTGTAATGTATACTTATTTTTATATCATTTTATAGATTTCACATGTTATTTATAATGCCTCCATAATTTCCATTTTCATTTTCAATATTTGTGTATTATATTAAATACAAAATAAAGATTTTCACTCAATTTTAAGAGTCACAAAAATCCAACCAAACTCACTTACTCAACTTAATATTAGGCAAGAATAACATTTTATTATGTGACTTAAGTGGGACTTGATTCAAATTTACACCTTTAGACTTCTACCTAACATAGTATATATTTTCCATTTATTTTTTTGAATGAAACTATATCATATTTTTAGTGCAAGGTTACAAGGTCTACTCAAAGATTTTACTTAAAATCATTCTATTATTTTATTTTCAAGATTTATTTTAGATTTTTCTTTATATATTCAATTTATATGATTATATGTTTTTTATATGATTTGAATCAACTCTTAATTTTTCTACTTTATCCATCTTACAATCAATCTCCTTCCTATTCTACTTTATCTATCTTACAATCAATCTCCTTCTTAAATTTAATTTGTAGTGTTTATTATTTGATACAACTTCATGTAAATATTTTATTTTCTTTTTCCACTTTTACTCAATTTAATTTAAAATGCATATAATATACTACAAATTTCTCATATAAATATTTTATGTTTTTTTTTCTTTTTCTTTTTCTTTTTCTTTTTCAATTATAATATCTCACATTTATATTTAATCCTCATAATAAAATAACTTTCCAATTCAATTTATGTAGAGCCTTCTCTACTGTCATCCCCATCAACAGGTTGCAAGAGTTTGAAGGGATCAGTGACACATGGTTGAACTCGACAAAGATCACGTAGCCTAGCCAGATGTCATGTTTCACTAGTAGATCTTGGTTCTGACACCAGTGGCAGTGTGAGAGGTAGTGTATATGTCTTTGTCGATGATGTTGTACATATTCCAGCTTCACTTGTTCAAGGTACATCTCCTGCATTTTTAAATTGTCTTTAATTTAAATATTTATGTCTTAAAATTGTCTTCAATTTATGTGTTTGAATTTAATGTATATTTTATTATGTTTAGTGTGTTATATATGTTAAATTATGTTTATGACTTGCAGATTCTAAGAAGGGTGAACCTGACCATGATAGTACAACTTCGATCCTTCTGTGTGATGATTCAACAACCACTATCACGCTTCAAGATACTAGGGCTCGGGCATGACTGGTTTACACAAGAGTTGGGTGCACTCCCTACTAGCTTGTCAACTAGATGTAGCTTGACTCTGATGTGGGAGAGAATTGATAGATTGATGGAGAACTACCATAGGATGGGACCATATAGCAACATCCTACATTCCATACAGAGGGTTAGGAGGTGGGATGTTCTATGCGCAGATCCTTGGGAGGCGATGAAAGTTGCCACCAAGGAAATTGATCTACATGGGGAGTTTTTTGAGATCCCTGTGGGTTGTGTTAGACAGGGTCTGCTTAAAATCAAACATTTTAGGAATGTTCATGTTGCTTCTTATGTTTATGATCGATTTATTAGAGCTTGGAGCATGTTCCCCCACCATGATGAGTTCCCCCATAATTTTCCAGAAAATATTTACAAATTGTGTACTCCATATGAGGCCATATTACACCAACACCCCATCACAGTTTTATGGATCTGGAAGGGGATGTAGTTATGATCGTCCTGGGACTCGTAGGGACCCTTCCCATGTACCACCACCTCCAAGATTGGTGCCACTACTATCTCAGAGTGTGGTATTGTCGATCAAGCTATAAGGCTCATCACAACTCGATATTGAGACTAGGGGTATCATTTTGAAGACCATGTAGACGCATTGGTCAGTGTGCACATCGCATTGCATGGAGAGAGGAGCATACCACCACCATTGCCTCATTCCCCGCTAGTTAATTTTGTTGCTAATGGCATGATAGATATTCTACCTCTTGAGGAACTTTTGGCATATGCACGTAGATTTCATGATACCATCTAGGAGTTATGGACAATGTACAACCACCATGACTCAAGCAAGGTATATATATATATATGAAACTTTTGACTCTTATCATCAAATTATACATTATTTATATTAATAAGTTCATATCATATTGCATTTATATTAATGATTCCATGATAACATGTAGACACAAGTCTATATGGATCAACTTTTGAGGTCATCTGAGGTATTAATTGATTGTTATGCATGTATTTTTATCTAGTGTGATGCCTACCTGAAGATTGGCGATATGTGGTTGGAATTTTTGAGGGGTTTCTAAAGATAGGTGGTAGAACTATGTGCTTATTGATTGGTATGGTTTTATATTTGGGAAATAAGATGCTAAGGAGGACCTACAATATGAGGTTTATTTTTTTTTAAAGATGTCAGTGTTTTCGCTTGTGATAAGTGGAGTTTCCTCTTCATAAGGTAGACTTTCTAGGATTAATATGGCTTTATTCTCTTGATTTTACTCTAATATTTTGTCTAATATTGGTTGGTTTGTGGATAATGGAGCTTTGAGACACATGACATATGGTATATCTTTATTCAATAGGCTTCAAAAGTTAAAGGGAGGAATGATTATGGAGCTTGGAAATGATGTTATGTTTCTTATGAAAGGAGTTTGATTTGATTCTTCCAAATGCCTTCAAGTTATATTCTTGATTTGGTCAATGTTTTTTATGTTCTTGGGATGAAAAAGAACTTTATTTCGGTATCATGTGTGGAAAATCTCCATTGTATGGTTGATCTTATGCTTATGAGTTTGTCTTTATATATCGTAGGGAAATCTAGTGAAGCATGGTAGCACCAAGTTGTATAAGTTATGGTGAAAATATATTGGTAATTTTCATTATGGGGTACTTCCTATCTTGAATAAATTAGTGCAAGGATTGCTAGACTTTAGGATAGAGAAAAATGGTGTCTACAAAGGATGTGCTCTTGCTAAGTATGTCAATGATGTGTTTGCTAGCAATGAGCATAGTTCAGGATGAAATCTTAACTTGATCATTTCATATGTATAATGGAGAGTTGTATTTTAGGTACAATAATGCAACATCAATTACTGTAGTCTAGTTAGTCTTGGGACTTTAGTTAGAGGGGTGAGAGAGGGTAGATTCAATAATTTACCTGCTAATATAGTGGCATTGTAATGTCCCCAACCACTATCCAGGAAACACCACTGTACAGTACCACGCAAATATCATCAAATATCCTATGGAAGTGCATTGAATTTTTTCATAATTCTTATACTACCTGGAAATTATATTTATTTTAAAATGAAAAACAATATTTCATATGAAGGAATTTAACATCTAATTATTTGCAAATAAATATTCACAATAGGGTAAATAAATCACATCAAGGACATATATAAGTCATTCTCTTCAATAACATTAACATAACAAGTTCACATTAAAGCACATAATAAATTTAAACTCAAAAATATTGAACCTTGGCTAGGGTTCATATACACAGCATACAAGTAAATACAACACATGATACTTAGAAACCACAACAAATACTTGAATCAGGTTTTATAACCAAAACCCATAAATTTACATAATAATACATAGACCAAATATCATAGAACATGATGCTTATCTGCATTAATGAGCTGAATAGTTGTGATTTCTCCACGTTCCATCCATCCATAGACCTAGTGGTTCATAAACTAAACCACGGGGTCATTATGGAAACTCCAAAGGCAATGGTAAAATAAAATATGTGTACCTCCATGACCGAGGGATCCAACCCAAAATTCATGTTTCTCGAGGGATCCAAGCACCCTCCAAGCTAATTGCCAAGGTGCCAACCCAACAGTTATGTTGCTCTAGGGATCCATGCACTCTCTAGGCCATAGACCGACATTGATTTCCCACCACAACTCCATGGCCACCAAGCCATGAACAAAGTCAACAAAACCTTAGAGCACCAAGATGTAACAACCTTGGTTAAAAATCCATGTAAAAATATATAAGACCACGGTCATGGGATACTTATTCCAAGCTGGATGGTGGGTAAAACATCCTAGTGGGTTTTCACTTTGGTTATTATGGCTAAATGAAATTGGAAAAGGATATGAAAAAGTATTTGGAAATGAAAAGTGGCATTTATTGGCATTTATTTATGAAAACAATGAAAATTAGGAGAAAATGGAGGTGAACAGTCACAGGTTCAATGTGAGGAGGAAAATGAAGGAAAATAATGGAAAATGAAGAAAATAGAGGCCTCATTGATAAAAAGGATTCTAAGGATCAGTTGGAAATATTTTGCTCACACTTATGGCTCTATTTCTATTCTCTCTCTCTCAGGATCTTAGATACTTAGATTTTCTTGGAGCACTTTTGCATTATTTCAAGAAAGGCAACGAAGGCAAGAGGAAGGAAGGAGCAAGCAAGGAAGAGTAGGATCAAGTAGCTACATCAGGTTTCTTTGCGGGTATTGATTTGCATGTGTGATTTCCTTGCTATATTCGGAATGCATGGTATTTCATGTGGTTCTTTTCTATTATGGCATGGGTTTTTCCAGGTGTGACAGTGTTTTTCAGCCTAGCCTTGCCATTTCTGGATAACCTTGATTAGATGGATTCTCATGTTTCGTTGAGCTTGATTTTTGGATGGATTCAAAGCTAAGTGACGTGGATATCTGAAATGAAAAACACATGGCCTAGTGATCCCTGAACTGAAATGTGGATCGTGGTAAACCGATTGGCCTAGTAACCCCTGAACTAGACAATGGGTTGTGGTAAAGCCATGATTGTGTGCCTCGGTGGGCCTAGGAATACTTGTCAGTGAATGGAGATATATATGGTAATCCAAGAGGTGGGTTACCTTCGTTGGGCCTCGTATTCTCGGAGTGGACAGCAAGAAAGCCTCCTGGAGAGTGGGTCTCAGTGTAGAGCCTATTGATCCCTGGATCGAACTGTGGATTACGATAAAGCCTGAGAAACTAGGAGGTAGTAAAATTCCTCACGGTGTAGCTGGATAACTTCGGTAGCATCCATGCTTGTTTGGTTTTTTTTTTTTTGTTATGAGTCCCACATTCATGCTTGGAATATGGCATGGGGGTGATTGGATGAAGAGGTATTTTGCTCAGCCAATCTATGGTTGGGTGAAATGTGGTAGTCCCATCTTTTGTTGGTTTTTACATTCATTAATGATAACTTCATTTTCTTAGCATTTGATCTATAAATTAATTGGTTTATATGTAGATCCTATGGCTGATGTATTCCTGATATTTCTATTGTTATTATGTTGGTTATGAGTATGTATTCTGATAGTGATCATGTATGGTTCTCCTCATGTTTTTATTTTTAAATGAATAAAAAATGTATCTATGAACTAATAGATGATACTACAACTAATTATGTAAGGGAACAATGATTCTTAGCTATTCTCAAATAAATATGAGACCCCTATGTTCAGATTTGTTATTTAGACATGTAGATTGCATTTATGCTAAGTGTTTGAAAGAATGACAGTCCTGGTTGGGGATGGTCAGGCCTAGTCCTGGAGTTATTTTTTGGTTTATTAGTCTTTTCATCATGTGTTTAATGGATTTTGGAAGTTAAAAAAACTTTGGGCAGTGGCTAGAATTATGGGCTTGAAAAGTTCCTTAAATCCCGCAGACTCTAGCATAGGTCTGCTAAAAATAGTCCCTGGACGCAGGCATGCAGGCTTGTGGGTGCATCCAGATCCTCCCAGACATAGCCATGCAAGCTTGTGGGGGTGTTTGGGGGGTTAAGTGGGTTAAAAACTTAGTGGGACCCAAGATATAGATACCTGAGTGGTTGGGTTGGCTTATGGGGTTCTTGTTGTTGATGTGGAAGGTATGTATGACGTGTTTCCATCGATTCCACTTCCTTAAGGTAACCTAGGAGGTTGAATCATATCATAGTAACACTTTGTAACATGTTTATCCTAGTTGGATGGTTACTTTGGTAGATGTGGGGTGAGAGTGTTACAGAGTGGTACCATAGCATGGTTCACCCCTTGGACTGGATGGGCAGTGTGTGTTGGTCATCCATTCATTTCAGTTGCACGTGTGTTAGTCATACTTGTGGTCTATATGCTTGTCGCATATGCTTGGTGTTATTCATGGCTGTAGTGATGCCACCATGTGAAAGAGGATGTTGTTGTTGTGAAGTGTCTCGTCATGAGTGTATGATTGGTTACACATTGCTATGTGTGTGTCATGCATACATGTCATTTGCATTTGTGGACTATTTTTTAGTACTATGTACTTCTTGTGTATGCATGGTGGTGTTCATTGTTGCAATTGTGTCGCCATGTGAAAGTTGATGGTGTTGGTGATTGGATGTCGTCGCCATGAGTGGATGTCGGTTGTATATGCATTTGGTATGCATGTCAATGTCTATATGTTGTTATGCATGTTAGTGTCTATATGGTGCTATGCATGCATTGTCATGGTTATAGTTGTTTTCCATGAGATCATTGTATGCATTTTAGGTCATCATGGTGCTTTTGGTATGTTATGATGTTGATGTGTTGGTTGAGATAGAGAAGGAGATGCATCTCATCGAAGTGAAGTTGTGGCACTAGAATTTGGGGTAATAGAAAATCATCATACAAGTATTGTATGATTGGCATGTAGGTATGTTAGTTAATGGATTGTTATAAGCATTAGGGTTATGTACATGTTTGTTATTCTATTATTGTTGTGGTTACATTTACGAGAGATGTTAGTGAATCTATGTGATCATATGCACGTGTTTTGAATAGTCATGAATGATAGTAACTTGTTATATGCATTGTTGTTGTTTTATGTTAGTTAACTTGATGATTATGTTATATGTTGTTGATAAGTATGCTATTTGTCAACTTGCTGATTTTTACATGGTATTTAACTTGGTGATTATGTTATATGTTGTTGATGAGCATTTTATATGTTAACTTGTTGTTGTTATATGTTAGTCAGCTTGATGATTAGGGTTATTGCAATAAGATCTGGGTGTTACATGTATCATGCTAATTTCGATTCGTCTATGTAGTAGGTTACGTTTATGACATATAGGTATGAGTTGACCTAATTATGATAGTGTGTTGTACTAATATAGACTAATTGTGCATATGTGAATGTTATGCATGAATGACAATTGTTTATGAACTTACAAGGTGAACATGTTAGCTAGTTACTGTTATGGATATCATGACCTTATTTATGTTTGAGTTGATGCATTGTGAAGTGCATCATGTTAATCTAGATTGATTGTGTAGAAAAGGTAACCTCCCCTGAGATACATTAAGGTATGAGGGGTATGAGGTTTCTTATGTCGACTACTTGATGCTTAATTGTTTGATTATGTCATCTATATGGTGTTGAGCATTTGGTGTCTATTATTTCATTTATCTGTTGTCTGAATACTTGCATGATATGAGTATGCGCCTATAATATTGCATGAACAAATGATCTTGTTTTGAGATGGTCGTACTAACACACATGTGTTGAGATAGTTGATATGTACTTGAGTGCAACTAGGTGATAGTTATAGTATTATGATTTGGAATATTAGTCGATTATGACATGGTTGTTAGTCTTCGTAGACGTTGATTTTAGTTAATAGATATATTTGGAACATGTGATTGACATGTGTGAACAGTTGCAGGGAAACATACTTGGTAATATTTTATGTGTTTATATAACCAAAAAATGGGTGATATGATAGTACATAATAGGACTTGATTGCAGCAAGGTAAACGGTAAAAGAAAGTAATTGTGTAAGAATTCCTTTGGCTATGTTTGGAAACCCTAATTCAAAAAAAATGAGTGCTTTGTATACTATAATTCTTCTTAACCTTGATTTTGTCTAACATTATGCAGATATATGCTATAGTCATGAACATGTATTTGACAGGTATATCAGTTGGTTTCTAGTTGTGGTTGGATTCGTCAAGGGATTGGAGTCCCTTGAGAGATGATATATGTATGTGTTCAGATACATGGCAGCATGTTTGACACAACAAGGTAAGATAACTGGTATATTATTATATGTATTTATGTGCTAAGATTTATGCGGTTATGGAAGTATGATGCAGGGGATTGCATGGAAAGAGACTGCCATGAAATCTTGGAGAAGGATCAGGTTAAGTTTCCTTTGGAAGCACTGGGGACACATGGGCATTGGTTCATGTTGTTTGTTTCCAATCTTATGTTTTTGGTCTCTTCTGGTTTGTTGTGCTTGATTTGCGGCCTTGTTTATGACTAGTGCATGGCCATGCCACTTTGTTTGCAGTGTTGTATTGTTATTGGTTTTAATGGTTTTATTCTTGTTTGCTTCTTTTTCTTTCCTTTGGTTGAGAGTCTTGGGAATTGGTTGGGAAAGAGGAAATTTGATGGATATGGGAAAATATGTGTGAAACCAGATAGGTAATGAAAGACATGGATGAAGCTAGGTGCATGAATAAGCACAACAGAAGGTAAGAATATGACATTCGGTTGGACTAGTTGGGTCCATTGTGGTAAATGGATGGTGGCAATACAGACATGAGAAAGGAAACATAAAAGGTAAAGAAAATAAATCTGAGGTGTTATATGCGTTGGCTATGTCGAGAATTTTTGTGTTCAATGTTGTGCGTTGTGCACGGATAAAGGAAGTTCTCTTAACCTTGACCTTATGATGTCTAGAACTTATGTTGCAACCATTATGATAATGTCTATATATGTATATATGCATGTATGTATGTCGTTGCTTGATGGGATCATGATTACTTTTATAATGATGTTTATGTATGCATATATGTATGTATGTATGTATGTCATTGATTGAAAAGGTCGTTAGGATTTTTTTGTGCTAGTATTCACATGTATATATGTATGTACGTATGTCATTGTCTGAAAGGGTCATCAAGAATCATTATCATGGAGGAATGATTGCTTATGTAAACGAATGGCATGAAGAGTTTCTTGGTCCTATGAGGAATCAAGTGGGAAGAGTAACCCTGACAGATCTATGAGGTCAAGATAATGTGGGCATGAGTTGATATTATATGTGTGTCATATGCCTATGTTTATGTTCTGGATAGGTAATTTTGAGAGATACATCAGCGGAATCTGCAACATGCTATGATAAGCATGGATGCCAGAGAGACATTAGGAGCAAGGTTTCTTTGTGGGTCAATGTGTGGTCTATGGATGTGCAGTACTACTACCGTATATATGTTGTACATGGTGCACCTATAATTTTATGGGCATACAATGTTGTGTATATGTGTTGTTGCATGTATATTTCATATGCAGTGCTAGGTATAGATGGTGCTTTGTACATGTTGGATATGCGGTGCTATGTACATGTCGTAGATGTAGTGATATGTACATATGGTGCTATGTGCATGTTGTATATGTGGTGCTATGTACATATGGTTTTGTGTGCATATTGTACATGTGGTGATATCTACATATGGTTTTGTGTGCATGATTGTACATGTGGTGTTGTGTACTTATTGTACAGGTGGTGTTGTGTACACGTCGTGCATGTGATGTTGTGTACATGTGGTGTCGTGTAGATGTCGTGCATGTGTTTTTGTGTACATGAGGTATTGTGTACACATTGTACAAGTGGTGTGGTGCACATTTGGTGTTGTGTACACGTGGAAGTGGTGTCATTTACATGTGATGTTGTGCACACATTGTGTAGGTAGTGTTGTGTACAGGTGGTACTGTATACATGTTGTGCATATGGTATTGTTGTACATGTGGTGTTGTGTGCATGTCATACATGTTGTGTGGTGCATACATGGTATTGTGTGCATGTGGTACATGTTTTTTTATGTACGTATGGTATTGTGAATGTGCATCGTGTAGTCATGGTATCGTGTCATGTGTATTCGTTGTGTTGTACTTTTTGTATGTATATGTATTGTGTTGTGTTGTACACCAGGTTTTAGTGTCTGTATTATGTTACGTTGTACACCAAGTGTAGGTGTGTGTATTTTGTTGTACATCTGGTGCAGGTGTAATTTTTGTGTTGTACACCAGGTGTAGGTGATTTGTTGTATACCAGTGTATGTGTATGTATTGTTTGGTGGTGTACGTCATGTGTGGATGTACACTATGTGTATGCATACGTGATTATGGAAAAGAAAAGGCACTAAATTCTTTTCGGGTGTGGCAACCAAACCGGGGTGTGTACAAAAGAACAAAGGCAACAGTAAGGACCAATGAAGGATAAGTATCGATATTTTATTTTGGTTTTATAATGCATGTCATCTCCGATTCTGAATTATGATGGTTACACATGAGTTATGATTATGGTTTATGATAATTGCATGTAATTCATGACTTTGACCTATCATGGTTGTGTTTTGAGCTAAACAGATGTGATATGTTTATAAATTATGATTTGAAGAAACATCTAGTTTGACTTGTTATGACAGGAAGTGAACAAAATTGCAAGTGAACCTTATTGGCGAGCTACTAATGAGGTATGATTTGAGTTTATTTCAATTTATTTTGAGTCTAACGGGATTATATGCTTGGTAAAGGAAAGCATGGAAAAGCTCTGTTGGGTGGTTGAAACTAACTGCGAGCATTAGAAGCAACAACAAAAGGAATTAAAATAGGCAACAGTATGTTGGTAAAGCATTTCAGGAGCAGGGCCATTGTGGGACACTAGTACCCAATAGTGTTCATTGATTTCCATGAGAATTTTATGACTGGTATGATGGTTTTGAGGAAGGTTTATGCCTTGGTTTTTTGAACTTCAGATTCGAGGAAACCTTGCCAGGGGATGGATCACCCAAGATAGGGGATGCCAGGGAACTTGGAAGGTGAGGTATTGCATGAAATGGGACAACCAGATTGACCCAGGGACTATGTATCAGAGAAGGGAAGACCGAAGATGGATTTGTTTTGGTCATTAGCATATCAATATGGAATCAGATGTGCATTGGGAGTGTGCCCTGGAACAATGATCCGGTAAATGTTCATTGAGGGTACAATGGCACAGGATTGTAACATTGTACATTGGATGCATATTTCACTTTGGCAATGGATTCTAGACTTCCTGGGAATGAAGTGAATCATGGTACTAATTTGAGGGTGGAGATGTGAGCCTCTGGATTCCCTTATTGTTGAAACAAGCATCGTATCATTTCATTTGTTGGTTGAGAAAATGTGCATATGTGTATATTATTGTAAATAGTGTATCGAGCTAGATTTATAAAGCTCAATAGGAAATATGGTTCTATATATGGATGTCATTGTAAATACTGCAATGAGCTATGTTAGAAAGATCCATAAGCAAGAAGTTTTTTTTTAGCGGGTTGTTTGTTTGTAAGTGGCATTGAACGCCAAGGACAATGTTCCCCCAAGGGGGATGGTTTTGTAACAACCCTGGTTAAAAATCCAATGAAAAATATATAAGACCATGATCATGGGACACTTATTCCAAGTTGAATGGTGGGAAAAACATCCTAGTGGGTGTTCACTTCAGTTATTATGGCTAAAGAAAAATAGAAAATGCAATGGAAAAGGCTTTGGAAAGGCAAAGTGGCATTTATTGGCATTTATTTATGAAAATAATGGAAATTAGGAGAAAAGGGAGGTGAAAGGTCACAGGTTGCATATGAGGAGGAAAATCAAGGAAAATAATGGAAAATGAAGAAAATAGAGGCCTCATTGATAAAAAGGCTTCTGAGGATTAGTTGGAAATATTTTTCTCACACCTATGGATCTCTTTCTATTCTCTCTCTCTCTCATACTCTTGGATGCTTAGAGTTTCTTGGAGAACTTTGACAATGGATCAAGAAAGGCAAAGAAGGCAATAGAGAGGAAGGAACAAGCAAGGAAGAGTAAGATCAAGGAGATACAACATGATTCTTTTCAGGTATTCATTTGCATGTGTGATTTCCTTGCTATATTTGGCATGCATGGTATTGCATGTGATTCTTTTCTATCATGGCATGGCTTTTGCTAGGTGTGACAATGTTTTTCAACCTATAATTGCCATTTCTTGATAGCCTTGATGAGATGGGTTCTCATGTTTGGTTGAGCTAGATTGTTAGATGTATTCGAAGCTGAGTGAGGTGGATCTATGAAATGACAAACACATGGCCTAGTGATCCCTGAATCAGACTATGGATTGCGGTAAAGCCACTAGACTAGTAACCCCTGAAGCAGATTATGGGTTGCGGTAAATCTAGGATTGTGTGCCTCGGTAGGACTAGGAATATTTTTTGGAGAATGGAGAGATATATAGTAAATTCAAGTGGTGTATTTCTCTCCGTTGGGCCTAGTAGTCCTGGGATGGGATGTATGATAAATCTTGAAGAGTGGGTCTCAGTGTAGGGCCTAGTGATAAATGGATCATACTGTGGATTATTGTAAAGCCTGAGAGACTAGGAGGCAATAAAATTCCTCACGATGTAGGTGGAGAACTCAAGTATCATCCATGATCATTTGGTTATTTTTGGTTGGTTATGATTCCCACATTCATTCTTGGCATATGGCACGAGGGTTATTGGATGAAGAGAGATTTGGCTCAGCCAATCTATGGTCGAGTGGAACATGGTAGTCCCATCTCAGGTTGGTTTTTACATTCATTGATGAGAATTTCATTTCCTTGGCATTTGATGTGTAAATGTACTCGTTTACATGTGGATCCTATGGCTGATGTATTCCTGATATTTCTATTGTTATTATGTTGGTTATGAGCATGTATTCTAATAGTAATCAAGTATGGCTTTTCTCATGTTTTTATTTGTAAATGAATAAAAAATGTATCTATGACCTAATAAATGATACTACAACTAATGATGTAAGGGAACAATGCTTCTTTATACCTGTAGATTGCATTGATGCCAATTGTTTGACAGAATGTCAATCTCGGTTGGGGATGGTCAGGCATATTCTTGGAGTTAGTTTTTGGTTTATTAGTATTGTCATCATGTGTTTAATGAATTTCAAAAGTTACAACAAGTTCTAGGCAGTGGCCAAAATTCTGGACTTGAAAAGTGCCTTAAATCCCAAAGAATATGGCATAGGTATGTTGAAAATAGTCCCTAGACGCAGACATGTTGGCTTGTGGGTGTGTCTAGAGCCTCCCATATGCAGGCATGCAGGCTTGTGGGAGAGTTCGGGTGGTTAAGTGGGTTAAAAAATCAATGGGACCCAGGGTATAAATACCTAAGTGGTTGGGTTGGCTTCTGGGAGTCATGTTTCTTGTGTGGAAGGTCTATATGATGTGTTTTTGTTGATTCCACTTCCTTAAGGTAACCTAGGAGGTTGAATAAGATCATAGTAACTCTCTGTCACATGTTTACCCCAGTTTTTCGGTTACTTGGGTAGATGTGGGACAAGGGTGTTACATAAGATTTCGGAGCTAGCATTGGGGCTCACATCATAAACAGGATGCATCTATATGGCACATTTAACTTAATAATCATACCCAGGCCAATCCAAAGTCCAACCCCAAGACTCACTGGCCATCAGTTAGTCTCTGAGTCCTCCCCCAAGGTCACTGACTAATCCCCATTACCTCCTGCAAGATTAACTACCCATAATACCAAAATACACTTCTTTTTATATAGTGACATGGCCCTAACTTGCCATGTGGCACCCTCTAGAACCCTCATTGGCCCCAGGCACACTTTTTACCAAAATATCCATCTATGCTCTTTCCATGGAGTGGGATCCATAACTAGCCTTATTTTATTAATATTTAAGGATATGTACATTTAAAATATTTACAATATTCACATCATGTCTCCTCTAGTCACTTATCCAAAAAACAACATATCAATATCTTTGTAACTACATGGGCACGTAGGCTAATAAATTACTTCTAGCTCACCAACCTCATATAAAATATACATGTATTTACATCGTCAAAATAGTTGGGGGTATTATAGGAATATATACATTCCAATAGGAGGATGGAAGAGCCTTCTATCTTTGAGAATGTGCATACATGGTGGGATGTCATCAAGATGGGTTTAGAAACTATTATGGATTTGTCATGATAGCACCTTGTGTTGATCGATACAATGATATTTATACAGCTTACAGAATCAATATCCCAACACATTGGGATATTATGGCGAGTAGGATGTGAGATATTCTAGTTCACAATATTCTCAATAAATGATTAAGGAGAATGTGGAAATTGTTGTTCTATAGACTAATTAAATGACTCAAGATGGTTTGTATCCAAAATTATTTGAGGTGCAATTGAGTATTTATATTTCCTCGCATATTCCATCTTGTAAGAGGTAGAGATGCCTCACTTAGACAATATAAGATGAACAATATCATATAGGAGCACCCAAATTTTTCTTGAAAATGCAACAAGAAAGTCTCTATTTTTATTTTTTACTTAATAAAATTGAGGAAATTCGAAATTCCACAACAACAGACAACTTGTAGGAATTAACTAAGGTGACATGGCTCTTGTCACTCAGTTAAGAACATTGAATTTGAGTTAATGATTTCAAGTTCAGTTTACTTGAGTTGATTCCTAAAAAATAGGAGTATAGCTCAGTTAATTCGAGTTAGGGGCATGAATTTTAGGTGTCCAGTGCTTTCGTAAATTTTAGGAGCCTAGGTTGAGTTAATTTCAGTTGTAGCAATTTAATTTGGGTAAATTAGTTTTGGTTAGTTAAACTGGTTCTAATAGTTGGAGGAACTAGTTGAAGGTCAAGTTGTGTAGTGTAAATTCAATCACACCTGATGATCATTCAGATAACTAATCAATCAACCTAAATTAGCTCATGCATGCAGAGAATTGTGCAATCCAGATGAGGGAATTTCCTAATTAATAGGGGATAATTTCCTAGAGTAACAGCGCAAGGAATGAGGAGCTTGGGAAGGCTTGATATTAGCTAACTATTGTCCAAGTTTAGTCAGTCGGGCAGACAAGTAGAATATACACTTTCAGCTTATGCTTGGGATTGAGCAAGCATCGTATTTCATCTCTATTCGTTGATTAGTGCAATACAAATAGTAAGGGGTTTTGAGCATTTGCTTTCCCATAGATAAATATTTGTGCATGTGTGATGTTTCTTCTTACATGTTAATGATATGTGTTCTCGATCCTGAATTAGATTCTGAAAATCAGTAGAGTAGCTTCTAGTATTGTGATTTATAAAATTTAATGAGTAGTTTAGAATATACACATTAATTTCTACATGGTATCAGAGTAGGTTTCACAATAGATAAGATATTTTAAAGTTTTTGTTATAGGAGGATCAGATTTGCATGTTCAATTCTTCAGAGGTAGAAGGATGGCTTTCTATGGACTAAGACTCAAGTATGCCCTTGATGGAAGCTCAAATTAATTTTTTTGGAAGAACCACATGGAGACCGTTCTGGAAGATAATGGGTTGAATGAATTTGTTGAGAGTGACATTTCGAAACCGGCAGCAGTTGATACTCAGAATCTAGCATAATGGAAGAAGTGTGTAGCAAGACTGGGGAGAATCATATTAGAGGGAGTATGAAACCATATTGTCTCAAATATCCACATGAAAGAGACTTCATAGAAAATTTGGCAAGCATTGATATATTTGTTCCATAATAGCAGTAACCACAGGAAACTGGCGCTCGAGGAAGGGCTTTGAAGTATCAAGATGCAGAACAGTGACTCAATTCAGCAGTATCTAATCAGGTTCACACAATGTCATGATGAAATTTCAAGAGTCGTTGTTACAGTACCATATGATGATTTAGTGAGCCTAACCCTTCTAGGCCTTCCCAAGAGCTGATACAACTACCAAGATTCAATGATTAGGGGGGGGGACTACCAAATTGGGAACGCTTATGGTCTGACTTCGTACAGGAGGAAATAAGGATAAATACTAGAGATGGGACCTCATCCAAAGAAGGGGAAAAGGAATTTTCATTAGTCATCAAATGAATGAAGGGTGAGGGAAATAAGTCCCGAGGAGAGGCCAATTCCAACAAAGACGACAAGATGAAAGACTTGTCTAGGATTAAATTCTTTCATTTGTCATGAATTTGAGCACTATGCCATGAAGTGTCCACACAAGGAGGAAAGAAATAAGGATCCTACAATAGCAGCAGTAGGTGAATCTTTGGTTTCGCAATTCGATATTACTTCACTTTGATCACATGCATGGAAATCACAGTGATGGGAAGTGTGTGGTACTTGGATAGTGGTGCCTCATTCCACATGATGCAAAACAAAGATTTTTTTAGGGACTTGGAGGAGAAATATCTGCAAATGAACATTGAGTTTGGAGACAATGGAAGGTACATCGTGACTGGTATTGGTACAGTCACCTTTCAGAGGGAGTCGATCTCCCCTCTTAGGCTCAAGGATGTGATGTTTGTTCCAAGTCTAAAGAAGAATCTTGTCTCTGTTTCAATTTTGGAAGATCATGGTTATGATGTGATCTTCAACAAAGGAAATCCGTTCTTAAGACACATAGCCACGGGATAGGTGAAGAAGATTGATGCTTGAGTCAATAAATTGTATGAAATTGAGGTAGAAGATGCATGAAAATCCTTTAGGAGTAAGGCAGAGACTAGAGATATGGTGGTTGAGAGGGAGCATGTTAGATCTCTCAACATGCAGCCTCAGAAGAAGCCTCAAGAAGTTGTGGATTAGCCACAAATGGAGAAGCAGAGAAGAGGCATAGTGGATACATTCACTAAATCATATACCGATAGCAGGGGAGAGTTTAATCCAAGTGGGCAGAGGGCACACATGCAGCTATACCTCTAGGAGCGAGGTGGAGTAATGTAGATCCTTAGTCTAAGAGTCACAGAAATTTGGGCAAGGTCCATTGAGGAATTCTCCTCATGGATCATTACCTTGATACAAGAGGCCATATTATTCAATAGCAGGAGGATCAATGAGTCAAATATTTAGGAGTGCAGAGGAGTGTTGACGGAGGAGTAGGAGGCTCAGTAGCAAAGTCAGCAGCAACATAATTTTCCTAGTATATAGTTGCAGACACATTTGATTCAATGCTTTTTTTTATGCTTCTTAGTTGTATATTTTGCAGTAGAAATAACAATAGTGAGAGGTGTTGAATGTAGAAAATTCCACTAGTGAAATATTGGGGTGGTTGATAATCCCTTTCTTGTTGAGAGAGAGTGTTGAAAATGTAGCAATAAAGTCTCAATTTTGATTTTTTCCTTAATAAAATTGAGGAAATTTGAATTCCACATCAACAAACAACTTGAAGGAGTTAACTGAGGTGAAATGGCTCTTTTCACTCAGTTAAGAATATTTAATTTGAGTTAGTGAGTTCAAATTCAGTTTACTTGAGTTGATTCCTAAAAAATAGGATTCTATCTCAATTAATTCGAGTTAGTGGCATGAATTTTAGTTGTGTGCAATGGTTTCCTAAATTTTAGGAGCCTAGGTTGAGTTAATTTTAGTTGTAGCAATTTAATTCAAGTAAATTGAGTTATGGTTAGTTAAACTATTTCTAACTATTGGAGGAACTAGTGGAATTTCAAGTTGTTAGTGTAACTTCAATCACACTCAGTGATCATCCAGATAACTAATCAAACAACTTAAATTAGCTCATGCATTTAGATAATTCGAGTTACCCGGTTGAGATGAAGTCTAAATCAAGGAAGTGTATTATCAGTTGTAGCATATTCCAATGTCTATAAATGGTGCATGAAATCAGAGGAAGGACCTAAAGAAATTGCACAATCTAGATGAGGGAATTTCCTAATTAATAGGGGCTAATTTCCTGGAGGAACAACCCTAGGAATTAGAAGCTTGGGAAGGCTTGAACTTGGCTAATTATTGGTCATGTTTAATCATTTAGGCAGACAGATAGACTATACACTTGCAGGTTGTGCTCAGGCTTGAGCAATCATTGTATTTCATCTTTATTATTTAATTAATGCAATACATATAGTAATAGGTTTTGAGTAGTTTCCTTCCCCTAGGTAAATATTTGTGCATGCGTGATGTTTCTTCTTGCATGTTAATGATATGTGTTCTCGATCATGAATTAGATTCTGCAAATCAGTAGAGTAGCTTATATTCTTGTGATTTAGAAAATTTCATGAGCATTTTAGAATCTACACATTAATTTCTATCATATTTAGCATTGGTGAGTGTAGCTCCTGAGAGATATGCTAGGAATTTTGCATTGGTTTATTCCATTTATGAGTCTTCTAGTTGTTCAAAGGAGGAGAGGTGTGGTGCCTTGATGAATTATTATGATTAGAATGATTCCAAATTTTCAATTGATGGGAAAATTCTATAGCATAGGGAACAAATTGATGGATTCTATGAAATTGAGGGAGTTTCCCATGGATTCTCTGAAATAAATGGATTTCCCATGATACTAATATTGATTTAGGACTCTCTTGAGCTGAGGAAATGGACCTATTTCAAGTTGATGTTTCATTTTTCAAAGGACTAAAGAGGTGAATGAGAATGATTCTAATGCTAATAGGTTGTTGATTACCTTTCACATATTGTTGTCTATATGGCCATGAGCTTTTTATTCCAGGATCGAGGAGTTGACTTGTGTGGATTTCTATTTTTTTGACCTTGCTAGATGTGATCCATTTGTCTTGATATTGTATGGAGATGTATTATTCTCTATGGGATGTCCTCAACAAATCATGATGCGGTGCCTTTTTATCTTGGACTATGACATGCACATTGAGAATGATGGAGTTTGGTAATATATGTTTTTCATGTATTATCATTAACAACTGTATATGTCTTGATGATTTAACGTACATAAAAGGAAAATTAATAAGTGAGTTGACAACATTATTAAATAATATAAGAGATATTTTGATCTGTGACATTAATTATATTTGTATTAGTCCCTCTACATGGTCTAGGATTTTATATTTAACTTATCTATTTTCATTATTTTTCGTAATGATCAATATTAAAAATATCCCCAAAATACTAATTTAAATTCCCCCCAACTTCCTAGCCTCTATTACCAATAGACTTGATTGGAATTATAAAATTGGCCCTTGACTTATAAGGAATATAAACTTCAATGTTATTACAAGTATCTACAAACAAAGTGAACAAGTGAACTTATTTTCTATCCTTTTGATTTCCTTACAAATAAATCATCATCCTAGATTTTCTTTAGTTAAATCACATCCTTAGTTTTTTTGGGTTACCCTCAATGATTACAATACTTAGGTGGTTCACAATTTGCAATGGATTATTAATATCACTTCTCAAGTGGTTTCCAATTTGCAATGAACCATTAATAAAACCAAGGAATTTTCATTGACCACAAACCTTCATTTATCATGACAAGTGATTTTTGGTTTACCATGAACCATCATCATTACAGTTATGGGGATATAGTTTCTTTCTCATGGCTTAAAGTCATTACATTGATCTCATTTGAGTAATGTACATACAAAAATAAAAATTCCTTATGCATATTCATCTTAAAATCATATAAGTCATTTAAAAATTGGGTCCATCATGTATGTTTTAAACCTGTACATAATTTATCTGCAAACGAATCTTGAAAACAGAAAGTAAAAAATAGCGAGAGAATAAAACATAAAACAGATATACACAGAGATTTTCCCATGGATCCCAAATCGTGACTACTAGCTTGATTTTTCATTATATTCCTTTTAGTGTTACAACACATATATATACATGCCAAATCATTCATAAACCCCAATCCATTAACCCTGGATTAGAACACAACCGTAGTTCTCTTGACCGGATCTACCAAATACTAGGGGTTGAAAACCATCATGCCCCAAAACCATGTGCAAACCCATGCACAAAACCATGGACGGGTCCACCCACTAACAAATAGGGTCCAAAAAATAAAATTTCCCAGGACGCTACCCCGCCCCCTGCTGCGCCCTGTGCAACGTACAGAAGTTTCTATCGCCCACCTTGTGACCCCCCCATGCGTGCGACTAATCATGGAAAGAATATAACACATACCCAACATTCTCCCACTTTTGTTTTCTTTCCACAGGGGGACACAGGCCGGGAGCATAGTTATTAGTCCAGCATTGCAACACCGATTGTTTCTCTACACCAAGAGAACTTTTGAGCGCTCACCGAATTCGCCAATGCATCTGCAACATTTTTCAAAGTGTCCACCTTTACCAGAAACACTCATTTATCCTCAACGATATCTCTCACAAAGTGATATTTAACATCAATGTGATTTGTATTTGAATAATAAGCAGGGTTCTTAGCCAAGAAAATTTCACTTTGACTATCACAGTCTATCCTTATAGCTCATTGCACCAACCCCATACTTGACCACAATCTCTACAACCAAACTGCTTCCTTTCTTGCATGAGTGGCTGCCATGTATTCTCCCTCTATAATTGAAAGAGCCACTACAGACTGTATTTTACTCATCCAACTAACTACACCTCCAAATATGCTAAACACATACCCACTTGTAGATATTCTTTGGTCCACATCTCCAGCTTGGTCTACATCAACAAAACCAGTCCAAAACTCTGTCCAATATTGGTCTTCCTTGGTAGCACAAACCATAATCACTAGTGCCACACAAATATCTGAAAACTCGCTTCACTATTGTCCAATGATCCTTCCATGGTTTTAACATAAACCTGCTCAATACTCCCACTGTATGTGCAATGTATGGTCTAGTACATACCATTGCATACATCAGGCTACCCACTGCACTTGAACATGGAACACAGGACATATCCTCCTCTTCTTCTTGTGTCTTGGGACACTGTTCAATAGATAGCTTTACACCTACAGGAATAGTAACCTTCACTTGTTTACTATCCTGCATATTGAACCTCTGCAATATTGTCTCGACATACTTCTTCTAGTTTAACCAAAGCTTCCTCTTTTCCTGATCTCTCTTAATTTCCATGCCCAAAATATAGTTTGCAGCACCAAGATCCTTCATGTCGAATTTGGAGAACAATTGGGTCTTCAAATCCTAGATAATTTATTTGTCATTTCCAATCAGCAACATATCATCCACATACAAGACAAAATAAATAACATGGTCACCAATTAATTTAAAATACACACAGTGATCCTCTTTGCTTCTGGTGAAGCCAAGTCCCCATATATAGGTATCAAATATCTGATACCACATCCTTGGTGAATTTTTTAACCCATACAAAGACTTTTTTAACATGCATACTAGTTCTTTTTTACCCTTCACCACAAAGCCTTTAGGTTGCTTCATGTGGATCTCCTCTTCCAGATCCCCATGAAGAAATCTTGTGTCTTCACATCCATCTATTCTACCTCAAAATCAAATGCAGCAACAATAGATAAAAGTAATCTAATAGAAGTAACCTTGGCAACAGGAGAAAAAATATCACCAAAATCAATTCCTGACACCTAGGAATAACCTTTTTCTACCAATTGAGCTTTGTATTTATCCACCTTGCCTTCTACATTCATCTTCTTCTTAAACACCTATTTTCTCCCGATGGGCTTCTTTCCAGCCGACAACTCCACCAGATCCCATGCCTCATTTTTGTGCAAGGATGTCATTTCATCAAACATGGCCTCCTTCTATAGTTTTCCATCCTCTGAATCCACTGCCTCCTTGACAGTTCTAGGATCATCATCAGTGAACAGAAAGCAAATGGAATATACCTTTTTGGCTGCCTTCTTTCCTGAATTGATCTTCTCATAGATGGATTTTTTGGCTCTTCCTCTTCTGAATATTCTTCTGTTGTAGAGTCTAATTCATCCTCCTTTAGCTCAAACTCTATGTTTTCAGGTTCCTTTGGTAGGACTTCAAGTTTAACAAGAACTTTCACCTCTCTACACACCACATATCGATTGTACACTACCTTCCTTGTTTATGGGTTCCAATGATTGTAACCTTTTAAACCATCCTTATACCCAATAAATATGCACCTTTCAGATTTATTATCCAACTTGGTCCTTTTCTCCTTTGGAACATGTACATATGCATCACATACAAATACCCTCATATCTGAAAGAGAGGGTTTCTTACCAGTCCATACCTCATGTGGAGTATTATCCTCCAACGCCGATGAAGGTGATCTATTAACTAGGTAACATGCAGTCTCCACTGCCTCTGCCCAGAATTCCTGTCCTAATCTAGAACCACTGAGCATGCTTCTTGCCTTTTCCATCAACGTTCTGTTCATTCTTTCTACAACCCTGTTTTGTTGAGGTGTGTATGGAATATTCTTCTATCGTGCTATACCAAAATTCTTACAAAACTCTTCAAATTCCTTCTTGCAAAACTCTCCACCATTATCTGTCCTTAGCACCTTTATTTTCTTCTCTGTCTGGTTTTCCACCAGAGCTTTAAATTCTTTAAATTTGTCAAGGACTTCAAATTTATTCTACAAGAAATATATCCATGTATTCCTTGAGAATTCATCTATGAATGAAACATATTACATAGACTTAACTAGTGATGGAACTGACACATGTCCAAACACATCACTGTGCACAAGCTCTAATATCTTGTTCACCCTCTTAGCACCAGAAGGAAAACTCACTCGATTTTGCTTCCCATATACAATATTTTCACAGAAATTGAAATCCAAAGAGAAATTAGTTATACCTTCTACCATACCATTTCCATGTAGTATCTGAAGGCCCTTCTCTCCAATATGTCCAATCTTTTGATGCCATAGCATGGTCTTTTCTCCAGAGACTACTAGTCTTTCCGCTCCATTTTCAGGAACCACAGAACTTTTGCACCCATCAATAACAGTGCTACCCTAAAGCTTGTATAGAGTTCCAATCCAAACTCCCCGCATTAATACTAGTGCTCCCCAAACCATATTGCAGGTATCTTTCTTGAACACTGTTTTTACACCTGCATCATCCATCTTGCTTACAGAAATCATATTTCTGACCAATGCAGGAATATGAAAAACACTAGGAAGTGTTCTAATCCTTCCACCTTGAAACTTCAGCTTGAATTTTCCACGTTCGATGATTCTGGCCTTCTTATCATCCCCTAAGAAGACATCACCACCATCATACCTCTCATACTCTTAGAACCACTCCCTATGGGGAGTGAAGTGAAAAGATGCACCTGAGTCAATCAATCATGCCTCATGATCTACATGTGTATTTGAAGAAGAAGCCAAATATACATCACCACATTCATCTGAGGTGGTTTTTTCCTTTGTAGAATGAGCATCATCAGATCCCTTTCCTTTCTCAGGAGCTGTAGATCTGCGGTCATTTTTTTTAGTGCCCTTCCTTTCCGCATTTCTAGCGGGAGATTTATATCTCCCACTCGAAAACTTATTTTTGTTTATATATGGGACCTTCCTCGTACAGATAAGGCATATCCATTCTGGCCCTCCATATTTCTCCGTCTCATTTCCTCCGACAGCAAGGCTGAGACAATTTCATCAAAATTCAAGGTAGTTGTATTGCTACGCATTGCAATAACTAGACTATCCCACGAATCTGGTAGAGAACACAAAAAACTAATACACTTATATTCATATGAGATTTTAATATCAATAGATGACAAATGACTTACCATAGTATTGAAGGCGTTCAGATGCTCTGTCACCATGTCTCCATTCTTCATCCTCAGGTTATACATCTTTTTCTGCAGGAACAGTTTATTCACCAGAGACTTAGATTGGTACAAAGTCCCTATATTGTCCCACAAAGTCTTCACCATAGCTTCCCTAGATACATTCAACAATACTGAATCTGAGACACACAACTATATTGTGCTCTTTGCCTTCTGATCCAAATTCTTCCAGTCTTCATCTGACATTGTCATTGGTTTAGTACCTGGATCTACCATGATTCACTGATATTTATCCACCAGCAGATCCTCCATCTTGAGCTTCCATAACTCAAAACTCTGACCATTAAATTTTTCTATCTCTATCTTTCCACTACTCGTCATCTTCTTTCACCGCAAGAATTGATCCCACAGATCTCCCATTGAACAGGGTATACCACAGGCCCGAGAAAAAAACCCCTCAGCAGCAAAGGCATCCCCTTGAAGCTGAAACAACTCTGATACCAAATGTAGGTTTCAACCCTGTACAGAAATTATCTGCAAACGAATCTTAAAAATAGAAAATAAACAATAGTGAGAGAATAAAACATAAAATAGATATACACAGAGATTTTCCCTTGGATCCCAAATCGGGACTACCAGTTTGATTTTTCATTATATACCTTTTTATTGTTACAACACACACACACACACACACACACATATATATATATATATATGTCACATTCATAAACCCCAATCCATTAACCCTAGATTAGAACATAACCGTAGTTCCCTTAACTGGATCTACAAAATACCAGAGGCCAAAAACCATCATTCCCCAAAACCATGCACAAAACCATGGGCGGGTCCGCCATCGAAAAATAGGGTCCAAAAAAATATTTCTTGGGGCACTACCCAGAATGTCGCGCACAGGGTTACCAGCCCCCTTTTGCACCCAGCGCAACATACAAAGGGAGTTGTCGCCCCCCCTGTGACACCCCGCCCCGCGCATGTGACTAATGATGGAAATAATATAACACATACTTAACACATCATTGAAAACCACTATCAAGGATATCATAAATTTTCTTGGGGATTTTATGCAATTTCATTTTTTTGTGGATTCTTTAGTTGTTGTTGCACCTCAAATTTTGAATACACGATATTAGTTTCATTTCTTATTTTATCTTAGTTCTATTCTTTCATTCTCCATTGCTTAATTTTTTGGAACCATATTTATTGGATTACCAATATTCATTGCAGATTTTGTGCATGCCTAGGTTTATATGAACATTCTTATTTCATATTCTGTCAGTTTATTTCATTGTCTTCTTCTATATTCTATAACTTGTACATAAGATCTTTGGAACCCATCTATAATATAATTTTTATTATTTTACACTAAATAATGCATACTATTTTGAATTGTAACAGTAAAAATGAGACAAAAATTACCTATATTAACATCAATTGCTATCATCTTGTTGTTGCTCTCTCAATATTGCTTGATTTTGCCTCATCCTTTGTCTAGTAATTTTTTGGGCTTTCTCTTGGTTTGGAACTTGAGCCCCTTTTCAAGAACAAATCCTCTAATTTCCCATGTTGTTTGTTTTCAATCCCTGAATTTTAATAGAGCTAATATGAAATAGAGGTTCAATTCTTCACAATTAGAATTCAATTTCAATTAAATACAACTCAATTGTGTTATCAAGCACATGAATTTAAATTCACCTTATAGAAATTGAGGAAAATGTTACAAATTTTGTTATTATTTCCTTCAATCTGCATCATTATCTTTGTAATTTTTTCATTCTCTATAACTTTCTATAAATGTTTTCTTGTGTTTTTTTTTCCTCATAGACAAAGCTCGCTTGAGGTCCTAGCTACGCTGTCAACCATAACAATGTCAATTAATATCAATTAATATTTTTTTGGTGGGGGTTTGATTTGTATGAGATCTTAATGAAAATGTTCTTAAGAGTTTATAAGTTGCAAGTGTTAAAAACTGAGTTTTATGAGCCTTTATGTTTAATTCTTAAACACATAAAGCATAAATTTAAACTCAAAAATAGCAGAAACAACAGACAAATGCACCATAAAAATAACCACAACATAGAAAGTGATGAAGGATTTCACCCCTCCTGGGCTACGTCTCCTTGGTCCAGCTTTCAATGGCTTTTCCCTATATCATTATGCTCAAAATGGTGATTACATACATTTACAGTGCTCAAATGGCTTCAAAACCTGATCCATTTGCTCCATAACTATCAAAAATTCCTGTCTAGCCTCTTTATGCACCAAAATTGGTCAAAAATTGAAGAAGTTATGAGCCTCCCTAGCTTTTCTGCTAATCGCACCACAAATTCCCCAAAATCAGGAACCGTCCTAAAAATTCTCCCTGATTTCAGCTAACCGAGCGCCATTTTTGCGAAATTCAGGGTGAAATTATCAGACAGTTAAAATGCCCAATAACGCCTAAAATCTGAATTTTAAGCCATATTAAACATGGTTAATTAAAAATAAAAATAAAAATAAATCATTTGCTAGGGCCATGCCCTTGGTTTCGAGCTGGTAGTCATATGGTGTCATATGGGGGGGTCGGGGCTAAGCCTTGGCCCCTTACCCCAACCTCTGTTATCGTTCAAACTTAAATAGAATTTTGGTTACAATATTTAACAAGGAACTAGATAGACCAGTTGGTTAAGTCATTGCACTGTTTAGAGTGAAGTTTAGAGTTTGAATCCTATGAGGTGAAATTTTATATACCAACCAAATTTTTTTGTCCCCCGTGTTGCCACATGGCGGCCTCTAATTGGGCCACGTGACAACATGTGGTTGGCCACCAACCAACCAACCAAAAAATGCCAAACTAGAACCAATCAAGGCCTGCCACTTGTCAGGAAGTGGTAGGCCAAAAAAAAAAAGTCGACCAAACAGAAGAGGCCATGTGGCAGCCTACCACCAGCCCAAAATTTTTCCTAATTAGCTTTCCTTTTTTGAAATTTTTGCTTATTTGGGAAAACAAACAGAACTCATTTCTGGGAGCTTACGGTGTCAGTTTTCCGGGAAACTAGTTTCATCGGATTAAAAACGACAAGATATACACGGTTGTTCAAGTTCCACACCATTCTGGAAACTTTCATTTTTGAGCACCTAATCACTCCTCCCCACTAGAAGCTTTTGGACCCCAAAAGATCACTTTCAGTTTTTTAGTAGATGACGGCACAGTTCCCTCACCTTTCCAATCTCTATCCATTTGGATTTTCTTGGATTTGTTACTTTGAGCCCCACACGAAGGTACTCCACATTCCCTCATTTTGAAGACCTTTTTCTTCGGTCAAGAATGGTGTATCATTGTAGTTTATCAAGGTATTAAAGAGAAAAATCCTCAATGGAAGGAATATGAACATTTTATCCTTGATCTTCAATCAAAGGCAGCTCATACAACCTTAAGTTATCAACATTAACAACAACATAAATTTTCATATATGAAGGCAAATCCAACCTGAATCATTATCACCAATATTTTCTAAAATTATGAATGGACCATATCGAATTGGTTTTAGTTTTCTACCTTCTCCTTGAAGCCTTTCTTTGCTAATGTGAAGCCAAAATTCATCCCCGACTTGGAATTTGTGATCTACATGATGCTTATCGTGCCTTGTTTTGTATTTGACTTGACTCTTTTCCAGCTGTTCTTGAACTGTTTTATGTACCAATTGGATTTGTTCAATGAACCTTTTAGCTTTGTCTATGTCACTATGAACATCAATAGAAACATTCTTTCTAAAAATGAAATCCAAAGGATATTTAGGCAAGTATCCCAAACATGCCTCATATGATATGTTTTAGTTGAAGAGTGCTTGGCCCAGTTGTAAGCATGTTGAATATAGTGCAAGTTTTCATCCCACAACTAAGGATGCTTGTTGCAATAACCACGAAGAAGATGTATCACCGTCCTGTTTACCACCTCTGTTTGACCATCTATTTGTGAATGAAATTTTGTACTCCTTTTCAATTTTGTGTCCATGAATCCCCACAAGCTTGACCAAAAATTCCCAACAAATCGAGAATCCTGATCACCAATAATGGATGTGGGAAATCCAAAATGCACCCATACATTCTGAAAAAATAATTGAGAATTTTTTTCAGCTGTAATTTTCTTTTTACATGGCATCAAAATACACATTTTTTTGAACCTATCCACAACTAAAAAAAGATAATCATGATTCATTTTTGACATAGGAATACCCCCAAAAAAGTCCATAGAAACACTCTCCCATGGACGAGAAGGTACTGGAAGTGGTGTGTACAATCCTAACGTTATATTTCTAGGCTTACTTACATCACATAATGAACAACCTCTAATAAAACATGATACACTTTCAATCATACGAGGCCAATAAGAATACCTTTGTACATGTGCCATTGTCTTACTTACACAGAAATGACCAGCAATAAGAGAAGTATGCGCCTCTCTTATGATGTTGACTCTTTCTCCCTGTGGAATAAAAAACTTACCAAGATGGTACAACAAGTTATCATGCATGTGATAATCAAATTCCTCCACTTGGTTCCCTTGACTTAAATTTGCGTATACATATTGAAAATCACTATCTAAAGCATATTGTTCAACATAGCTATCATGAAAAACAAAATTATGCTTAAGAATAGTAGCAATACTAAAAATGGGCCTAGAAAGCATGTTAGCAACTTTATTATAGATACCTTTATTATACCTTATCACCAAGTGGAATTGTTGAAGAAAACCCATCCATCGAAAGTGCCTTGATTGCTGCAACTTTGTTTGTGGTTGCAAGTACTGCAATGGTTGATGATCAATGTGAACGATTGTTTCCTTACCCATCAAGTAGTGTTTCCACTTTTTCACACTTTGCACCAATGCATACAATTCCTTGTCATATGTAGGATAATTTATCGCTGCACCATTAAAAGTTTCTGAATTAAAACAGATGGGCTTACCATGTTGCATGAGAACCACACCCATGGCGTAATCACTAGCATTAGTCTAAATCTCAAATGACTGTCTCAAGTCTGGAAGTGCAAGTACTGGAGCTAAATTGATCTTTTCCTTCAATGCATCAAATTCCTTTTGATGTTTGCCTCCCCACTGGAAGACCTTCTTCACACTTTTCAATTCATGCAATGGAGTTGCGATAGAAGAGAAGTTAGCAATAAACATCCTCCAATATTGGGTTGCTCCCAAAAATATTCTTACCTCCGTAACTGTTTTGGACTTTTTCCAATTCAAAATTACATCAACCTTGGAGGGATCTATTTTCAATTCGCCTCCTCCAACAATATGACCCAAATACGCTAAATAATTTTTTCCAAACTCACACTTTGACATCTTTAAAAACAATTGTTCTTTCTTCAAGACATCAAGTACCCTTTTGACATGCATGACATGTTCTTCACGATATTTACTGAAAATAAAGATTTCATATAAATATACTATCACAAAATCATCTAGAAATGGCCTCAATACATCATTGATCACACACATAAAGGTATTCAGAGCATTGCAAAGACCAAAAGGAATAACTAGTCATTCAAACAAACCTTGTTTTTTTTTTTTTTTTTAATGTTGCCTTCCATATGTCACCTTCAGCAATTCTAATTTGATGATAGCCACTCCTTAATTCCAACTTAGTAAAATATTTTTCATCTTTCAATTGATCAAGTAAATCATCAATTCTAGTAAGTGGGTAATGGCTCTTTACTGTAATTTACACAGAAGTCCACACGCATGCGCCATGTTCCATCCTTGTTTGGCACCAAAAAATAGGTGACCAACATGGCGAAGTACTTGATCTAATGATCCCTTTGTCCAACAAATCTTGAATTTTCTTTTTAATTTCTGGACTTTCCATCACTAGCGTCATGTACATTCACGTACATGCCAATGTTAGGAAGAGGACAATATTGTTGCAATATTATTTCATGTTGGATTCCCCTCTTGGGAGGAAATCCTTTTGGATCCTGAAAAATCTCGTCATATTGCTTAACAAACTCAACCAAATCAGATTTCAATCTTGAATCACAACCTTTAAAATCTTCATTTTCAACATCATTCTTTTGTTTGACCATTAAAAGCACAAAATTCTTGCTAGATTTAATGAGTCTCTTCATTTGTCCGACATTTACAAGTGAAAGATTTAGTTTTTGTCGATGTGCTCTAAGAATGTACTCAATATCGTCTTTGAACAAGTGATACTTGTTTTCATGGCAATAAAAAATAGCTTTTCTATCATACAAATATGGGCTTCCCATAAAAATTCCGGAAATATCAAGTGAACTACATCAAGTTCAACTTCATCAAGAAAGTTTGTTGTAATTGCAAATCTAAGTATTCATTTCCTCGTAACTTGTAACTTTTCATTCTTTCATATCCAACCTAAAGGATAAGGTCTTGGATGAGGAATGGTCTCTAAATTTAACTTCTTGACTAAGTCTTCAGAAATAAAATTTTCTTGTGAACCACTATGAAAGAGTGTATCAATTTTGGTGTGCTTTGAAATAACCCGAATATGGAAAAGTTCAATTATATTTTTCACATATTGGGTATCATTGGGACAACTTGTAGATCTAGTGCTTGCTTTTTCCTTACCTTTTGTTCCCATTGTTGTGATCTTTGTTTCATTTCCCGAATCGGCGCCAAAGTCATTTTTTGTAGTTGTAGTTGTCTTTTGCTTCCCTTTTTTGTTAAAATTATTTGGTTTCATCTCAGGATGAAGCTTCCAAAAATGACCTTCATCATGACCCTATTTAGAAAAATGTTTGCATGTTAATTTATCTCCTTCCTTCTTGACGGATGCATTCTTATTTCCTTTTCCTTTGAACTTACTCTTACCCTTGTCCCCACTTGTGAATGGCTTTTTGCTACCCTCTTGTGAAATGCTTTTCCCTCTTGCTTCAAGATGTGTTTCCTCGACACAAACCTCATCTAAACATGACCTTAATATGGGAAAACTAGTTATTTCTATGCTAACTCCCTCATCAGTATTAAAAATGTGTGATTAGGATCATCTCATGTTAACCACTTGTGAAGGGGTTTATGTGTGTAGTTTCATGTGTTTTTGATGATAAAATTATGAGTTAATTAAATTTTAAAAACTCGTGTACAAAAAATTAAATGAAAAAACATAGCTCACAGCAATCTCATAACACAATGGAAGATGATGGATTTTACCCCTCCTGGGCTACATCTCTATGGACCTGCTTCAACTAGCTAGGACCTCTTGGGATTAAGAGTCAAATGTATGATTACAAGAACCTGTGTTGCTCCAATGGATTTGAAATCTGATAAATTGGCTTCAGAACAGTCAAATACACCAAAAATTACTATTCAATCTCTGAAATTGGCTTCCAGCTAATCTAGGTTTGACCTCCCATCTTGGTGGCCATGGCATTGTTTAATCTCCAAAGTGACAAAACCACCTTCAGATGTGCTCCAATGCCGTTGAAAACTATACCATTGTGTTCATAACATCAAATAAATCTAAAAATTATTGTTCATTCTGATCCGTGTGATGATTGTGGCCACCCACCTATTCCATTTGGACCAGCACCATCAATTCTTGCAGCTTTTCACATCCAACACAACTTACTATTTTTAGCAGGTTTTCGGGTCCTCCACTCTCGGAGCCGTTTTGGGGGATTAATGATCCAGGTGGATATTGGTGGCCACCCACCTATTCCTTGAACCTCCATCTTCAGTTCTTTCAATTTTCAAGTTGCAACAAAACTTACTATTTTTAGCAGTTTTTCGGGTCCTGAACTTCCGGAGCCGTTTTGAGGCCCTAAATGACATTTTTTTGGAAAACGGAGAGCAACATGGGTCCATGGACCGATGTTGCTCATTCAAAAATTGAAGTCCTCGGATAGATCTTTCTAACGAGCTATTGAACGCGTCAAACGGAGATCGGGTGCCAAAGTTATGCCCCCGGGAAGTTGAACCACCAATTTACCCAAACGGGCGCCCACAGTTTTGGCGCCTCATCTCCTACGGTTAGGCTTTTGGACGTTTCGGATTCTACATTGTTTCTCAATAATAAATAGGCCCTCGAGCCTCATTGTAACACAGTTCAGAGGTCTGTAGCCATCACATCTCTTCTCAGAGATTCGCTACCAGCACCCTAGCTATTTTATTTCCATTATGCCTGTAAGCATATTTCTGTTATTTGATATTAATGAAAGGAAGCATTATTTCCGCTGCATCTCTATGTTCATGGTTATTTCAGACTGTCATGCTCTGACAAATCCTGATCACAATGAGCTGGGAATCATTTTCTTTGTTTTTCTTTGCATGTCCCCAACACGGTCAGGGTATAAGGAGTTAGGGCTCGATCTGGTTGAACCCTTGCAAGATCAGCCTCGCAAACCCCGACGACCTCCCATGGCGGAAGAAAAGAAAGACGAGGGAGCAGGAGATCCTATCAAAATACTGCTCGAGGAGGCCCTTGAGAAACAAAGGAACGCGATGATGGATAACTTTGCTCAAATCCTTCAACGACTGCCCACATATGGCGCATCTGCATCCAACAGCCACTCTGGAGGCGCCACTCCCTTCAAGGTACAGGTAAACTTTGACATTTCTATATTTGAAGGAAAAATAGATGACGAGACGTATGTGTTGTGTCTTTGTTTGAAGGGTACTGTCCATGACTTCCTATTCCAGGAAAGATTATTTTTGCACACCTTTCAAAGCCGCCCACAAAAGACTCGTGTGGGAAAACCTGTGAGCAAGAGGGCGAAGGGGAACCCTCTCTGCTCTCGACCACCCACTTAAATTGCCCGAGACGGCATCAAGGAACAATATTAATCTTCATGGGGAGCAGAGGACAAATACATCCATTGACCTTACGTCATGCAACAAAAGGATCAAGATGTGATTAACTCGATTTAACTGTTGGTCAACTAACGTATTAAAGTTTTGGGTATTAAAGATTCAGAGAGACATTTGGTGCTCAAGTACCGCGGCTGTCTACACAAACACATTCAGGAGGAAATGGAGTTCCTCGACATTACATCGCTTGGCACGGCATATCGCTATGCCGCCAAGATCGAGCAGAAATTTAAGCAAAAGAAGCGAGACTTTGGATCTGTGAATCCGAAAGGTGCCCCCGAACCGAAGAACAAGGGGCAAGGCCAAAGCAATGCGACTCAGAACAATACCACAAATCCAAAGAAGGACACATGGAAGTGGTGTGAATTTCATAACAGCCCCACTCACAGCACAAACGAGTGTCGGGCCAAACAATCTTTGGTGGCTGAACTAAAGGCACCCGAATCAGATGCATTTTCTGATCCTGAGTTAGAACCAGACAAAGGTAATGAAAAAGGGAAGCAGATCATTAATGCGGATCCCAGTGCCATTGTTGCCACCACCAAGATCCAGAAGGAGGGTCCAGAGGATCCAGAGGAGGGGGAGCGCCTCTTCCAGTCGCAGATGTGGGTGAAGGGTTCTCCGCTGCAGTTTCTCGTCGATAGCGGAAGCCAAAAGAATCTCATTTCAACAGACGTCGTGAAGCGGCTCGGCCTACCAACCATAGCACACCCGCAGTCGTATACCATCGGGTGGCTCCACCCAGTAGATTCGCATCCGCTCAAGAAGCCGACTTCCATACGTATCAAGCCATTCACTGATGAGGTATTGTGTGATGTTGCTCCTCGATGTGTTGATGTATTATTAGCTAACCATACACTAGGGAGGTAGACATGCAATGAGACCTAGGCCTCGTGTCAGTTATTATTACTTTGGGAAATAATCAGGCCAGATACTGAGGTAGTACCGCTCCCTCGCCCATCTCTTTTTTGATCATCGCAAAAACGCAGAAGATTGTTTCCGCACTGTGGAAATTCATTTTCCTTACGACTCGCTCACAGGGAAAGAAGAATATTGTGGCCACAACCTCGAAACAGGGCTCCCTTTCACGGCTGCAGCAGATGGACAAAGTCATGGAGGAATACGATGACAATTTCTCCTCACTCATAGAGGTTCCTCTACACTGTCAGGACAAGCACTCCATTGATCCGACTCCCAATGCACCACCACCCGATGTTTCCATACATCCTGCAACTACACATACAGAATCCAAACATGTACTGTATGAGGCTGATAAAGAAACCAAATTTACTAAACGCATCCAGCATGTCCACCCGCAGGTCCATGACATCTTCCACACATCTAATACTCAGTTCAATAGAATTTTCCTCATCTCATGGAGGATCTCAACGCAATGGGGACCATTGCTTCCTAAGGAGGGAGGAATGATCCAGGTGGATATCGGTGGCCACCCACCTATTCCATTTGGACCAGCACCATCAATTCTTGCAGATTTTCACATTTAGCACAACTTACTATTTTTAGCAGGTTTTCGGGTCCTCCACTCTCGGAGCCGTTTTGGGGGCTTAATGATCCAGGTGGATATTGGTGGCCACCCACCTATTCCATTTGAACCCCCATCTTCAATTCTTTCAATTTTCAAGTTGCAACAAAACTTACTATTTTTAGCAGTTTTTCGGGTCCTGAACTTCCGGAGCCGTTTTGAGGCCCTAAACGACATTTTTTGGGAAAATGGAGAGCAACATGGGTCCATGGACCGATGTTTCTCGTTCAAAAATTGAATTCCTTGGATAGATCTTTCTAACGAGCTATTGAACTAACCTGAGATCGTTGTGCTATGCCCCCGGGAAGTTGAACCGGCACCAATTTTCACGAAACGGCGCCCTGCCAGCTTTTGGCGCTTCATCTCCTAGGGTTAGGGTTTTGGCTGTTTAGGATTTCCCATTGTTTCTAAATGATAAATAGGCCCTCGAGCCTCATTGTAACACAGCTCAGAGGCCTGTAGCCGCCACATCTCTTCTCAGAGATAGCTACCAGCGCCCTAGCTAGTTTTATTTCCATTTTGTCTGTAAGCAAATTTCAGTTCATTGATATTAATGAAATGAAGTGTTATTTCCGCTGCATCTCTGTATTTATGGTTATATGTTTATTCTGTTGCGTTCCTGCATAAATCCGGATCTTATTCACTCCATTTTGGCTCTAACCGGGTCCGCCGAGTACGCTCTCCGGTGGCCCCGAGCTTCCAAAGTTCTTCAAATGACCAAAAAACACCTCGTATATTCGCTCCTCTTCCTATGCAAGTTGTTCCAATGGATTCAAAGCATGCCAATATTCTATGGTTGATTATTCCTGAGCCAAAATTGGTCAAAAAATGCTCAAGATAAGCCTCAGTCAATTTTCTCCTAGATTCTGCCTCTAAATCTAGAGATACTACCAGTTAACTCCAACAATTTAGAAAATTTGTTGAACTTGGGGCCGCTAACAAAAAATCTTCCAGAGTAAGCATTGAGTTTAATTAGGATAAGTAGGGATTAAAATTGTATTAGTGTGCACTAATTGTATTTAGCGTTGAGCATTAAGTTGAGGTCACGTAGCGCGGTCTCATGGGAGGAGGGCTGGCCCGCGGGGTTGGCCCCCTCCTTCCCGCCATCGGTCAAATGCATAAAATTCAAGTATATTTTGATGCCCATCCTTTATAAGGAATGTGGTTGTGGCCTATTGGTGAGAGGCGGTAATATCTGGGGGGAGATCACGAGATCGAACCTCGACCTCCACCCCTCCATACATTTTGTTTGCAATGTATTAGAATATGCCATCTGAAAACCTTTGCATAAATAATATAAGTGCCATATATTAAAATTTGTAAAATGGATATGCCCCACATAAATTACGCGCTCCACCATAAACGTTAATCCATAACTTTGTACTTTGGCATAAAAATATGCGTGGATTATAACCCTTGAACCGAACTTTGACTTTGGGTTTAATTTCTAATCTCAATGAACTTTGAAATAATTTGATATACGGAATATGAATCAAAATTGAGGGTATGTCCCATCAATTCGAGGGATACTCATCAACTGCAATATTGAGCATTGATGTTCTGTAATAATGAGTGGCCTAACAGGTACCCCTAGGGCTTGATGTCTCCCTAGGACATGACAATCAACTGATTTAAGCTACAATGTACCCAAGTACCCCACCCAAGTACCCCCATACAAGTTAGGTCAGCTCTCAAGTCTGAGATGCCCCTCAAGAGGTCACCATCGTCCCGCAGACGTGATGCCCTCAAGTTAGGTCACTGGTTAGATTCCCCCAGCCCTCAGAAGGTCAGGTACAAGGGGACCCTTTGGGTGCCTCTGTTTTCTTCCACCTAAGGTGGTGTTTCTTTACGTTGCACCCCACCCAAAATATAAATTATAACATAATATATCATTAATAAACCATATAATATATATATATATATATATATATATACCCGTTAATCCAACCTTAAATAAAAATAATTCCAACACAAAAAATATTATGAACCCAAATTCGACCTTGGAGGACATTGGGAAAATTTCACCTTCACAAATCAAACTTGCGAATCCAATTGTGACATTTGTCACAAACTACAGTCCCATTGGAAAAAAATTGAAGAAGATTTCCTGCATGCTGACTGGGCTGCCATGTCATCATCCTGTACCTGTTCTGAAATTATTATTTTTAATTGCATATTCTGAATGGCGATCAACAGACCATAACTTCTTCATCCAAACTCAGTTTTCGATGAAACAAGTTGCATTGGATTCCCAGCGACGGGCCGGTCACTTTCGTTCTAGTTTAGTGAAATTATGAGCACTTTGAATTCTTCTCAAATTTTTGTTCCTGATCCATATTTCGATCACTCCTTCCCACTGACATGCTTTTGGACCCACAAAAGATGGTTATCTCATGAGATATGAATACTCTTTTGTTTCCCAAGTTCTATCATCTTGATTCTACTTGGAAAAATCGCCTTGACAACCACTTCGGTTCGTTGACATGCCTTGCCTTGCAAATTCCTTGGCTCTTCAACCACTATTCTCCTTTTGTCGCTGACCCAATCCAACACTTGTTGGTTGCTTGCTAATTGATAAAACACTTTGTTGTACCAAATCGATTCCTCCTTTGCACAAACATGCATTCGATTCTAGCTTCTCCGTGGAAACCACTTTTCCAAATTAAGCCCATTTGAGTGAACTACAACAATGAGTTCCAACATCATTAAAATCAAGAAAATAAAAGACCATTATTTTACCTCCATGGTTCCATATTCCGCATTTGGAAGAATTCATTCGCCATCTCCTTCTCTTCCTAGCGTCAACACATAAAATGGTGTGCAATGGTTGCAAACTTTTTTTTCTGACATCTTGTCACAAACACAACATATTCAGATTGATGGTTGTTGTTTGTATCTGAAAAACACATCATGCAAGAAACATAACTTGACGATGTATCCTCTTGCTCCTTCAAAGCAAAAAATTTCACATCATGTGAACATCTTCTTATACTCTTACATCTTGGTGTCAAAATTCATCGACCAAACACAAGTCGACAAAAAAATGCCTCTTCAAACGACTGACTCTCAAGTTAAGCATAAGCATGTGTAATAATTGATGATTCTTTTCCCAAAACAAAAATAACTTCACATCTCATGAAACACTTCGTCAACATATCATTTCCATCTTTGGGGACAAAATCATCTCTTCCAAGTCAATATGACATGCATGTAACACACAATCGACCAACACAAGTTGACACTCATGCATGTTCAAATGATCAACACTCTCAAGTTGAAAACATACATGTTAAACAAAGCAATCAACCAACACAAGTCAATTACTCATGCATGTTCAAGTACAATGAAACCATCAAAATTCCATTGTTCATACACACAAACTTTCATGCATGTATATAATTCTTCAACTCTCTCACAAGCACAATCATAAGTACAAGAACCCCATTCATATGTACATGTACTTAAAGCTTAAATAAACAAATTTTGCTACAATAAAGAGATTCAACATACTCCACTTTCAATCACCTTCTTGGCATAAACATGCAATATGCATTCCATTTGAAAAGAAATGCATCAACATCAAAATACATGCAAAGGCTTGATTGGATAAGAAATCTAACCATTTCAATGGTGCTTCTTTCAGTTGTACATCATCATTATGTGAATCATCTTGACCCACATCAATTATGGAATCTTATTTTCCATTCTTTCCATTCTCTTTCTCCACCTTCTTCAAATGTTGTGGATGACTTGCTAGATACAAAGTCCAAGACTTGTCTACAAGATGACCTTGCTTATGGAAATGAGTGCAAAACAATTCCATCTTCTTTTCAACATGGTTTCCATTATCTAATGGACCTTTGGCTTTCTGTCTCCTTTGCTTTGAATTTTTCTTGTTCATGGTTATCTTCTTCTAACATCTTGAAACATTATGGCTATCCAAACCACAAAAGGAACATGCAAACTTTCTCCAAATCTTATGTGATAATTTTCCATGTTTATCATAATCAAAATCAACTTGATTAAAATCATATTTATACCTTGAACATTCACCTTTGTCGCCTTCTTTAGGAGGTGAATTTGATGAGGTATTGGCTCTCTTCGGAATACCAACAATTCATTCAAAGACTTTAGATCTTTCAACATCCTCTTGTTCGTCATTCTCATTAGTTGCATGCTTATGAGCACCTTCTTGCAAAGTGGGTGAAAAACTTTTTCATTCCCTCATGAACACAATCTTCACAAGCTTTTGGTAATGAACATGAAATGAAATTCCTTCTTGGAACACCTTTATGTGTCTCCTTGGCTTTAGAGCTTTCTCCATCATGTTTTCCATAGCCAAGACCCAAATACTTAGGCCTTTCCTCAACAATAATTGGCTCAACTATGCCTTGTGCATGTTTGCCTAATCCTTTACCTTCATAGACCATCTTCATCAATAATTTGGACCATATTCCTCTAGTGTGTCTTTCAGAAGCACCACACATTAATTTTTAGAGGAAATTGAATATAAACTTGAATTTCATACCTATTTTTCATGTCCATACATGGCTAAGGCTTCCTTGGCATCATGGAGCTGAGTCTCCATCTCATGCATCCTTGCTAGGTTCTCATTTGCAATATGGAATTGAGTCTCCATCTCATGCATATTTTCAAGAAACTGTTGCTTCTCCTCCTTCATGGAAATCAACTTCTCTTGAAGTCTAATGCTCTTCCTCTTATCTTCATACTTCTCTTGCATCATATCAATCATGATGTAGAGCTTCTGCAACATCTCTTTATCAAAGAGTTTTGATAAGGAAGATTGAATAGAAGCATCTCTTAATGAAGTTTCCATCACACCTATAATGCTTACAAAGCTTCTTTTTTGTGATTTGAGAATTCAGTTCTCAATTTTTATCTTCTCCTTCACACATAAACTTGCAAGTTCACTGTGTACAAGTTCACAGTTAAATTCTCCTTGCACAAATTCAAAAACCAATAGCTAATTCTTCTAGCTAACCTTGGCTAAAATGAGCTAAAATTTTTCTTTGATACCAAATTGATCTAAATATGGGAAAACTATTTATTTCTATGCTAGCTCCCTCATCAATATTAAAAATGTGTGATTAGGATCATCTCATTTTAACCACTTGTGAAGGGGTTTATGTGTGTAGTTTCATGTGTTTTTTATGATAAAATTATGAGTTAATTAACTTTTAAAAACTCAAGTACATCAAATGAAATTCAGAAACATAACTCACAACAATCACATAACATAATAAATGACGATGGAGTTCAACCCTCCTGGGCTACATCTCCATGGACCTGCTTCAACTAGCTAGGCCCTCTTGGGATTAAGAGTCAAATGTCTGATTACAAGAACCTTTATTGGTCTAATGGATTTTAAATCTGCTCCATTGGATTCAAAACACTCAAATACCCCAAAAATGACTATTCAATCTCTGAAATTGGCTTCCAGTTGATCTAGGCTTGACCTCCCATCTTGGTGGCCATGGCCTTGTTTAATTTCCAAAGTGAAAAATCACCTTCATATGTGCTCCAACACCTCTGAAAACTATAACACTATGTTCATAACATAAAATAAATATAAAAATGGTTGTTAATTCACTCCATTTGGCCTTCAGTTGATCTGGGCATGGCCGTACCTCCTGGTGGCCCCGGGCTTCAAAGTTCTTCAAGTGACCAAAAATACATGTATATTTTATCCTATGCCTATGAAATTTATTCCAATGGATTTAGAGAATTCCAATCTGCTAGGAATGACTATTCCTGAGCCAAAATTGGTCGAAAATTTCTCAATATAAGCTTCATTCAATTTTCCCCTAGATTTTGCCTCTAAATCTAGAGATACTGTCAGTTAACTTTGGCAATTTAACAAATCTGTCAAACTTGGGGCCGATGCCAAAAACTACGCCATAATAAGCGTTGATTTTAATTAGTATAAGCAGGGATTAAAATCATATTAATGCACACTAAGCGCAGTTAGCATTGAGCGCTAGGTCAAATTCAAGTAGTGCGGTCTCATGAGAGGAGGGTTGGCCCGCGGGGTTGGCCTCCTCCTTCCCGCCATCGGTCAAACACATCAAATTCAAGTATATTTTGGCACCCATCCTTTACAAGGAATGTGGTTGTGGCTTGTTGGTGAGAGGCGGTAGTAGCTGAGGAGAGGTCACGGGGTCGAACCCCAACCTCCACCCCTCCATAAATTTGTTTTGTACCGTATTAAAATACGCCATCCGAAAACCTTTTCATAAATAATATATGTGTCATATATTAAACTTTGTAAAATGGATATGCCCCACATAAATTACGCACTCCATCATAAACGTTAATCCATAACTTTGGACTTTTCCATAAAAATATGCGCAGATTATAACCTTTGAACCGAACTTTGACTTTGGGTTTAATTTGTAATGTCAACGAACTTTGAAATAATTTGATATGTGGAATATAATAATAATTTAGGTTTGGATTAAATTAACAAACATTAATATATATATAAATTATAAAACAATATATGATTAATAAACCATATAATATATTATAAATATATATATATATATCTGTTAATCCAACCTTAAATAAAAATAATTCCAACACAAAAAATATTCATGAACCCAAATTCAACCTTGGAGGACATTGGGCAAATTTCACCTTCACAAACCAAACGGGTGAATCCAATTCAGTCCCATTGGACAAAAACTGAAGAATATTCCCTGCATGCTGACTAGGCTGTCATGACATCAACCTATACCTGTTCTGCAATTTTTTTTTTAAATTTGTCTATTTTGAACGATGATCAGCAAACCATAACTTCTTCATCTGAACTCAGTTTTCAACGAAATAATTTTTGTGGGATTCCTGGCGACGGGTCGGTTGCTGTCATTCTAGTTTGGTGCAATTCTGATCACTTTGAATTTTTGGCAAATTTTTTCCTGTGATCCATATTCTGATCAAAACTTGTAGGATAAAACATAAGGATAGTATGCCTTAAATAACTATGTAAACCCGCAATTTATTTCAACAAAGTGTCTTATGAATTCAATTCTATACCCAGTATCAAACACCTTCATCTAAACTCTTGAGTGTAACTTTGCACACTTTGACCCTTTAGTTGTCTAAAAGTCTGCCAATCCATAATAGCCTTTTGCATATAAGGTAATGGATAAAATTGCCTTCTAAGTGTAGCAATAAAATCTATCCAAGAGGGTTATACCCTACCATGATTTTCATAACCTCTTGTGTTTTGGCTTCCCACCAAATCAAAGCAGCATTTTCCAACCTTAATGAAGCCAACTGAATCTTTGTTTCATCATCTTTGATGTTCTAAATCCTACAATAAACTTCAAGTTGACGAACCCAATTATAAAGTCTTTCAGCATTCACTTAACCATTATACGTAGGCAGTTTGAATTTGATATCAAGTTTTAATAAGGTATTTTTACCATGAACCCTTGGCGTATGTGATGTGTTTGAGTAATAGTGGTTGTGGAAGAGGAAGAAGATGAAGGTGAGGATGGAGGTGAAGATGATGGTGGATAAGAGGGTGGTTTGTCACCATTTCCTTTTGAAGGATTTTCATCATATCCTCCTTTTCCTCCAGAAGAACCCTCTCCTTTTGAAGGCTTGGAACTTTCACTCTGCAATCTTCAATTTCTCTCTTCATAGAGAACCTTCACCATTTCAGTCATGTCAAAGAAATATTTTCTAAAATTTTTCTCTTCATCTATATATTATCAGCTCCTCTTTCATGAGACATGCTTGTTGAAGCTTCAACTACAATTTGAGGAAGAATTTGTGGTGGATATTGTCGCAAAATTTCTCTCCTTGTCCTTGACTTAACTTGAGGACTTGCAACCACAAGATTTCCTTCTCCTCTCTTGAGCTTCAACCTTGTAAGCATCAAAAACACTTGCAAACAATTAAATCCTTACAACAACAAAGAAAACCTAGGCTCTGATACCAAACTTGATATGTATGAGATCTTAATGAAAATGTGCTTGAGGGTTTATAAATTGCAACTGTTAGAAACTGAGTTTTATGAGCCTTTATGTTAAATTCTTAAACACATAAAGCATAAATTTAAACTCTGAAATAGTAGAAATAGTAGACAAATGCACCATAAAAATAACCAAAACACAACAAGTGATGAAGGAGATCACCCCTCCTAGGCTACGTCTCCTTGGTCTAGCTTCCAATGGCTTGGCCCTATATCATTATGCTCAAAATGGTGATTACATACATTTTTAGTGCTTAAATGGCTTCAAAACCTATTCCATTAGCTCTAGAACTGTCAAAAATGCCTCTCTAGCCTCTTTTTTCTCCAAAATTGGTCAAAAAATTGAAGAAGTTATGAGCCTCCCTAGCTTTGTTGCTAACCGCACCACAAATTACCCAAAATTCGAAACCTTCCTACAAATTCGCCCTAATTTTAGCTAACCAAGCGTCATTTTCGTGGAATTTTGGGAGAAATTTTCAGACAGTTAAAATGCCTAATAATGCCTAAAACCTGAATTTTAAACCATATTAAACATGGTTAATTAAAAATTTTCATATGCCTAGGGTCGCGCCCTTGGTTCTGCGCCAATAGTCATATGGTGTCATATGGGGGGTTCGCGGCTAAGCCCTGGCCCCTTACCCCAACCTTTGTTGACGTTTAAACTTAAATATAATTTTGGTTGCAATGTTTAACAAGGAACTCGATAGAACAGTTGGTTAAGTCGTTGCATTATTTGGAATGAAGCTCGGAGTTCGAATCCCATGAGGTGCAGTTTGGCATACCAACCAAATTTTGGTGTCCCCATGTTGCCACGTGGCAGCCTTCAGTTGGGCCACATGGAAACATGTGGTTTTCCACCAACCAACCAACCAAAAAATTCCAAACCAAAACCTATCAAGGCCTGCCACTTCTAAGAAAGTCGTAGGCCCAAAAAAAAGTAACTTTTGACCAACTAGAAGAGGCCATGTGCCAACCTGCCACTGCCCCAAAAATTTTCCTAATCAGCGATCCTTTTTTGAAAAAATTTCATGTTTGGGAAAATGAACATAACTCGTTTTCGGGAGCATGCAGTGTCGATTTTCCGAAAACGAGTTGTGCTGGATTTAGAACAAGGAGATCTATGCGTTCATTCGGGTTTCACACCATTTCAACAACTTTCATTTTTTTGCATAATTTTAAGCACCTAGTCAAGGTTAATTATTAAAAGAGCTTGATCGAGCTCCTCAATCCTAGTCGGCCATTGTTCAAGAAAAACAGGGGCTCAATGAAGATATTTTCTTATTCAAGCTACATTCCTCGATCAAGACATTTTATCAATCGAGCTACATTTCTCAATTGGGAGACTTTTTTTAACCTTTTCAGTAGTTTGATCAAGGGTTTGTTAAACCCTTGATCGAGTTATTTCAACTTTTATGTAAAGCTCTTGATCAAGCTTTTTAAGTGCTCGATAAATATATTGAGGGCCTAACAAACAGAGTTTTAGCTCCCCTTCTATATATTTCTCTGCAGTACCATCTTGTATCATGGCAGACTTAAGGCAATATTTGTCCTTAGGTGGCAAATTTGATCACATTGGATTTGTGAAGGAATCATCTATCCAATGGCATATGAGTTTGACATTTTTTAATTCATATGATATTTTTGATATAATTTCTTTTGAACCTTATGCTTGAATATATTTTGGACAATTTTGAAGAGGCTAAATGAAAAATCAATAACATAAAATAATACAAAATTCAAGCAATTTAATTCACTTCATTTACGAGTCCCCTTCAAAAGGATACTCTTGATTTTTGAATTTATTTAAATAGTAGAAAAAAAACATGCACAAACGCATGTGTTTTAAAAATGCAATTCAAATATTATTTCACCAACTTCGAAAAATAATAAAAAATAGATTTTTGCATAACACGCACACATGTTAAGATGTGAAAAAAATTGTGAGGGAAAGAATTTAATTGAATGGAAATTTGATAGATTATATGAAACTAATATTTTTTGAAAAAAAAATCATTAGGACAACAACATAATTCTCCACAAATTGTCTTTTTAGTCCAAATCAAAATTCACAAATCTCATATGAATTTTGAGGGCTTCAATTCGATAAAAGAATAAAATTTGGAAATTTTCATTACCACATTAGGCCCAAAAGTGTAACCCATCTGCATTGATTCACTGAGTCAATATATGTTAATGTATATATTAGTTTATAGTTAAGACATTATAAATGTGTAAAATAATATATTTAATGTCTCATTAATATTATATTAAACTCTTATTAATATCATTTAAATGTTATAATGTGTGTGTGTGTGTGTGTGTGTGATAATTAAATATTAATAATATGTTAAATATTAAATATTTTTCCCCAAGGAAAAATCATAATTTCCATTAATGAAAGTGAAAATTAGATGTTGTAGATGCTAAATAAAAATAAAAAATGAGGACTATTGTATCAAAGCGTGAAAAAAGACCATACCATCATAAAACAAAGTCCATATATCATGTTACAAAAAAACATCAGAGCTTGCTTGTTATAACAGGATTTTTTAATAACAAAAACATAAAGACATTTATGCATATATTGTTCTAGAAAGAGCTTGTATAAACTGGAGCATATATCCAAAAAATCCAACAAGAAAACATAATTTTCATCGTTCCTAGACTTTTGCATCCTACAAACCCTCAATAAAGGGTCTATGGTAGTACTCGAAATGATATATGCCAACTTGTTTTGAGATCTGCCAAGAACCCCATGTTTTTTGCTCGTCTGCTTTGGAAAGCTCATCAGATATAACATTTTTTTCCCTAAAAATGTGTTGATAAACAATGTGATCAAAATTTCCTTTAATCCTCAAAACCACCTCAAGAATAGGCTTGAGTGTGTGCACACGATAAATTGAAATTTCATTGAACCAATTTATAACCACTCTGGAATCCCAAAAAACTTGCAGTTGTCGACACCCTTTTTCCAAAGCAAAGATAAGAAGAAGTTTCAAACTTAACAATTCAGCGTAGTTATTTGATGCCACTTTTGAGATTAAAAGAATGATGCATATTTAGATGAAGAATGGCTCCACCTCCACATTAACCTCCAACTTGCGAGGAGCCATCAAAATATGACCACAACCTAGATCTATCCTCTCGTTCCTCACAAATCTAATGATATTTGTTGACAATAGGATCATCCGGAATGAGCTCATGTATGAAAATAATATCACTAGTTAACCTATCATAGCACAACATTTTTTATTGAAAAATTATATCATTTCGTCTAAGCCATACGCCCCATTAGATGATAGGAGTAATATTTCACAACTTTTTGGGATCAACTATAAGCCACCAAGCATTCCAAGCATCCTTGAAGGACTTACCCTGCCATTTATATATCATTGTTAACGCATCACAAACAAAACTCCACACCTGGATAGAAACAATGCACTAAAGGAATAAGTGATCCATTGATTCCTCGACATTTTGACAAAAGGGACACCTTCTCAGACCAAAAAAGTAGCACTTTTGAAGATTTTCACCCATAGGAAGTATGTTTTCAAGGTGGATCCATTAAAATAATTGGGCTTTCTCCAGGCACTTCAACTTCCACAGATATTTCCACCACCACGTAGGTTGCTCAAGAGCCTATTCTACATATATAAAAATATATCCTTATTTTGGAGTATAGACTCCAAAAGGCGAGTGGATCCACTACGATTCATCCTCTCGATCTTGGATCCTAACATGAGATCTATTGAGTGCTTGGATATAGTCATACCACTAATAATTCCATACAACCGACATATTAAGATCCTAGGATTTCATCCATCCTTGAGCCCAAATGAAATAAGCATCAAGATTTAAAATTTGATTTAAGGTTCTTCTTCCCTGAGCTGACAAGAAAACTACAAGCTCATGAAATAATTAAAAATGAGCCCCGTGGCCATTCTACGAGTTCTAACCAATCCTGACCTGATTTCCATTCCAACCTTCCATGCCAAACCTTTTTCTATCGTTGAGAAAGATTCAATCACTACCTTCCACATAGATAACACATTTAGACGATTGTTATTAGGATTCCTAAATCAATCCTCCAAGGAGCTCAAGAAAATGTATTTCTTATATACTACCTCTATCCATAGGATTTTAGTCTAAATCAACCACCAACTAACCTTTTTTTCTAATGCCTTGGAGAAACAAAAGATATTTTTCAGCCCCCATATCCCCCATTTCTTTGGAAGATCTATTTTGTCCCAATTCACCAAGGAAAACATCTTGCCTTCTATTACACCCATCCATAAGAATCTGCAATTACTTTTTTTAATAGAGCTTAGAATCCACTTTTGGATCCAAGAAAATGACATCCAAAAAATTGGGGTTGCCTCCAGCATATACTTTATGAGCACAAGCCTGCCAGCTCTAGACAACCATTTACAACTCCAGGTTTTAATACGTTTCTCAATCTTAACTCATAGCCACAACCAATTTGATTTTATTTTAAACTATTATTCTTCAAATGGAAACCAAGGTATTTCAATCCCTCATCAAACGACAACTCACAGAAAGGAAAGAGAGAAATTACATTAGAATATTCATCTCTAGAGAAACCTTGTGCAGAGAAATATTATTTTTGATAGTTTACTTCCATCCCAATAGCTTTTTAGAAGAGGGATAAGGAATTTTTTATTCTAATCGAATCACATCTAGACCCATAACTAAACAAAAACACATCATCCACAAAAAGGATATGGGAAATAAATAATCCCTCTACCACAGACATCCCTTTAAGATCACCCCTTCTTTTATCCTCCCCAATGATTCTCATAAGACTTTCAGCAATAAGGAGGAATAGCAAGGGGGAAATAGAACATGCCTGACGTAGACCCCTTAAGCATGGAAAAACTCTGTAGCAACACCATTAATTAAAACAACAAAAGAAACTGAAGTGATACAACACATTATCCAAATGATAAACTTGACTTCAAATAAGAAATGAGTTGGCAACATTCTGATGTAAATCTAGCTAGATATATTGTTATCACTGGAAAATTGGACAAGCAAAAGACATCATGAAATGTCAAGCAGAAGGATTTATAGGGTTGAGAAACATTAGAGAATCTTGATAATTTAAAAATTTCTAAGGTCAAGAGGAAAAATTATCAAATTGTGCATAGAAGACATAGACAAAGTGCACTCCATGCGTATTTTTCTTCGATAGTCGCGATGGTCTGCGCGGCTTTACCTCAATACGTTGTGCGGTCCTAAGCATGGAGGAAGGTCACCATCTGGGACCACTTGACACACTTCAGGATAATATTCTCCACTTGAGGCCCCCCAAGGACAGCCGCCTAGAGCCACCTTGAGACCTCAAGTGAGCACACAATGGAATCAACCCCCACTCTTGGGTCACTATCCACAATTGTACCAAGAGTGGGAAGAAGGATTTCAATTTTCTTATAAAATGCCACCATGAGAAGAACAAATAGAGAACGCATTTCTATGTTAGCCAAATTTCCCATGAGAAAACTAGCAGTGTGTTGTCTAAAGAAGCAATAGAGTTAGGGTATTCAGTTGTTGTGTTAGGTCCTTTTATTACTAGTATAGTCCCTTATTGTTGTTAGTGTAACCCCCTTATTGTTATTTTTATACCCCTGTAACCCCCATATTGTTATTATTTATCACTTAAATTATTATTGTTAGGTTGGCTAGGATTACATTGTGGCCCCACTAGGATTACATTGTGGCCCCATGGACTCTTATATATAGAAAGGAGGTTTTTTCATTTGTATCATCTAAGAATTTTTCATTCATGTAATGTATTGGAGGTTGCCCCCTCAAAGTGGCTTTTTTCTAAGGTGTTGATATCTCTTTTCTTCTATTTTTGGAGCTGGTTTCACAACATTTGGTATCAGAGCTTTGGATTCTAGGGTTTCGCTGCACCAAACAGGTCATCATGGAATTTTCGGTATAACGTTTTTTGTATGAAGGTTCAGAAGCTGAAATTTTTATATCACTAAGCCGAAATCCTGAGGAATATCGTCGCAAAATTTCAGAACTTGGTTCACAATATTTTCATAGATATGATCTTTGGAAGTTAGGTCTTTTTCAGGCTCCCGAATTTCATCTCAAAGAGGTGATCGTGGGAAAATCTTCATAAGTCTCTCTCTAATCATCGGGTTGGAATTATGTAAAAATTGGCTGGAAGTACATGGGCCTTAGTTACCTTTCTATAAACTTCAGACACAAAGGAGCAAACAACGACACGTGGCAAGTCGTACAAGTTCTCTCTACTAAACCAGTCCATAATTAGGTCATTATGGGAGATTGGACATAACTTTGACTTGAAGAATCAAAATTAGGTCAGACCTATGGCATTCTAAAGAGGATTTAGAGGGCTACCTCAGGGCCAAATTTCAGATATTGAGGATCTGAAATCATAGAGATAACTCTATTTCAATATCGAGCTCCTCAAAAGCAAGAAAAAGGTGTGTATTTTTTTTTCGAATTACATAAGTCTCATTTGAAAAAAATTAGTTTGAATTTATTCCAAGGGCATATTTAAGAATATATATCAGTATTGGGTTCTAAAATTCCCTTTAAAAATAATTCAACACCCATTAAGCCTTCAGAAGGCTCTACTATGACTCATGAAGACGAAGAAACACAACATGAGATATCAAAATTACAAGAGCAAGTGCACCAAATTTCGTTATCGCAAAGAGAAACAAAAAATGAAATGGAAGTTTTGAAGAAAGGCATGGAAACTAAGATGGATGGTTTGACGAAAGGCATGGAAGCTAAGATGAATGTTTTGGAAGCTAAGATGGACGGCATGGAAGTGGGCATGGAAGCTAAGATGGATGACATGGAAGCTAAGATTGATGAAAAAATGAAAGGAAACATGGAAAACATGAAGAATGATCTAAAATTAGACATCAACGGTTTTGCAAAGTTGATACAAGAAATGTTTCCTAATGGCAAAAATATAGTAGAGGAAACACATGATGAGAGCAAAGTAAATGTTAATCGTGATTTCATAAACTTTAATGTTGGATGGAAGAACCACCATATTCCAAAGATAGATATGAGGAATTTTGATGGCAAGGACCCCGTAACATGGATACTACAGATGGAGCAATATTTTGATCTCAATAATGTGCAAAACACACAAAAGGTATGCATTGAAACTTTACATTTAGAACAAAATATATTTGTATGGTATCGATGGCTTTTCTCCCGTAAAAAAATTGTCACTTGGTCAATTTTTACGGAGAAAATGATAGCACATTATGAGGATACAAAGAGAAATACCTTCTTTAGCCAATTGATAAATCTCAAACAAAAGGGCTTAGTGGTGGAGCACATTGAAGACTTCCAAAAATTGAATATAAGGGTAACTGATATTCCAGAGGAACACAGGATTGATGTCTTCATAAGGACTTTAAAGGATAACATCCAACATGAAGTTTGTGTTTGGGAACCTGATTCACTGGAGAAGGCATTCAGGTTGGCAAGAAAAATTGAATGTAAAATTATGGCGACAAGGAAGCCTACCACTCACATCTATAAAGATGGAAGTGTTTCTACTCCTAGACTTCCATAACCTACAAGGTTGACACCACAACAATTGGAAGAAAAAAGAGAAAAAGGGATTTGCTACAGTTGTGATAGCAAATACACTAAGGGTCATAAGTGCACTGAGAAGAAATTATTTTACATAGATTGTGAAGAGGAGGAAGAAAATGAAGAATAAACTTCAAAAGTATAGGATATACACCAGGAATAAACCCTAGAAGAAGAATAAATGAGTCCGACCATATCATGTAATGCATTGGCAGGAATTACCACTCCTCAAACTCTCAATATATAAGGACATATCAAGAAGAAAAAGGTAATAGTGTTGATTGATCCGAGTAGTACCCATAATTTTATTCATTGTAAGGTAGCCAAAGAATTGAATTGTTTCCTATACCCAGCACCAGAATGTCAAGTGATGGTTGCAAATGGAGGAACTATAAATTGCTTTGGAAAATTCCATAATGTCAAGCTAGCCATGGGGGAATATGTATTGAATAGTCCAATTCTTTCCATCCCAATGGGAGGTGTTGATGTTGTACTAGGAGTACATTGGTTACAATCTTTGGGGACGGTAGCTTTTAATTTTCAAGAAATTTTCTTGAAATTTTTTTTGGAAGAAAAGGAAATTGAATTACAAGGTATCGCAGGGAAGCCAAGAAAGATAATAAGCTCTAATGTCATGACAAAGGTTCTGAAGAAAGAACAACATGGTGTAATTGCACAATTATGCTCACTAGAAGTTCCAACATCAAAATCATATATTTCTCCAGATCTCCAAAAAGTCTTGGACAATCATTCCAAGGTGTTTGATACTCCCAAAGGACTCCCACTTATTCGTGATCATGATCATGTTATTCATTTGATTCCAGGAAGTGTTCCTCTAAACATCAGGCCTTACAGATATCCTTATGTCCAAAAGAGCGAAATTGAACGTATGATTGCAAAAATGTTGAGGCTGGTATAATTCAACCTAGTCAAAGCTCTTTCTCTGCTCCAGTAGTATTGGTGCACAAGAAAGATGGATCATATCACATGTGTCCGGATTATATGGAGCTCAATAAGCTCACTATTAAAGATAAATTTCCCATTCTTGTGATTGATGAATTATTGGATGAATTACATGGAGCAATTTATTTTACCAAGTTGGATCTTCGGTTCGTGATATCATCAAATTAGAATGAAGACTGAAGATATTCCGAAAACAACATTTCGAACTCATGAGGGTCATTATGAATTTTCGGTCACACCTTTTGGCCTTACCAATGCACCTTCTACATTTCAGGGGTTGATGAATTCCATTTTCAAACCCACCCTTACAAAATTTCTGTTTGTATTTTTTGATGATATACTAATCTATAGCAAGTCTTGGAAGGATTATGTTCAACATGTTGCCAGGGTGCTCAAACTATTGGAGGAGAACAATTATATGCAAAAAGCTCCAAATGTTTCTTTGGAGTACAAGAGGTGGAATATCTGGGTCATATTGTATCTCACGAGGGTGTTAAGGTAGAACCTAACAAAATTAAAGCCATTAAGGAATGGAAAGTCCCCATAACCATAAAGTAGTTGCGTGGATTTCTTAAGTTAACAGGGTATTATCGCAAGTTTGTTAAGAATTATGGGAGAATAGTAGCACCTCTAACAACATTATTGAAGAAAGATGCATTTTTATGGACTCATGAAGAAACTAAGACCTTTGAACATCTTAAAGAGGGAATGTGCCTAGCACTAGTCTTAGCTATGCCAGACTTCACAAAAACCTTTATTATGGAATGTGATGCCTCATGAAATGGAATTGGTGCTATTTTAATGCAAGAAGGAAGACCCATTGCTTTTGAAAGTCGTCCAATCAAAGGAAAGTATTTACAAAAGGCTATTTATGAGAAGGAAATGTTGGCAATACTACATGCACTAAAAAAATGGAGACCTTACCTAATGGGAAGACACTTCAAGATAAAAAACTGATCATGATAGTCTTAAATAGTTTTTGGTTCAAAGAATATCTTCGTGTATATTTAGCAAAGCAAAAATGGGTCACAAAGATTTTGGGTGAGTTCAAACAATATTACCAGAACTTGATGAGGAAGGAAAGACCATATTGGAACTTGAAGCAGTCACGGAAACAAGAACTCGACAACTACAAAATAGATCAATTTTAGAGTATCTCATCAAATGGAAGAACTTACCCACTGAAGATTCTACATGGGAGGATGATAATTTTATACAAAAGCACTCGGAGCTACTCAAGTGTTGAGGACAACACTTTTTTGAAGGAGAGGAGCATGTTAGGTCCCTATATTATTAGTATAGTCCCTTATTGTCGTTAGTGTAACCCCCTTATTGTTATTGTTGTACCCCTATAACCCCCATATCGTTATTATTGTGCCCTTAAATTATTATTTTTAGGTCAGCTAGGATTACATTGTGGCCCCACTAGGATTACATTGTGGCCCCATGGACTCCTATATATAGAAAGGAGGTTTTTTCATTTGTATCATCCAACAATTGTTCATTCATGTAATGTATTAAAGGTTGCCCCCTCGAAGTGGCTTATTTCTAATGCGTTGATATCTCTTTTCTTCTATTTTTGGAGTTGGTTTCACAACATGTTGGCCACCCAACACCTCAAATCCCTAAGAAGAAAATAGAGGCTTGCAGAACTAGCTCAAGGGGAAAGTCCTCCTTGCATTGGGTATTAGAGCTCCATAGCTCTAAGGATCCACTACAAGTGTGTAACTTTCTACCGCTTCTTTACTAATAGCGGCTAATAAGAGGGGATTAGTTCTCCGTTCATATTATTAGCTCGTTTGAATCGATTGAGCTTGTGTTTAGGTTTTATTTTTGTTTTGTTTCTTCTTCTTTTTTGTATCATACTATGTTCCATAAACTAGTTTTCTACATGTTAGTATGTTTCCACTAACCAAATAACAATGCTTTCTACTTGTGACCATAACTTGTAGGTTGCAATCACTCCTACCAAGCACCTATTTTTTAGTACACTCATGCACTAAAAAAACCAACACAAGATTGGTGACTCCACTTATTTTACCCTTAAGCTAAGTGGTTGTGTTTTTGCAGAGTCTCTTTTCTGCTCAGGATTTTTGCGGGACTAGCTCTCCTCCTCCTCGTCTTCTCTCATTCACCCTCTGTGAAGAGATTCAGTTCAGGAGGTCCGAAATTTTTGTGTGTAGTAAAACCATACGCATTCAGTACATACATACGCGTTAGTCCACACGTGTTCAGCTCAAACAAGCGCGCAGAGTCGCACGCCTGTGTAGAAAAATTTCGCGCGGAAACCAGTGAACCATTTTTTCATGAGTTTTCTGCATTTTTGCAAGTGTAAAGTGACTGGCAGCCCAGAATAAATATGCTAGAATTTTGTTTTGTTGTCCCTTGACTGTTAGGACATGTTTTTAGCTGCACTTTAGTTTATCTATTTGCATAGTTCTAATTTTTAGTTTATTGTCACAAATTCACATAGTTTAATTAGGAGGCAAGTAAGTGGATAAAATCCACCCATGCTATCTAAATAAACTTATTTAGTGATAATATACACCAAACACATATGTAATTAGCAAGGAGTAAGTGGCCCATATCCATGCATGCTTAGCTATTTTCCATTTGTTTTTCCTAGTTGTTGCATTAATTTTAGTTTTAAATTTTGCATTAGGAACCGAGACTAGTATCAAATTATCTAAGAAGGAAAGTAATCTTTGTTGCCCTTGCACCTTTTGGTGACCCTGAGCATGCATATGAACTCTATATTTTGATAGTTTTCCATCTCCCTTTAGTCCAACATTTAGTTTTATAGGAAAAATTGTAAGTGGCCCATTATCTGCATATCATTTCTTTTTTAAAAGAAACAATCAAAACATAGTTTAATAGGAGGGAGTGTAAAGGATCATCGCATATCCGCATCCTACAAACATTGTTATTGTAAACTTTATTACCCACATTGCCACACCATAAGCAAAGTAAGCCACCTTAAAACTAACCATAATTGAACTCATTAAATCTCTCCACAGGGGCCACAAGATAATTAATAGTTCAGGTAAGAACCATTGGGGGTAGGCATCCAATAAGCCGCCATAGTCAGTTTACATTCTTTAAACATAGAATTTTACTTTATAGGGAGCTTTAAACCCATCTATCTGCCCATGGAAAATAAAACCTGAGTGCTACAAAGACCCGATTCAAAGGGGTTTAAGCTTAGGCCCAGTGTGTGCGATACTATTTGGGGCTACCTGACCCATCTAGTGCTTGATACTAGTATCTGAATACCAACAAGCTCAAGACTCGAATGCTCATGTGGGATGACGGTACTTAGTGGAAAAATCTAGGGAATCCTTCCCTATAGGTGATGGTGCAGGCATCACTAGATCCTCTTTTCATTACCTTAGTCGATTCTTCGGCTACTAGAAGGCATCACCAGTTCTTTCGAGACGTTAGCCCCAGTACCCACTAGAATATATCTTTGCAAGGCCCAGTTACAAATTGAGACTGTGAGGATGATTAGGTCTTCTAGGATTTTTAGCATCACACGCAAAACAAAAAAACCATTTTTTGATTGACTGATCACATAGGATTAATCTAAGGGAAATTAACCTTTTATTTTCATTTTGTTTTATGTATGTAGTCACTTTTTTCTTTAGTATTAAATCTCTCTCCTTTAATAAAACTAAAAAATATTTCCAAAACCAAACCTAGTAGACACCATAATAGACCCAACGGGACCTTGTCGATCTATACATTTTTTGGACCTCCCCCCATTAGAGGGAGGAGTTCCAAGTCTTTCTCCATTCAGGCGTCAAAGACAGAACACTGCCACCCTTATCGGTTCATCCTTTATCAGGGCATATTTATTTGGGAACCCCCAAGGGTCACCCAACGCCACACCATTGGAAACCTCCTCAGGGTCACCACACACCACTCCTCCCACAACCCCCAAAGGGTAGAGGATCATTACCCATTCGGGGAGCCAATAGAACACACAGCCAGGTACTTCACAAAAAAACCCCATACTCAACAAGAACCATGTGTTTTCACAGTCTACAATGGCGCTTAACACTCGGTTACCTTTCTTAGCATCGTTAAACTTACCTAATCTATCAAAGTTAACAAACGACCCCATTGAACACAATCCCACTTGGCCCCCTATGCCCACCAAGCTCCCTTCGGACATTCCAAAGTTCGAAGGGAAGCAAGCGGAAGACCCTGGAAACCATGTAATGACTTTCCACCTATGGTGTTCATCGAACTAAATTACTGATGATACTATTCGATTAAGACTATTTCAGGGTACCTTAACCGGACCAGCCATGAAATGGTATGTGGGGCAGACTTCAACATCATCTAGTAAACCTGTAAGAGCCATGTATCCAGTAAACCTGTCTGGAGAATGTCTTTGTTTGCGCAGTGAAGTAGGGGCTCCTACATTCTCTGATGTATCAAGTCTCAATCTATCAACTTCCATGGTGCGCCTTCTACCATTTTTTGTGGATGGCTCTGCATGAGTGTTTTCTTCCACTCTGTGATCCTATACATGTGGCTGCTCCACATCTTGAGGCTCATCCTTTGGAACCAAGAGTTCCTCCTCTGCATGAAAATCCAGCTCCCTCTCAAGGGATAATCGCATGGCTTTTTCCTCATCAAATTTTCTCTCTCGATGCACAACAATCATTATGTTGTTTTGAAAATACACCCGATAGTTGTGGGGAGTTTCAGTGTACCCTAAAAACCTCCCAATCTCAGTTTTTGGTTCTATCTTCTTCTTGGCGTCTTTGGTCACATGCACATAAACAGATGAGCCAAAAATCTTAAATTGTGAAACATCAGGTTTCTTACCAGTAAAAGCCTTTTCCGATATACTCATGCCAAGTATCCTATGAGGACAATAGTTTTGCACAAATATCGTTGTGTTTCATGCCTCTGCCCACATATGCAATGATAGGCCCTGATCATGCAACATCACTCGTGCCACACCCACAATTGTTATATTATTTCTTTCTATGACCCCATTCTGTTGTGGGTTATGAGGCACAATCATTTCTCTTTGAATTCCTTATTTCTTGCAGAAGTTATTGAATTCAATGGAGATGTACTCACCACCATTGTCGCTCCTAAGAGCCTTCACATGCTTCCCCGTGTCTTTCTCCACCATTGCTTTGAACTGAAGAAACTTTGAGAATGTCTGATATTTCTTCTGCATGAAGTAGATCTAGCACTTTCAACAAAAGTCATCAAAAAATATCACATAGTAATTATGCTTTGTTGTCGAAGTAGTAGAGAATGGTCCACACACTTCTGAGTGAAATCTCTCAAGGATTTCCAAAGCTCGGTTCTCCTTCTCATGAAAAGTGGCCTTTGCATACTTCCTCGTAGTACATTCCTTACATGTGTCTAACTGCGCAAGTATACCCTTGGGAAGACCCGTAGAAATCTGATGCATGACCTTCAAGGCTCCGTGGTGTAGATGGGCCAATATCCTTTGCCATAACTCACCCTCATCCCATCTCACCACTCTGTCTGCCTTACCCATCAATTTTGCGTAGCCAATAGAGATTATTAACTCAAATCCCAATCTTCTTGGCTTGTCCTAATTTTTTGTGTCGCAGGAAAGATTTTCCTTCACTGAAAACAACATCATAGCCTCTATCCTCCAACATTGCAACTGAGACTAAATTTTTCTTCAAAACTGGTACATGCATTACATCTTTTAATTGAAAGGTTTTACTTGACTGTATCTGGAAGGTAATGGTACCAATACGGTAGCACTGTATCACCCTTCATCACGCATTTTGATATGCATCCGGAGGTCCTTCCCCTCCAAGCTATTGAAAATTTCTTTGTCTCTCGTCATGTGAAAGGATGCACTACTATCCAAATACCACACCAGTCCCGATTCACTTGACACCATGCATGAAATGAGTGAGAATCCAAGCTCAAATTGTGAGGCTAAAGCCTCCCCAACTGCATATCTTGAAGCCTTCTTGTTCTTCTTCTTTTGTGGACAGTTAGTGGCATAATGTCCCTGCTCGTGACAGTCAAAACACTTCACTCTCGACATGTTGCGCTTCTTTCCATCTTTACCGAACTTGGATTTGAGATGGAATTTCTTTTCTTTCCCCTTCTTCACCTTGGCAGCCAAAGCACAATCTTCTTCATCTTCATTATTAGGTGTTCTTGCACCAAATTCGACCAAAGTCATTCCCAATCTAGCAGCTTTTCCCTTCCATTGACAAAGTCTTGATAACTATGCCAACTCTTGGGAAGTCCTAGAAGAGCTAGGTTCACCAAATCATCATCAGCGACATTAATTCCAAGACTCCCAAGCTCATCCCAACATTGGACAAACTTTGTTAAATATTTTGGCATGGAACCACCTTTCTCCATTTTGATCTTCCTCACTTTACCCTTCAGTGCCAATTTTCTATGATCATTTCTGCTCTGAAATAGATCTGTCAAATATTTCCACATTTCATATGGTGTCACTTTGCCATGGAGACTTGAGACAAAGTGGTCTCGTACTCCCTTCAATAAGATCCTCCTTGCCTTTTCAACCTTCTTTTTCCAGGCATCAAGATTTGTAGCATCTATCACAGCGGGTTTGGGAACATCATTGTCAATGAATTCCTTCAATCCATTGTCCTCCAGTACTTCATCCATTCTATCTCTCCAAGCAATATAGTTAGATCTTCCCTCAAGTGCATACTCTAATCTCAAGCCATTGAAATCCATTTCGATCCTGAATCACCTGTAGCACCAAGAAAGTCTTCTGCAAATTCGAATTATATTCAGTCACAAGCTCAACTTCTCCTCCACTATATTGATTTCCTGTGCTCTAATACCATGTAGAAATTATACAAAAAATATGTATATCATGGATTCAATCCAATCTAACAATTTACTAAAGCTATATACTGAATCGCTTCTACAAATCAATTGTGGAAATTAAACACAATCGCCAATCACATGAAGCAAAGAAAGAATCAAATCAAACCACAACACAGATAATTTCTGGGGGAAAGCTTACTGCTCAAAACCTCATTATCTTCTATTGTATATTCAACATGGAAACATGAAACAATTACAATGCACTCTTCTCACAAGAGTCTCCAGCACTCAGCTAATTGTCCCACACTATCCTAGACAAAGCTGACCAACACTTAGCCAATTCTCAGCCTCTAAACAGCCTGCCTTGCTTGCACAATTCCTAATGAATGAAATCCTTATTATTTAGGAATTTTGGCCTTCCTAAACTGTGCTAAGATCATGGGAAATCCAATGTGTTTTTGGTTGCATGGGTGCAACCCAATAATCCTACAACTAATAGTTAACATCCCTTTCACCTTTGTCTCAATTGGGTCTCCACTGGAACTAACATGCATGTAGCTAATAATAGTAAATCATCAGTTGCATGTTAGATCACTAATTTTGAATTAAATAATATTTAATTCACTTGATCTCTCACTAGTGCAACAAACAATTACAACTAGCTCAACTAACTTTGACTCACCTAGATTGAGTTAATTGATTTATCATGCATTAATTAATGCACCAATTGCACTTCAAACTCTATTACAACTAGAATTACTCTGCATGCCTCACCAACTACCCTCAACTCGAAATTCATGAGCTAACTAATTTTATCACACTCAGTTAACTATTAGAAGTGATTATGAGATGAGATTACATTTTATTGTCCATTTTAATTAAAGGAAAATTAAAATAGACACTGCACCAAATTTAGCCCACACTAGTGTAGTTGTTGCTAAGACCTATTGGTCCCACACTAGTGTAGGTGTTGCTAGGAATTATTAGTCCCACACTAGTGTAGGTGCTGCAATTTCTTGTTGGACTTCAACAGTGGCCACTCCCCAAAAAGTCTTGTGGGCGGGATATTTTTGGCCCACATTATTCCACGACTGCATTTCAATAGTCAAAAGGTGCGAGCGATATCAACACTTCACTCATAAGGCAAGAGCCCCTCCCCCTCCCCTGCACCCCGTCATATTCGTTGGTCCCTTCTACAAATGGGGGATCGACTTCATGGCTTTTAACCCCACATCATCAGGAAACCAAAAATACATCATTGTGGTCGTCGACTACTTCACCAAATGGACAGAAGCCATGCCCACATACAACAACACGGACAAAACTGTTGCATGGTTTCTGTTTCAACCATGTCATCGCTTGGTTTGGTGTACCCAAAGAGATAGTCCCTGACCATGGAAAACACTTCGAAAATGAGGTTTTCCAGGAGCTATCCCATCACCTTGGATTCACACATGAATTCGCTTCACCATACTACCCCCAATCCAATGGACATGTAGAAGTTGTAAAAAAATTACTCAAAACAATGTTACAGTGCATGGTGAATAACCACAAAACAAACTGGCACCACATGCTTTTCTCCGCCTTGTGGGCGTACCACACGGCAGTGAAAACATCAACAGGGTTCACACCCTTCCATTTATTATACGGGTTCGAAGCCATGATTCCCATAGAACACGAGATCCTGAACTTACACACTGTCATCGAACTCCTCGATGGCACCCAGCCTCTAGAGAAACTCTTAGTACAACTAGAGCTTGTCAACGAAATTCGATGACAATCACTCCAACACAACGAGGCCCATAAAAAGCAAGTGAAAGCATCGTTCGATCGCAACATCAGCCCTTGATCATTTACCGAGGGAGATTTACTCCTCCGCTATGATGTCGCAAAAGAAGCCTTAGGGCCAGGAAAATTTGAAACATTGTGGAAAGGTCCCTATGTCATAAAACATTGTCTCCTAAAGGGGGCATACATCTTGACAGAGTCTGATGGAACATGCCTAAGCAACCCTATCAATGGCCTCTACCTCGAGAAATTTTACCCATAGGGTTCATGTGGGTTCAGCCCTAGAGATAACATGCACATAGCAAACTTTGTTTTTTATCATAGACTTATTCCAAAAAAAGCACTTTGGTGTCACAAATGGATCTTCAACCCAACCATTATTTTGGATTCGCTGATGGAGCATCATGATGGTCTCAAAATTTAGCAGAAGCCGCCTGGTTCATCTACTACCCTTACCGATCGCCATTCTTCACAAACTACAGAGTGCATCGCATTAGCTACAAACAATTAGGCAGAATATGACGTCATCATAGAGCTCATGAGAGATGCCTTCAACCAAGGCATTCTCCACTCGCATATCTACCTTGATTCCTAATTATGGTTTCGTATTTAAACCAATAATTTGAGGTACGGATTTACATCTATTTAGAAAATATTTACGTGCAAAAATATTAAGACGTCAATTTGATCATATTACATTCACACATGTACCTATAAATCAAAACTAGACATGAAATCGCATAGCTAACCACATACGAAACTGAAACTCATCTCGTATAAACCATCATACATAAAACCAAAAAACATAAAAACATAGATATCCATCAGTGATACACAACATCCATGAAAACATATAAACAATAGACACACCATCTAGAGTCGTAAAAAATACATCTCGCATATATACCAAAAAATATGTGTGAGTACAAGTAACAAGTCATATATATAACCTGTAGGTCAGCCAAAAAATACATATACACATGTCATCAAAAATAAGGGAAGCATCCTCATAATGGGTGCTTTCGCGGTGTACAAAATATCTTTAGGGTTGCGCCCTACCAATTTGGGAACCTGGACCCACGGTTGCACCCGGTGTCAATACTAGGGTAGTCGCCATGCGGCACAAAGTCGGACGATAGACCCTCTCTGGGGCCATCAATTTCTCCAACCAGACATCATCCAGGTCATCTAAAAACCCACGGGTTGGAATACCTTGGGTCAGCCTATCCACTTGGTCCCAAGCATCCTCTAATTTAGTGGCTCGAGCCTCAAATGCAACGATCTACTCCACCATATTGGCCTTCGCTGTCTCGGCACAAGAAATCACCGCAGCACACTTGGCAAAAGCAGAGCTGTTACCCTCTCCAGAAGGGCTAGCTCTGTCACTGGGTCCTCCACCCTAGGGTTGTCCCAGATCTCCCCCCACCCCTAGCCTGGGGCTGAGCTCCTTGAACCCTCTGGTTCGGTTGGTGTCCTACCAACTAAGGTGTGGGCCGCCCTACCTCTCCAACATCTGCAAGAGTAAAAAAATCAATGCTATTGTCATCACAATACACATATAAATCATAAATACTAAACAAATGCAAAAAATCATACCTGTCGGCCCCCAAGCATACCTAGCAGGAAGATCCATATCCGAGTCTCACCGATAGTCCATCCCAGAGTATGGAAATAGGAGGAAAATCTGAGGGTTTTCCTCGAACCAAGCATCGGTGGTCATGTTCTAATAACGTCCCACCTCACCTTCCCCACCGCGAGGCATCACTGGAGCCCATCACCTCATACGAGGGTCCCGATGACGCCCCACAGGCACAACCATCACGGGTCGCAGTAGCACCACTCTCTAAAACATAATGCTACAAAGGATGCTAGCATATGTAAATTTCTTAGATTCATCTTGGACCTGTTGGAAATGTTGTCATTGATACGGTGGAGAATTTAAAAGGCAAGCATAGAGCGGGAGAGATAGCAAAGAATGCGTGAAAGGCAAAGAGATCCTATTATTTAGGTAGTAGCGAGAGAGGCAGTATTAGATGCGAAGAGAGGATGTGGAGGTCGACGGTGCAGCAAAGCGGGGGCCAATTCAAATGGCAGGAGTGTAGAATATCTGAGAGCTCACGAGACCTTGAAAGTTAGTAATGATTAATGGAGACGGTGAGAGAATTCTCAACGAAGGATGTGAGACGGAGAATATAGAGTACGGTGAAATAGAAAAACGGGTCATGTGGGAGACGGAGACGAGAGAATAGAGAGACAAATTATAAAGAATATCTTGGCATCTACGATGGCAGATAGAGAGAAACGGTCACTCTAAAACAATGGTTGTGTAGGAAACAGTGGTTGGTTTATTTCTGTGTGTATTATGTTTAAAAAGGAAGTACCAAGGTGAATGACGAGGGGTTGTTTAACCTCTATTTGTAGTTATGGAAGCAATGGCGCGGTTTCATAACGAAACCTTAAATAGATTCTATGGTGTGTTTTATCTTACATGAAGCCCGAATCAAATGAACCTGTAGTTAAGAATCGAAGTTTAATGATAATAAAACGTTGATAGCGCGCGGTGCGGATCCTTGAGCCAGAGGATGCAAAACCTTGCATGAACAACAAAACCAGGGGTGAAAATACCAGTAGCATCGCGTGAGTTTGGAGATGGTAAGTGGTTTCACCTTTTTGAACATGATATGGGTCTTCATTCGACGCATGGCTATAAGTGGTATTTGAATACCATTTATATCATGTAATTTTGGAGGATTAACCCACGGAGGAAGAAATAACGCGATATGTGCTATAGTCGTTCGATCTGGAGCAAAGGAAATCCAATGGTCGATGTATAGCGCGATGGATGAAGATTAGTGGCAAGGCATGTTATAAGTTGCTGTGGGCCCAGATGCTTTGTAATATGATGCGATGGTTTGATTGGAAGCCGAAAGTTAATAAACTGTGATAGAATCAAAGGTCATATATGTTATCGTTTTTTTTAATTCCAAGGACGATGGTTTTATTATAATATTACAACGGAGGCTGTAATACATGGAGCGCGATGGATAAAGGTTAACATAATGCAATATGCTGTGGGGCCCATAACTAATATACATTGGTCCTTGTGATTAATAAAAGTCATGGTATAATGTCTGAAAGGTCTTTCATACGCTTCGGGGTTGATATAAACTGTATTGTGAATGTAAAGAGATACTGTGGGCCCAAGTGTAGTTACATGGAGTGTCTGAGTTTAATATATGGTCTAAAGGTAAGTTACATGCCCATGAAGTACCACATGTAGACTTAGTTTCAGAACCAAGTCGAACGTTAATATAATATAATGGTATTGATATTATAAGACGTTGGATATTGATCCAAAGGCTTTGAAATATGTTGTGGGCCCGAACACATTAAGAGTTATATAAAGTGAAACCCTTCACCAAATGAAATGTTGGGTTTGCATAGTCTTCATAAAGGAAATGCCGCACATAAGGATTGAAAATTAAAGGTTTACAATGGTCCAAAATTCTAATATTCAAATGATAATTTGACATTTTTATATGAATGATATGACTGACATATAGCAGCGGACATGACTTATTTAACTCAAAGGTTTTGTGGTAAACCTAGTAAAAATGTTCATCTCTTTTGAAATAAACTAAGGGTGAAGACTTTGGAATATGTGGGACCCTTGTTCATCGCACTGATTTGTTGGAGGGCGTGATTGCAATAAAGAAGCAGACCCGATATGTTATAAATGGTGACTCTTATGTGTTTGAGTTCTGGTTCAAAGGGCATCGGAGGTGAAAGAGTGACGAACAAATTAAAAGTTCAAATTTCGATTGAGCGATCGGATGATAGCCATTGGATTTGCTAAAGGATGGATGGCGGATATGAATCGCTTGATTACATGGTGGGGCCTTTGTTAATCGCATCGGCTGAAATCAAATAGCCAAAGCTGAAGAGTAAAACGAAGGTAAGTGGAAAGTATATATATATATATATATATATATATGAAACAATATATATGTATATTTATTTCAGTGAACAGTGAACAGTGAACCATCGCATCAGAATAAAAAGGAGCAGTGGCACAATACCATTGAAAGTTCCGATTGCAATCAATCGCATCGGAACAATCGCAAAGGCATCAATCGCATCGGAGTAAAACAAAATAGCAGAACATGTTAATAAAGTTTGCGATTGCGATCAACGCATCGGAACCATCGCAAAAGGAGAAATCGCAATTGGAAATCTCTGAAGGAGGCTCATCGCATCGGAGTGTAAGAAAATTTTAGCTAGTGGGCCCGAAAGGGAATTTTATAAGTTAAAATGTCTTTTATTATTACTCCGAGAGTTGATTTACGTTGTATTAAAAAGGAAGTTAAATATATGCAAGAGTTATGCAACAGCAGTGAACAGCAGAGCATACAGAGAGGAAAAAGACAGAGACAGCTGCAGAAAAGACAACATGCAGTGATCCAAAAGGTTGAATGGGTTGAGTTGGAATTCACATTGTAAGTAAATGTAAACGTTTTAATTGGTTTATATTGTTTGTGATGCACTGTAAAGTCTCCATAGGAAACAAAAATCCACTGTAAAACTGAAAGTTGTACAAATTGTTGTAGTTTTCTGAATGAGCTGGATAAAGAAGTGAGGAGGCAGAAGGCGAAGAGTCAGGGATATGAATTCCATGTGGAATACGAACAGTTATGAGGCAAAACGTATAAATGATATCACATTGATATGCATAGAGAGGTTAGAGAATGAAGAGAATGAAGAATTGAGGCAGAGAAGATAAGGAGGAGGAGCAGAAAGAGATGTTGTGAAAAATTTGAGATGATATAAGACATATTTGAAGACTGGAGGACAACACAAAAGAAGGTACTTTTCAGAGATGATATCCAAGGTAAATCAGCAAATATTTTCTTTTGATAGAATGAGGAAGTTGGAGCTTCCCTATCAAGTTGTAGCTTGATAGATGTCAGTTGTAGCTGACTGAGGTTGGAGCCTCCTGTAGGTTGGTGCCTGCAGAAAATTGAAGGGAGTTGGAGCTTCCTTGCAAGTAGTAGCTTGCAGAATTGATGTTGGAGCCCCCTGTAGGTTGGTGCCTGCAAAAAATCAGTGGTGAGAGGGAGTTGGAGTTTGTCTTTGCATCACAACAATAATGAGATGTGGTTTTCTCCCTTTATGGGTTTCCACTTATATATGTTGTCTCTGTGTGTGATGCTCATATGTTGATATGGTTCATTCAATTTGCTAAATACTTTCTGCTATCATAATAAGTTTTCTGTCACATTATCTTAATACTTGCGGATCACTTATTAATATTTTTCACATACAAAGTTGATCATAAATTAAGTTGTAAATAATCTTAATGAAAAGTTGCAAAAATTCATGAATGCATTAAACTGATTCACCCCCCCCCCTCTCAGTTTAACTAAGGATTCAACAATTGGTATCAGATCTGGTTCCTTTTGTATCATTTTAACAACTGAAAGGAGATCCTAGGTCCCTAGGATGGCTAGTCAAGAAGGAAGCTCAACCAATAAAGCCCCTTTTTTCACCGGTGCTAACTATGCCTTCTAGAAAATTAGAATGAGAGCATACATAATGTCTCTAGGAATAGAATTTTGGGCTGCTGTGGAATTTGGATATGCCCCAAAGGCAACTGACTCAGAAAAGGAAGCCAAACAAGATTTTGTAGCTAATGCGAAGGCCATGAATGAAATCCTAAATGGACTATGTGAGGCTGAATTTATCAAAGTAATGCACAGCAAGATTGCCAAAGAAATGTGGGATACTCTTGAAAACATCCATGAGGGAAACAAAAAGGTGAAGACAGCCAAACTTCAAGTATATAGAGCTCAGTTTGAAAATTTAAAAATGAATGATGATGAAGATATTGCCAGCTTCTTCTTAAGAGTTGTAGAAATTTTTAATAATATGAAAGCTCTTGGAGAAACCATACCAGAATGTGTAACTGTACAAAAGATTCTAAGATCTCTTCCACCCAGCTTCAAGCCCAAGGTTTCTGCCATAGAAGAAACAGTTGATTGGGAAACATTGACCATGGACCAACTACTTGGAAACCTAACATCCTATGAGATGATACTGCCACAGAGGAAGTCAAATGTAATGGAGGCAGCCTTTAAGATAGAGAAGAAGAAAGAAGAAAAGGAAGAGATATGATATGGCTCTGATGAAGAAGAGGCCAAATTTGTCAGGAAATTGGATAGAGGCTCAGGTAAATATAAATGTAAACTTCCATTTAAATGCTTTAACTGTGGAAGAGTTGGACACTATGCTACTAAGTGTCCTCATAAGAAAACAAAGAATCAGAGTCAAGAATCAGAGAAAACCATATCTAAGAAAGGGAAGAGATTCAATAGAAATTCTTTCTATGCTCAACAAGACAGCAGTGCATCTGAAGACTCTGATGAACCCTCAAGTGAATAAGGAACCTCTGAATTTCTATTGATGGTTATAGAAGAGCTTGAAGGATTCCTTCTAGAAGATGAAGAAGAAGGTGAAGTTGATCTTTAGGGGGAGCTAAAAAGTTCCCTAGAGGAAATTGACAGACTCAAACTGAAGTGCAGAAAATAGAAAGACATTCTCCTCAAATATGTAAGAGAAGAACAAAATTTAGAATTCATCATTCAGTTGAAAGTAGAGCTTGAAGAAGCCAAGAAGGTAGAAGACATTTTACTTAAGAAAATTAAGGATAAAATTGAGGAACAAGAGAAATTGGAAGAAGTAGTATGCTTGAGGAAGAAATTGGAAAACTCCCAAAGGAAAATGCCAATAAATTCTTCTCAAATAACAAGCTCTGGTAATTTGAATGAAATTCTAGATGCTCAAAGATCTCCTCTGATAAAAATTGGGATAGGCTATGAAGGAGAATCAAGTAAAGACAAAGAAAAGAAAAACAAAAATATCATTTTTGTAAAAGCAGATAAAGATGATAAAGCAGCTCAGATGATTCCTACAGAAGAAGAAACCTGCAATGAAGTAGACAGAAGCCAGAAGGAACCTCTGATGAAAAAGAATAAAATAAACAAACAATCAACAGAAAAGGGCTCATATACTCCTGAGTATGTCAAATTTGGAAGCCATCAAAGGAGATTCTTCCCTCCTATAAAAAATGCCACCTGTTATGCCTGCCACAAGTTGGGACATATTGCTGCATACTGTCATACAAGGAGAATTAATTCAAACCAGCAAAGGATGCAAACAGTGAAAAGATTATCTCAAGCAAACATATGGAGAAGACAGCCTTTCATCAAGTATGCAAATTGTTTTTATGGATATTGTTTTTACTGTAAGGAATTTGGCCATAAAATCATAAAATGTAGAAAATATGGACAAAGATTGATGTTCACAACCTTAAGGAGGTTTATGAATCATGGAGAGTCTACTCGTACTCATAATTATACTAAAGATATGATCAAATGTTGTGTATGCAATAAAGGTGGACATATATCTTCAAAATTTCCATCATCTCAAAAAAGGTACCAAACAAAAGGATGCTTGCAGTGGAAAAAGAAGGTAAATAAATGTGACCTGGCTCTAATAGCTCAAGGTCTGAAAATCCAATGGTATTTAGACAATGGATGCTCAAAGCATATGACTGGAGATAGAAGCAAGTTTATAACCTTTGATGATAAGAAATATGGAAATGTTACTTTTGGAAATGATAAAGCAGGGAAAATCAAAGGAAAAGGCTCAGTCAGTCTGGATAATGGCAGAGGAAAGGCCCAAGATGTACTATTTGTGGATGGGCTGAAAGCAAATCTGCTAAGTGTCAGTAAAATTTGTGATAAAGGTTGTGAAGTTCTGTTTAGAGCTCAATACTGTGAATTAAGATCAAGCACCATAGGAAAGACCTTGATCAAAGGTGTTCGAATAGAAATTAATGTCTATGTAGTGAAGGAAGAGAATGAAGCATGCCACCTTAGCAAACTTGAGGAGTCATGGTTATGGCATAGAAGATTGGGACACCTTAACTTCGACCATATCATCAGTCTGAACAAGAAGAAAGCAGTCAGAGATATGCTAGCAATAAAGAAGCCTTCCAATACCATATGTAAATCTTTCCAATTGGGCAAACAGACCCGCACATCCTTTAAGACCAAAGAAGAGCTATCAACAAGTAGACCACTTTAGCTTGTACACATGGACCTGTGTGGACCTGCAAGAACTAAAACACCAAGTGGAGAATCCTATTTCATGTTGATAATAGATTATTTTTCCAGAATGACATGGGTTGCATTTCTAAAATATAAATCGGAAGCACTTGAGAAATTCAAGATATTCAAGGCATTGGCCAAAAATCAAACAGGATGCAAGCTAAAGTGCATCAGATCAGACAGAGGAGGTGAATTCACAGACTATGATTTTGCAGACCTATGCAATGAGCATGGGATAAAACAACAATTTACAATCACAGGTACACCTCAATAGAATGGAGTGGAAGAGAGACAAAACAGGTCTGTACAATAGATTGCCAAAGCCATGATGCAAGAAAATAACATTCCCCAAACCTTTTGGGCAGAATCAGTACACACATCTGTGCATATTCTAAACAAAGCTCATTTAAGACCAAACAGTGACAATACTCCTTATGAACTATGGCATGGTAAACTAGCATCAATCAAGCACTTTAGAGTCTTTGGAAGAAAGTGTTACATAAAGAATAATGATGAAAATCTGGGGAAGTTTGATGCAAGAGCAGATGAAGGAATATTTTTAGGATATGCATCCAAGAGTAAAGGTTACAGGTGCTACAACAAGACACTTCGAAAAATTGTGGAAAGCATTGATGTAAGATTTGATGAAGAACTACCAAACAAGACAAGAAGTACAGACTGTAGCAATCCTCCAGAATATCATGAAGAAGAGAACCAAGATGATGATGAAATAAGCAAGACAACAGAAGATCCTGAACTAAACTCGAAAGCCCCCTCAAGATACACTCAAAAGAACCATCCAGAAGATCAAATCAATGGGGACAAGAGTGTAGGAGTCCAAACAATAAGACAGCTAACTGAACAGACATAAGATGTATACCTAGCTATGTTATCACAAGTAGAGCCAAAGAAGTTTGAAGAAGCCAGCAAGGACAAGTATTGGGTGAATGCTATGAATGAAGAATTGGACCAAATTGAGAAGAACAATACCTAGGAATTAGTTCCAAGACCCACTGAGAAAAATGTCATAGGCTCAAAATGGGTATTCAAGAATAAGATGAATGAACAAGGACAGGTAATCAGAAATAAAGCCAGACTTGTATGCAAGGGATATTCACAAATTGAAGGTCTTGATTATGATGAAACATTTGCCCCTGTAGCCAGAATGGAAGCTATCAGAATGTTTTTGGCCTTTGCATGCTACCATGACTTCAAGGTATATCAAATGGATGTGAAATCTGCCTTCCTGAATGGAGATCTAGAAGAAGAAGTCTACATGGAACAACCTGAAGGATTCTCATTAACAGATAAAGAAGACTATGTGTGCAGACTAAAGAAGGCCTTATATGGGCTAAAACAAGCTGCTCGTGAATGGTATTCAAGGCTAGACAAGTACTTGCAAAAACAAGGCTTTAAGAGAGGAGGAGTAGACAGCAATTTATACATAAAGGCCAATGAAAATGAACTCCTGATTGTAGTAGTGTATGTAGATAACATCATGTTTGGAAGCAGCAAAGATGAGTTAGCAAAAGGATTTGCTGAAGAGATGAAATCAGAGTCTGATATGTCTATGATCGGAGAGCTCACCTTCTACTTAGAACTTCAAATTTAGAAAAAGAACACAGGAACATTCATTTCACAATAAAAATACTTAAGAGAAATGTTGAAAAGGTTCAAAATGGAAGACTACAAAACTATGTCAACTCCCATGATCACTGGATGCAAGCTATGTGCTGATGATGGATCTGCAGATACAGTTCAAAGACATTACAGATCCATGATAGGAAGTCTGTTATACCTGACAGCTTCTAGACCAGACATTATGTTGGCAGTAGGACTTGTGGCTAGATATCAAGCAGCACCAAAACAAAATCACCTTCTACTAGTAAAAATAATATTTAGATATCTACAAGGAACTGCACAGTATGGGCTATGGTATCCAAAAGGAAAGAGCTTCAATTTGACAGCATATACAGATGCAGATTGGGCCAGTTGTGTGGATGACAGGAAAAGCACAAGTGGAGGTGCATTCTATTTGGGAAAAAGTCTGGTGGCATGGTTAAGCAAGAAACAAACATCGATCTCTCTATCTACAGCAAAAGCAGAATACATAGAAGCAGCAGCATGTTGCACACAAGTCATGTGGATGAAACAAACCCTCCAAGACATGAAGGTAAACATTGATGAACCTATCTCTATCAAATGTGATAATACAAGTGCAATAATTATATCAAAAAATCCTGTACTTCATTCAAAAACTAAACACATCCCAATCAAGTACTATTTCCTAAGAGAACAAGTAGCACAGAAGGTAGTGAAGTTGGAATATGTGCCAACAAAAGAACAAACAGCAGATATATTCACAAAACCTCTTGCTAGAGAACCATTCAAATATCTGAGAGACAAACTAGGGGTAGTGTCTACAGATTCTACTCTCTGATAGAAAAAGAAAGCATCATTTCAGGGGGAGACCATAAAAGAAGACATCATTCCAGGGGGAGATCAGTCAACAAAGAGAGTCACAAAAGAGCCAGAGCAACTAAGCAGGGCATGAAACAGGTCCTCAAGATCAGAGTAACATGGACGAGATTTAAAATCACATTGGGAAATGGTCAACCCTTTGCCATTGATGTCAAAGGGGGAGGAAAAGCAAGCAACAGAAGAAAGGGTCCTAAAAGGCAAGCAGAGGAAGTGTATTGCCATCAATGCCAAAGGGGGAGACTATTGGAAATGTTGTCATTAATGGCAAATGAGATGGCAAAGGAGACAGCATAGAAGCAGAGAGATAGCAAAAGAATATTGTTGAAAGGCAAAGAGAGCAAAAGAGGTAGAGTAGTAGCAGAGAGGAAACAGAGATCTAAAGAGGATTTAGAGGGTCAAGCAACTGCAAAGCAAGGCCGTTTGAAGCAGCCCAGGCTACATAATATGCAAAGAATATAGAGAAACTGTAGAGAGGGTCGAGCAACAGAGACAGGTTGCAGAGAATACAAAGGATGCAGAGACAGAGAATACAGAGAGTACAGTGAAACAGTGAAACAATCATGTACAGAGACAGAGACAGAGAATACAAAGACAGAGTATACAGAGAATATACTGACATGCACAGTAACTGAATACAGAGAAAATGTCATTCTAAAACAGTGGTTGTGTAGGAAATAGTGGTTGGTTGATTTATTTGTGTATTATGTTTAAAAAGGAAGTACCAAGGTGAACGACGAGGGGTTGTTTAACCTCTATTTGTAGTTATGGAAACAATGGTGCGGTTTCATAACGAAACCTTAAATAGATGCTATGATGTGTTTTATCTTACATGAAGCCCGAATCAAAATAACCTGTAGTTAAGAAGCAAAGTTTAATGATAATAAAACGTTGATAGCGCATGGTGTGGAACCTTGAGCCAAAGGACGCGGAACCTTGCATGAACAGCGAAACCGGGGGTGAAAACACCAGCAGTATCACGTGAGTTTGGAGATGGTAAGTGGTTTCACCTTTTTTAACACGATATGGGTCTTCATTCAACACGTGGCTATAAGTGGTATTTGAATACCATTTATATCGCGTAATTTTGGAGGATTAACCCACGAAGGAAGAAATAATGCGATATGTGCTATAGTTGTTCAATCTAGAGCAGAGGAAATCCAATGGTCGCTGTATTGCGCGATGGACGAAGATTAGTGGCAAGGTATGTTATAAGTTGCTGTGGGCCCAGATGCTTTGTAATATGATGCGATGGTTTGATTGGAAGCCAGAAGTTAATAAACTGTGATAGAATCAAAGGTCATATATGTTATCGTTTGTTTAAGTCCAAGGACGTGGGTTTTATTATAATATTACAACAGAGGTTGTAATACATGGAGCGTGATGGATAAAGGTTAACATAAGGCAATATTTTGTGGGGCCTAGAACTAATATACGTTGGTTCTTGTGATTAATCAAAGTCATGGTATAACGTCTAAAAGGTCTTTCATACGCTTCGGGATTGATATAAACTGTATTGTGAATAAAAAGGGATACTGTGGGCCCAAGTGTAGTTACATGGAGTGTTTGAGTTTAATATATGGTCTAAAGGTAAGCTACATGCTCGTGAAGTACCACAAATAGACTTAGTTTCATAACCAAGTCGAATGTTAATATAATATAATGGTATTGATATTATAAGACGTTGGATATTGATCCAAAGGCTTTGAAATATGTTGTGGGCCAGAACACATTAAGAGTTATATAAAGTGAAACCCTTCACCAAATGAAACTTGGGGTTTGCATAGTCTTCATAAAGGAAATGCCGCACATAAGGATTGAAAATTAAAGGTTTACAATGGTCCAAAATTGTAATATTCAAATGATAATTCGACATTTTTATATGAATGATATGACTGACATATAGCGGCAGACGTGACTTATTTACCTCAAAGGTTTTGTGGTAAACCTAGTAAAAGGGTTCATCTCTTTTGAAATAAACTAAAGGTCTAAGAACTTATAATATTTGAATGCAGACCTTACGAATGGAAATATAAAGGAGGCGGAGTATATGTGTAGTGTGGGACCCCATGTAAAAAGGAAACTATTCCGAGAATCTTAACCCAAGCTGAAGGATATATAAAAGCTGAAGTGGCAAAGTATATATATAAAACAATATACATATATATACATATATATGTGAACAGTGAACCATCGCATCGGAGAAAAACATAACAGCGGAACATGTTAATAAAGATTGCGATTGTGATTGCGATAAAGAAGCAGACCCGATATGTTATAAATGGTGACTCATATGTGTTTGAGTTCCGGCTTAAAGTGCATCAAAGTGGTTCATCGCATCGGAGGTGAAAGAGTGACGAACAAATTGAAAGTTCCGATTGCGATTGAGCGATCAGATGATAGTCGTCAGATTGCTGAAGGATGGACGACGGATATGAATCATTTGATTACATGGTGGGGCCTTTTCTAATCGCTTAAGAGGAAATCAAATAACCAAAGCTGAAGAGTAAAACGAAAGTAAGCGGCAACTATATATATACATAAACAAGAGATATATATATTTACTTTTATCAGTGAACAGTAATCCATCGCATCAGAATAAAAGGAGCAGTGGCACAATACCATTGAAAGTTCCGATTGCGATCATCGCATCGGAACCACCGCAAAGGAAGCAATCGCATTGGAGCAAGCCAACACAGTGGAACAGGTTAATGAAGTTTGCGATTGCGATTGATCGCAATCGGAAATATCTAGAGGAGACTCATCGCATCGGAGCATAAAACAAAGTTCGGATGGTGGGCCTAAAAGGGAATTTTATATGTTAAAAATGCTTTTATTATTACGTCGAGAGTTGATTTACGTTGTATTAAAAAGGCAGTTAAATATATGCAGGAGTTACGCAACAACAGTGAACAACAGAGCATACAGAGAAGAAAAAGACAGAGACAACTGCAAAAAAGACAACACGCAGTGATCCAAAAGGCTGAATGGGTTGAATTCGAATTCACACTGTAACTAAATGTAAATGTTTTTAATTGGTTTATATTGTTTGTAATGCACTGGCAAGTCTTCGTAGGAAACAAAACTCCACTGTAAAACTGAAAGCTGTACAAATTGTTGTAGTTTTCTGAATGAGCTAGATAAAGAAGTGAGGAGGCAGAAGGTGAAGAGTCAGGGCTATTCACTTTGAATTCCCTGTGGAATATGAACAGTTATGAGGCAAACTGTATAAAGGATATTACATTGATATGCATAGAGAGGTTAGAGAATGTAGAGTATGAGGAATTGAGGCAGAGAAGATAAGAAGAAGGAGGAGCAGAAAGAGATGCTATAAGATAGATTTGAAGACTGGAGGACAACAAAAAGAAGGTACAAAACATAGCTGATATCCAAGGTAAATCAGCAAATGTTTTCTTTTGATTGACTGAGGAAGTTGGAGCTTACCTATTAAGTTGTAGCTTGATAGATGTCAGTTGTAGCTGACTGAGGTTGGAGCCTCCTGTAGGTTGGTGCTTGCAGAAAATTGATGGGAGTTGGAGCTTCCTTGCAAGTTGTAGCTTGCAGAATTGAGGTTGGAGCCTCCTGTGGGTTGGTGCCTACAGAAAATAAGTGGTGAGAGGGTGTTGGAGCTTGCCTTTGCATCACAACAATAATAAGATGTGGTTTTCTCCCTTTATGGGTTTCCACTTATATCTGCTGTCTTTGTGTGTGATGCCTATGTGTTGATATGTTCTATCCAATCTGCTTAATACTTTCTGCTTAATACACCCACTTTATCATCATCACTTTCTACACATTACAAATATAAAGTAGAAATAATCAAACAGTAATAAAAAATAAATTACATAATTAACGCACATGTACCAAAATAACCTTCAATATTTCCTTTTTTTCTTCATTTTAAACCTCATGCTACTCTTGTGAAGAATGATCCACGCTATCTAAGTGTAACATAAAAATATAAAGATTAGGAAGAAAATAGTGCCCTAATTCTTTATAAAAATCAGGTGTCAATTTCATTAAATCACTTCATTCCCTAAGAAGAGGCAATAGGTACAACTTCCATCATTAAGAACAAAGTCATGGTGTTCTTAGCTTCAACTTCATCCTCAGAGATACGATAGAGTTTCCTAAGTAGAAATCCTAGACAAGTAGAATTGACCTTCTTAAAATTTTACGTTGGTTGATTTTCTGTATCCCTTTCCTCTTTCTTCAGAAATATTCACCATTTTGTATTAGATGTAGATAATTTTTCCATGAAGAATGTGCTTGTGCATGTGGACAAGGATCCTATAAATATCCTAAAAGGTAATAAATCTAGCAATAAATCTCAACATTTAAGGACAAGTCCATTTAATGTTTTTCCAATTAAGAATCATTTCGTGTGGAAGTCCCTTAACAAAGTTACCAACGTAATAGAACTGTACCGAGTTCTCTTTTTTTAGAGGTCACAAAAAATCATGATTTTCATGTTGATTTTGAAAAGAGTTGATTTAACATCAACCTTTTCTTTTTGGAACATTTTTTGACACTTTAAATTTTCTTATGTATTAAGTATGATTTTTTTTAAATGTTAGTGATTTTTATGCCAATTTTGAAAAGTGTTGATGTAACATTAACCCAAATTTTTTGTAGGGGGAAGGGGACCTTATTTTTTACACTTTAATTTTTCTTATGTATTAAGTATGAGTAATTTGTTTTAAATACTGGTGATTTTCATGCCGATTTTGAAAACCATTGATTTAACATCAATCTTTTTTATAGGGTGGTAGGAGAGGGCATATTTTTGACACTTTAAATTTTCTTATGTCCTAAGTATGCACATTTTATTAAATGTTGGTTATTTAACCATATTTAAAGTTGTATTCTTCTTCTTAGTTTCTTCTTGAGATGTATGTATTTTAAGGATTTTTCAAGTTTGTATTTTTTTTTTCTTTCTTTGCAATGTTTTTTTTAATTTTTTGCAAATTTAATAATAATAATAATAATATTATTAACATTAATAATAATATTAATTTGAAGTTAAGATTGTTTATATATTTATGTATCATTAATTGATATTTTAATACACATACAATAATTGTCACTAAAACAAATAATTTCAAACACTTCCTCAAAAAAATGCACATCTTCTGTATAGATAAATTTCAAAAATACACATTTAAGCTCTGAAGGTTGCTTGAGTTAGTTGAGTCCTCTATGTTAAAGAACCTTTGTTATTGAGATGTCAAGGGTTCAATTCTCTCGACACTCTCGAGGTCAAGCTATGTAGTTGAGATGATAGGAAGTGATCCTTTCGGGTAGATCTTCCTAATACAAATATTTCTTGGACGTAGCAAGCATTGATCTCCAAGGGCCATGAACAACATTAAAAAAAAAACAAAAAAATATACATTTCAAGACTTTTTCGCTAAAAATGACATGTTAAATAAAATATTTTTATGAAAAAAAATTAAACACGGAAAATTGAAATAATAACAAATTATATGAAATTTTCATGAATTTTATGCCAAATATAATAATATTTCAAGGCTTTCCTTTTTCAAAAATGATAACTCACATAAAACGTCAAGTTAAAATATAAAAACATTTTTAACCCAAAAAAATGAAATAAAGGAATATATATATATAAATAAAACATTTAAAGTAAAATTTGAAAAGAGAAAAAAATAATAATTAACATTATAAACTGGTTAAAATAAAAATTTAATTTAAAAAAATGGAATTAAAATAAAAAATAAAAACATATATATAAACAATGAAGGTCTTCTATTTTCAACTATGTCTAGAGTGCTTGGCATATAAGTTAATTCTCTTTGTTTTGATCCCATTTCTAGTCTTTGTGGGCATTTTTTAGTGTTTTTCTAGTAAATTAGGTCTAAAGAGTCGTTTGTCTCGGTCATTGTGAGTCATTTTCCTTGAAATCTCGGAAATTTAGTGAGTCTACTGGGATTGTGTGGGGTCGATATCTATGTCAATTTTCCTCCATTTCTAGCAGTTTTTGCTAGTTAATATGGAAAGGATTGGTCTAGGTAAGTTTATTTGTGTATCGAGGTTGGTGCAGTGGGTGTGGATTGGAATTTGATTTATGTTCGCTTAGCATTTGTTGTTCTATAGTCTTACGATGGTTTTTATTTTTTCCAATGGTTGAGGGAGTTAAGGTTATGGATGAAGTAGGGTTGGTCTCTTCCTTCTCTGGTGTATTTTCATCAAAGCTTCAACCATACATTTGGTGTTATTGTGATGATATTGTCCATTGGTGACCCGAATTTGTTGAGGAGGGTTTGAGATTTTAAAAGGAAAGGAAAGGAAAAGTTGTCAGCTAGTGTGTTGGCCATTCACTACAACCTATTAAAAAATCAATTTAAAAACTTGATAAAAGATAGATAGGTGGCACAAATATGATTGGCTGAGAATATTGGATGTCAGGGAGGTTGTCTGAATGTTCCCAAAGGAAATGACAAATCAATTTTGGCTGGGAAAGAGAAGGATAAGGTAGAGTATGGTTCGAACTGCATAGAAGAAACAACAATAAGCAGGAAAAAATCGAATTGCTGAAGCAGAGGCACCAAGAGAGTTTGATTTTTACAATATAGTAGAGAATAGGGGAGTGAATGGGAATTACTGAAGAAAATAATGGGTTTGATCTACTGAAAAGAGGGAGTCAAAATTTAATTTTTGCAAACTAACATTCCAATGGAGAATAATTTTTTTCTAGTTGGCAGAGAGTCTGGAAGAAAACATTTCGAAGTGAGGAGGTATTTTCCTCTCAAATCCCCAGAACCCAGAGGGTGGAGATGGTATTTCTCAGGAATTTATGAGGGCTAAGGTGGAGGAAATACTCCTAGGAAATTTCATGGAGGGTTTTTGAGGGCTCGCTTTTGTATATTTTATTTTTTTTGGTTTGGAGTCCCTAAATTTAGGTGGAACCATAGTGTCCCTTTGCACCGGTTGAATGCAACTTAGTTGGAGAGAGGAGGTGGTAGGATCTATGAGTTATTAGTCAAACTGGTAGTTATGCTTAAATCCCTAACGAATAGATCCCTCAATGTATGGAATCTGGCTTAGGGGTGATAGTTGAAAGTAAGGATTGGTTGCAGCTATCTATGGTAGGGTGGAGACTCATTGTACCACACCTAATTACCCAAGAGTATTCAAGATAAGTATGGTTGATGTCTCTTATAAAAAATGAGTGTATGTTACATTTCCAACCTGGAATGGTGACATTGTGGTATGAGACATGATATGTAAGGTTATTTTTTATTTATCTGATTGATATAGTGATGATATTTTCCTCATGGCACTGGAACAAGGTAATGAGATCATGTTTGAGAGACTAACTATAGCTATGATGCACCGTTTAATTCATAAATCAAATGATAAGTGTAAGGGCCACCTACTATCACTAACCAATATGTAAAATCCTTCTATATTTACAGTGGAAATTTTTTGAAATTACCTTTTCCAAAATTTATTCCCATATTATTAATTGACATTTCCACTTTATAAATTTTTAGGCATATACAAGGCTTTCATACATGTGGTAGTCATAGTACTATCTCAGAAGCCTAAATAGCTTGATTTTATGCTCCTTGGATTTTTCATGACACTGCAGCTTTTACACCATATGCATGAGGGGCATTTGTTCTCTAATGAATATTTATTCTTCTGTATGATGTTGGGTATTGTGAAAAATATGGAACAAATATTGGCTTACTCCCTATTTTAGGAAGGTCGGTTCCATCAATGTGTTAGCCATATTAATGGGTCAAAATTAGAGGGGAAACTCTCTCCCTTTATATGACTTAAGTTACGGGAGGATATTGTAAAGGTGTGTCTGTGTGTGTTTTTTTGTGTGTGTCTGTTAATGACAGGGTTTATATAAATGACTATGTGGTTATTTCACCCACAAATACCCTATCCTTAATAGAAGGTCAATGTCAGACCTTGTACTATTTACTGTATTTGCTAGTGCACTTTTTCCTTGGCCACAAATTGGGGAGGATAGTATCATTATATTTAATTGGACTCGAGGAAGTTTATTATTAATTACTATCCTAGAACATGCCTTCAATGCCATCACTTTATTAACTTCCTCAAAAAAATTTATTACATTAATGTCTTCTCTATCTGAAAGACCACTTTAAGGTTTTTTTACTAGATGTATATGTACTGGTGTGGTATCATTGGAACTTTAAAAATATAGATGTTTTGTTCTTAACTGGTGGTGAATGTGGTGACAAGATATATTAAGCATCATGCCCTAATAGAGTTATTTCACTGTATCATAAATGTAAATTCCATGGTGACTAGTTGTGTTGAGGGTAGTCTACATTGGTTGTTTATTCTTGATCGAATATAAATACATTTATTATGGTGAATCCAACTTAAGGGAGGTTGGTAAATTTATTTTCATCAGATCTATTTACTATAAATCGATTCAACTTATGCATGTTTATCAATCTTTTGTGATGATCACGATTTACATTTGATTCATATGTAGAAGATTGAATGGTTTTAATATGTAACTAATTCTATATTCTCATCATTCACACATGCACATAAGTTGAACCAATTTTAATCTCTTTTCTCTTGTAGGATAGGGTTTTCAACCATGGGGGATGATTCACCATTTTTGAAGTAAAAAAGTAAAATGATTAAAAAATAATAAAATAATAAAACTACTTTTTGAACTTGTATTTGCAACTTATCTCCTTAAGGTTTTACTCAAATTTTGAGAGGGAGTAATCGTTGGATGAAAAATTTAATTCCTCATCCAAAGGGTACCCATGTTACATACTTTCAATGGACCTTAATACATGAAAAAATATAAATATATGAAAACACGCGATTGTAATCACGTTTTTCATGTAATTCTCATTTTTTTAGTGTAGGATAATAACATTTTTCATGTATTTCTCATTTTTCGTGTAGGATGGTCCATCAAAAGTATAGAACACGGGTACTCCTTGGATGAGGAATCAAATTTTTCATCCAACGAGTATTTCCACTCAAAATTTAAGTAAACCCATAGGGAGATAAGTTGAAAATACGAGTTGAAAAAATAGTTTTTAAAAAAAAAATTTCCCTCTAAAATTTGATGTTGTAATCTAACATTATTTTATCATTTCCATTATTATTTTATATTTTCCTTAGGAGGCCCATTTTATACCTCAAAATTATCCTAATGTTTAGATTTGTTTTGGTTTCAATGTTTATGTTTATACTTTTGTTGCTTTCAGAGACTTAGTTGAGAAATGAACAAAGTCTTCCTTTTAGGGAGAAAAATCATTATTTCCAGTTATGTGAGTTTCTAGAATTTATTCTCTTTGTAAATATGTACATTTGTATAGTTTGTTTCAATAGTATAGAATCATTAACATAGATTAAATAAGAGTTCCGTTTTTGAATTTTAGCATTCTTTTTATGATTCTCTAATATAATTCTCTAGCAAGATTCCATAGCAGAACTATTGTGTTATATTTTTTAGATATAATTTCTAAATGAAATATTTGAATTATAATTAGTTATAATAGCTTATTTTATTGTTGGTGAAAAATGGAATCATTTATTTTGAATA